>JAPTYQ010000014.1:25839265-25864689 GCA_029814465.1 Ostorhinchus cyanosoma
TAAAATCACAGCAGGTCTGTCACAGAGATTTTGAATGAGTTATGCAACAGTTGGGAACCAAAGCCTTTTTGAGACTTCCAAAATGTATATTACAAGTGTTGTCAACTTAATGCAGCAGTAAATTATATTAATGTGAGCAGTAACAGAAGCAAAAACAGTCAATTAAAAGGTTAGTTGAGGACACTATGGGCTGCTTACATACTTTAGGTCTCATAGGAGTCTGGAAAAAAAACTTTTCTCACACGAAATTGACAATAGAGTAAATGTTTGGTGCTAAGGGGAGGCACAGGAGACCAAGGAGTCTTTGGCCTTCTTATGAGCAGCCAGGAGGGGGAAGCATCTCTCTTTCCAAGTGTGCTCAGAAGAAAAGGAAAGAAAAAGTAATTAAACAAACAATTTGCCAGGACTTGTGTGTCTGCTTATCCAATCTTCCATACTCGCTTTTGCTCTAATACATATAGAAAGAAAATGGTGAAAAAAAAGATTGTTTGTTGTCTCCTCAGAGTGACGGTAAATGACACACACGTTTCATTGCCCATTCATTTAACCTGCGTTGTGCTTATGAAGAGAAAGGGATTGAGAAACAAATTATGTAGTGTCATTTAATTAGGAGTTTTGCTGTGAGCAATAATCCTGTTTTTTCTCATAACCTTTAACTACTTAATGGATTTGAGAAGCTATTACCTTTCAAGATTTCTGTTTTTAATTATTTGGAGTATTGTCACAGATATGAAATGTCAATCACACACTGGGATTAATCCTGTGGTTTATGTCTGAATATTATTTACTTATGGATTGAGGCTGGATGAATTCTTTCCGTTAACAGGTTTGCAAAAACATCAAAATTGTGCAATATGCAAAATTATGCTCTGTGGCCTATTTAGCTTTTCACAGTCATTTATCCTTATGTACCCATTTACTAGCATAGCCTTATCTGAAATCCATGAGAGGCACTTATTTACATAGATAATAATATTTTGTTTATAATAACAGCAAGCCATGGTAAATCTCAGAGTAATATTAGAAATATGTGATTCTTAGACCATATTATAATAATGACTCAGTTTTAATATGTACAAACTCAATTTATGTGTTGCCTCCTTTGGCGTTTATACTGTAGGTGCGCATGTGTATAAATATAAACCAATGAGCATGTGTGCTTGGATAACTCCACCGCAGAGGAACTACCTCTCACCCCGATCACGTTTAGGCAACACTGTGAAAGTGGCAGACAGAGTTTGTTTAGTTTCCCCTGGAGGACATCGCAGTTCTCTGCCAACAGACCAACCCACGTGCTGTGACATCAGGCCCGACTGTGTATATGAATATTGCCTTGAATATACGAGCCATGTGAGGTATGCTTGATTTATTTGGCCAGACACTCGTAGGACCACGAGGGCATGTGTCCAGATATTATATCAGCACTGCTTATGACAACACCCTGCCTACCTGAGAAAATATTTAACATATATTTTAAATTCTTTGCTGGATTAAGAAAATATATACGTTAGAAGGAGCTGATGTAGCTTTTCTGCAAGTTGATGCTTCCATGTTGGAGAATGTATTAATGTCTAGGAGGATAAATGAAGCGTACCTGGAGCAGTTCAAATATTCAAAACCTTATTCAAATAGATGTTTTCACCCAGGTTTGACGCGGCTTTTAGGCTGGTGTGTTGGCTTCTCAGACCCCCCATGGCACGGGGCATGTAATCATCCTGAAAGTCTCTCTGGGTGTCTGCACTCTCATAAAGCAGGAAAATGGATCGTGTGGCCCAGGAAGGGAAAATGAAAGAAAAAGAGAATGAAATTACAGACCTAGCTGACTGCACAAATCATGCATATCATGTTTTATGGCTTGCCAGAAGAATTCAACACCTGTGGATCACCGTAGCTATAATTGTACATGAACGCACCAGGATGGGGGAGGGAGGAGAGTTGTGGTTTGTGTCTTTGCGCCGGTGTGTTACTGGATGTGTGAGTGAGAGTCTGTGCTCCTAGTATGTGTCTGCGTGGATGCAAGTATGTTTTTCTTGGCATGGCCAGGTTTTAGAGACACAGAGAGAGATGATAAAAGAAAGTTACGGGAACGCCTGTTGTTCACTTCTACAGCACATCCTGGGTGAGCCGCCCACAGCCCACACGGCTCGCTCACAGAGGCTTCATTTACCAATGTAATTACCCTGTTTATTTACCCTACCTGCTTTTGGTGGTAAAACGGGGCCAATTCATCAGATCAGGACAATTTGGCCTAGCTTTGGCTTTACCATTTACTTTAATTAAACGAGGCAATCAGGGAATCATAAATCACCATCCGTGTGACCACTGGCTCTGTTTGAACCTGGTCGTCTTCTTTAACGTTGACACACCTTGTGCTTAAAAATAAAATAGCCACCACCGTACAGTAACCATTCATTTTGAGGATTAACCTTTCAACCAGTTTGGTTTTTATTGTATCCAAGATTTTAGTCTTTTTCCAGTTGTTCGTCAATATCTTTCAGAGTTTCTTTCACATGATGCGTTTCTTGACGTTTTGTTGAAAAGTATCGATGGATCTAAAGGCAAAAATCCAACTAAACATGACAACGTAGTGGATGGAAGAGTCTCCTCTCCTCCTCCTTCCCTGGTTCTCTCTCCTCTCTGCCGTGGATGCTGATGCTTGAGTCAAATTGATTACACCACTCCATCTGCATCATGACTGGCCTCCTCCTGTGTTTGCCGCCTCTGCCTACAGCACAGAGTTAGTGTACAATTACATATAGTTTAATATATCTGCCTGAGCACCTTTAAATAAGCATCACAAGTCCACAAGGTGATTTGTCTTCCAGCCCCATTACTCCATTGTACATCTTGATAGCCAGGGATCGCTCCTAGCTATGTTTAAGCATTAAATAGTGTATTATTATTTCACATAAATCAAGCTGAGATGTGAGGGGGGTATTCATAAATTTTGCATTTCTCAGAGACAGTATTTTAAAGCCCCTCTCTCTCCACTGCTTGGAATTTTGAGACTAAAGCAATTCTGCTCCCTGCACTTGATAGTACATTAAAGATGGGCATATCAGGGAGGTATATTCAAAACAACATGTAATGCAGTTTAGATTAAGTTTGAGTTGCGCTAACACATTCATCATACCACCGTTTCCATAATAAGTACCCCTGCTCTTGTCACTGTTGCAGCAGATGCATGCAGCAGTACATTCAGGCAACACCGTATTGTTATTGTCATGAATAATGGGGAAAAATACTAATAAAAGCCCATTTATCATAATAATTTCACAGTTAACCGTGGCTACTGAATCTGTTATCTGTGCTCCTCAATGAAAGAAAATTTAATTTAAAGGTGAATGTTCACCATCAGCCCTTTGTTCAAGACAAGTGCCCCTGAGTCCCCCTTGAATATTAGTCCAGTGTTTGTGCAAAACGTCTACTAAGGAAATGACTTCACTCAGGAAACTGGATGTCAGCTTTACACACGGGCTGCAGAGCTGCCAGTGTTTTAGTCAGGCCGACAACATGTTTTTTTCTCAGCTCACACTCCAGTTTAGAGTAAAGCAGCAAAAAGTGACAAAGGAGGAAATTGGACTCTCAGTTGTTTTGGTTACTCCAAGGACACCTCACACATTTGCTTCTATTTCCTGTCTATGGGCTGGTTTTCTGATTGGCACTGATGCGAATGTCAGGGTCTGTGGAGTCTGAGGTGAAACGTGGGGCTTTTGTCAGAGCCTGGTGGCAAATTAAGGTTATCTTTATGTGTCACAGGAATTGTACAAACATTTGCATTTAGTATACATTAGCGTGCACCCCAGCTTGGTCGAGGATTAAGCCTTTGTGCAGAAGAAGAACAATATAAATCCTTTCACACACGTTTTTGCACATTTGCATCTGTTGCATGGATATAAAATAATTTACATTAAAAACAATACTCTAGTATCAAAGAATATACTTAACACTGTGTAAATGGGATATATTTCAGAAAATAAAAATACATAACTGTGGTCCAGATGCATAATCCCGTCACATTGTGAAATATGTCCCCATTATTACCCCAGTCATTTCCTAAAATAACTCGCGTCTCTAAAGATCGGACCAAACACAAATCAACCCGCCCGGATTGTTTAAATAATGCAATAGTCTCATAAGTTTGACTTTTGTGATTTCATGCTCACATTGCAACCATACACCACAATTAAACCTAATTTTCACTTTTAAAACATGCTTATCATTTTCTGCACATAATAATTATATGACCCAGTAGCCCGGGGGCTTCAGTGCTGCAACAAAGTCAGTAAAAAATCTTGTAAAAGTCATTGCAAATGGGAAATTGACTTGATGCCAGGACAGTAAGTTGAGGATTCGGGGGTTGTGAAAAAATGTCTTTGAACTAGTTTTTGCTCGCAGAAAATATTGCTTCTGGGTTGATATTCTTTCTGAAGTGTTTCATGGCAATGAGAATTAAGAAATAAAATGCAGCGCCAAATGATTCAGTGAAAAGATGGCACACACACCCACAGGTATTCTGTTCACATGACATCACCCTGTGTAAAATTGACAACTTCATGTTTTTTTAACCTTTCTTTAAAGTACGTGAGTTTTTTTCTTACAGAGTTAAAAAAAAAATTGTCTTGTCTTGTAAGAGAGGCCAGTGAAGCAGCATCACGGGAAACAAAAGATAAAGAACATCAGTTTATATCAATAATAATCCAGGAATTTATTGGTAAAATGTGTTTAGTTCATTTATGGTATCGAAGTACTTTTGAAATCACTTTTTGTGATTCACACACACCTCTTCTCTGGTTATTTTAATGCTGTAAATCTCAGCAGAGCCACATCAAGGTGTATTTGGATGAGATCTCTATCTTCTTTGCGTCTCCTTTCATTCCTCAGAAGAACATGTCTTTTGACCTTGACATGTGCAGGCTGGCTGCATGTTTCCCTTTCAGTGCGCTCTCACCTCAGCCTGTGAACTGGAAACTTTGCTCCTGTCATCCCTCTTATGATCAGTCTGCTTCCTTAGCTTCCACACACGGCACATACCGGCTACAATACCTGGGAGGATAAATGCTCAGTTAAATTGAATAAACATTATCCAGACATGCTTCATTCCAGCCTGTCTGTTATGGACAACGTACACGTGTGATCTCTGATTCCATCGGTGTTGAAGAAAGCACAAACTAGTGCAAAGATTAGATGTCAGCTGTAAAGGCCAATGTCAGATAAAAGAGAATTTGTATCTTCCAGAGACAATCTACAGCGATAAACACAATTTTAATCAAACATAAGATAATCACTGATTTTACTGAACTGTTTTATTACTTCCTTTGTTATCTTTTGATAACAGATAGCACTGTATATTAGCCTATAGTGCAGTGTTCCGTGAATTTAATTCATGCAAGTCTGTTTGAACGTTGTTTTTCACCGGACTTCTGGCCCTGCACTTTTTTTTTTGTGGTGAGGTGTGATGTCTTGCTAAAGTATTTCTTAAGCTGCATAACCACAAAGATTAGCAGTAACCCCCCCTGTTCCTCTCTCTGCGCCCTAGTCTGCAATGTCCTCTCATGTTAAAACAAAGCATCTGCCTGTCTATCATCTAACCATAGGAGCTCTGGGTGGGGCAGGATTCCAGTCTTTTGAAGTGAACTTGTCATGGGAAATCTGCATCATTGGGGCTCTGTACAATCACTGGCTCAAGATTAATTGCTTGTGGTGCACCACTTCAAACAATTTACGACACTGCAGAAGGAGATGAACTTTTGGAAAGCTGTAATTATCTACATACATACCTGTATGTGCACATTGTTATCTTCCATGCGTGACTTTAAAAATATATCTGGTTAAATGCAAACATGCACACATTCGTAATCTGTTATATAATTAAATAAACATACATCTTTTTATTTTTTAGATACTTCAAATATATAGATATCTACAGTTATACATATTTACAGATATATGAAATAAGAGTCTAATCTGTAGTGACAAGTAACACCCCCCTTCAAATACACACAAACACAAGCATGCACAACTCCAAACAGACTGCAGTAACACAACATTAAGCGGTTTTCTCTTCTCTGTTATCTCCAGCTTCCTTTTTGCCCTTTGGTTAAACATTCTCTTGGCATGCATGATCTCATTTAACTTTGATTTCCTCTTTTTCCAGGACGGCATCCTCGATGGTTCCAATTTCCAGCCCATTCCCCAATTTTCAACCCCAATGACAGACAACACACGCAGGAATGGCTGTTTAGCTAAAGAAGGGAATTGGTAAGTGATGATTTTAAATGCTGTTTAAGATAAAAAGGACAGTTTGCAGCAGATAAGGATTTGCCGGGATCGAGAGCAGGAAGCTCGGTTTGAATGTGCAGTGACAGTAGCCACATATCACATATGTGATTTATGTCACTGAGTTTTATGAAACACTGCTGTTTGTCAGAAATTACAGTATTTTATATTATGTAGGTATTATTATTTTAAAATATTTTTTTAAATAGTTATTTCTTTCATTTTGAATATATTTGATATAAGGAGCATTTTATTTCACACAAATGCTTAACATATATAAATATTTAATCATAACCTTTTTTCAAGTCATAAAATTTGGATGCAAATATACACAAATTGTGATTATGTAAAATCTTATTTTTGTGATTCTATATTATATTTTACATGAAATAAAATGTGTGTTTTTCAACCACTGCAAGTGAAGAATAGTGACAAAATGTGGCTTTATATAAGAAATTACAGAAAAAACATTTTGCTGCAGGTGTTGTTATAATATATCAGTGTTTTGCACATAAAAACGTTTGATATCCACACATTACCACACAGTTTTAATGTCTTTATTTTGTCTTGGTATTTATTTTACAATACAAAAACTCAGTCATATTATTATGACATTTTACAACATGTGTTTTCTTTCAGGATCTTAAAGTGAAAATAATCCTGTCTTTCCTTAAACATAAAAATTAAAATTGTATTGTCATTTTATTGGTTCATAGCCCTAAATATAATCACAATATCTACTGAATTTGGTTTTAATTAAACTGTCATTTGTGGTGTGTCCAGCATCAAGAACTTTTTTTGCTGGTTGAAAAGTGCAGCTGTAGTTTTGTGTAATCCATGAAGCCAGAGGATTCTGAAATTCACTTTTCAGCACATTTCGAGTAGGAGCGAACCTGGGAATTCTCTCTCTCCATCTCCCTAACTCTGTCATGAAACAGAGCACCCCATTTCCATATCAATCGGATTAGTTCCAAGACCAGGGAAGTAGGAGTAATGTAAGTAACCGTACAAATTTAAATATAGGACATCAAAAACATTGTTAGGCATTCATTTATTTTTGAAGCAGCCTTGGCTCTCAGTGACTCTCTGTGAAGATGAGATGAAAATGCATCTCTTCAATTTTATTTTATTTTATTGTGAAAGGTGTTGAACACTGCAGTATTTTAACATTACATGTACACCAGGCTTCCCGCTGTTCTTGTGTGCTTAACCTCCTTTGCAAAATGAATATGTCACATCAAGCAATGCACTTGTTCAGAATGCAATATCAAAACAATTTCAGGTGGGCAGCATTCACATAAGCTGATTGTCTTTGTACGTTTTGTTGCTCCTGTGACACTAATGCCAGCTGGCACGATACAGCCAGAGCCAAACAAAGAGATCATTATGTATTTGTGCATCTATATTTTCTATATATTTAAAATTCATATGTCTTTGGAAAATAAAACATGGTCACCTTCCTGTTGCTGCTGACATTTAAGCCCGCTTCACTGTTAAATCTGTTTTAAAGTTAAAGGAAAATATTTAGACACAGTTATGTAATGTCTGCCACATCGAAAAAGAGAATCAGGAGCATGAGCATGGAATGAAACTGAACTTTTACTTGGCTTGATATCAGTATAAATCCATACATATATTTCTGAGTGTATTTTGTGGGTGAATCCCAGTGACTTGTTGACTGATCTGACCAGTAGCTCTTGGTCCGGATGAAGACATGGATAGATGGATGCCTCCATGACTTAGCCTGTCTCTCTGTAATTGAAAAACTAGCTAGACTGTGTTGTCTTGGGATTTGTCCCTTTATAATGCTGCTTCAAAACAGGAAAACCAATAGTGGGAATAGACCCCCGAATGTAATTAATTTCGTGGGGGTGGGGGTGGGTGGTGGTTGAGTTGTGTGGGGGTGGTGGTGTGGGGGGACTATTATTGCAGGAGGAAGAATTCTAATCAGTTGCAGATTCCTTCCTGTTTGGTTAGCGTGACCGTGGCCAATTACCAGTGAACTCTGTGTTACAGTTTCACTTCCTGTGCTACCCAAAGAATGGAGCGAGGCCGACACTGCACAGCCTGGCAGAGAGAAGAGAGGGAGCGAGGAGATAGAGAGACAGACAGAATAAGTCACATGAAGATGAAGACTGTAGGAAAGTAAACAGAGCAGAGGAAGGGGAGAGAAAAAGGAGAAAAGAGGAGGGGGGAAATCTCTAGCTAGATCTAAGGTGCACAGACATGAAGGCACATACGTCCTTTATCCACCTAATATAGAACATGACATGTGGTTTACAAAGGAAATGAAAGGATTTTGGACCCGGACTTCTCCTGCTGGCTGAGCTCTTCTCAGGTAAAGGCTGAAACTGCAGAGCAACAAACCAAACTCAAGTCACAAATGCAATAATGCATAACTCAATCATTGCTGCGATGTTATCGAAAGACACAATTTGGCATCGCTGTTTTCCCCTAAATCGAATTAAACCACTGGACAAAACAACTGAATGACAATTGCTAAAGCATACCTAGATTTGCATAAAGTCTCCTTTTTTCCACGCGTAGAAGTAACTTAATATGCCACGGTACTTCCTGGGAAATTCTGCGTGCTTATTAAGCCAGATACTGCTTTTGCTAAAGGCTTGCCAAGCCAGTAGTTTACACCATATTACAACAACAAGCTTAAAACGTCAATCATGTTCATTTCTCAAGTCTTTTGCTCACTCCCTGGACATTAGTGGGATTTTGTGTAAATATTTTTCTATTTCTGTGTCAGTAAATCTGTAAAAACATAATATTACAGTGAAAGGCCAAAGACAACTTGCCACTGCCACAGACATTTCCAGTGACAATCACTAACAACCTACCCTGAAAAATACACTTCTCTTTAGCTCAATCCCTCTCCTTAATTCTCTGTCTTCTGCTTCTCTAGAGGGGTCTATTCCCATAGTTTCCCATTGTAATAGTTTTTGGCATATTACTCTGCACGATTCTACCCCAGAGGTCTCCCATAATTCACTTTTGATATCATTGTTTAGTTGTAGAATTAGAGGAGGGGTGCACATTGGGAACAGGCAATCTGAATTGGCAGTGGGACATTAATACATTCATTCTAGTTTGATATGATAGGATGTGTTTAGTGCAGCCGGGAATTGTGCAGTTTTAGATTTTGTGCAGGATTGGGCTCGCCAGTAAAATAAAAATAAAAATATGTATTTAATTTTAATCAAAATCTAGCAATTTTAAAGAATATTTAGCATGGATTTTACATGATTGAACATGAAGAAAATTGAATATATATATATATATATATATATATATACTGTTGTAATCACTGACACACTGTATAACATCATTGCATGTAATGTTGCTGTTTTCACCTCAGAATAAGTGAGCTGTGCTCTATATTTTTGATTCAATATTCTATCCAGCAATGCCACTGTTAATAAATGAGATATTTTTGGAGTGAGCTTTTAAGGCCATACAATTACAAGAGAAGATATGTTCCTTTTTCAAGTGAAATTCAGGAAATCTGCTTTATATTACCAAACACATGACATGATATTTATTACCATTTTCCAGCACAGTTGAAAACATCTCAAGGGGGCCAATACTGTAGCAGTTACAAGTGGAATAAACTGCTTAGAAGATGTTCGAGGGATGATGCACATAACCGGCAATATGAATGTGAATTCCCTGGGAAGCCTATTTTGCACACATGCACACACTCACAAGCACACACACAGTGTTCGACATGAGAAATGGGCTAAGTGCCATACTGTTTAGTGTGAACTGGAGGGTCCAAGTCGCTAAACTAATCCTAGTACCACAGGATCCTACTTCCAGCCCCGTCTTTTGCTGCAGCTGCCTGGGATCATTTCACAAACACAAGGTATTCCTGGAAGAATTGATTCTGTTAGATAGTACATTGATCACACACATCGCCTGCGGACAGAAGATGGCTTTACAAGCAATAAGATGGGAGACAATTATATTATTTTAGTGAAATAAGACAGAGTACAAGCAGCGAGTGCCAATAGCCCAGGCAGAAGGGAAGGCACCGGCAGCCCCCTCTGTGGCTGCCGCTGTGTGTTTGTGCTCCATCCTCAAGTGGCACGGTAATCCACTAAACTTTCCTCCACCCGCTTCTCTCAATGCAATCAGGATGCGAAGGCTCACCAGTGATTGCGTTCATTTGTAAAAGCATCCAAGCCAAAATTGAACCCCAAGGCTGATAAACTATAAAGATGCTGATCAGATCGCAGCTAAGGAGTCCACACTTGAGGGCACAAGGTGTCAGGGCTAGAGCCAAAAGAGCAATGACTCTGTATACCTCACTCGGAGCCAGACGGCTGCCCCGGAATACAAACAAGAAGAGAGAAAACGCATAAAAACGACAACAAACTGCAGTAGGATTTTTCATCCCCCAGCATCCTTCAGAGGAGGAAAGTATTATCTGTTCAGCAGATTAACAGTTTCTCAGATGTTTTTTTTTTTTTGTTCCTTTTTATTGAGTCTATTGGTAAATTGAGTGCATTTATTGTTTGAGCGTTAGCAAAATGCATTGTGTGTTATTGATGAGCTTGGTGTGAATGTCATAATGCATCTCATGAAAAGTAGAAGCCCAAAAGAGAAACAGTGCATGGAAGTTGTTGTGTTTTCAACCCTGCAATGGAATGTTACGACCAGTTTATGAGAATGAAAACAATACATAACTCTACAATGTGAACTGTGTGTGCAGAAAAGTGCTCTTCAAGTCCAATTTATTTTGTTTTTACTGTGCCCTTCATCGCACTGCCTCCTGTCATCGCACTTCAACAGTTACCACAACTTTTTATCTGCTTTACAGTTATTTCTCACAGCTATTGCTCTGTCTCACGCTAAATGAACAGTGTCATTACGTTAAACACACATATCTCTGTCTGCTAAAGCGCAGAGATTGAGGACAGACAGACGGAGAGAAAGGGAGGATCTGAGGATGTTTTTTCCTCTCCATCCTCGTGGCCCCAGTGCGTTAAATGTCAAAGAGCAGTCAGCGGGAGAGACTGATTCCAGGAGGCGATGTGAATGGGACGATTGAAGACCCGCTTTGATTGACAGCTCTTCCTCTCTTGCTCTGCCCTGAGGGTGATTGACAATGTGGTTCATCTCACATTTTGTGACTGAGCTAATCCAGTAAATTCCTACCAGACGCAGCACAACTCAGCAGAGACCTGCCGCTCCTTTCCCAGGTGGAGTTTTTATTTTATCTCTACTTCCCCAAAATAAATATGTTTTTCCATCTGTGGCACTGAAAACAAACCAGGGGGGGACTATAATTAAGTGTAAGTACATAATTAAGCGAGTTTAGAAAAGTGCTAGTTTTCGATGAATTAAAATGTAGACTAATTACATGTGGGAATTAGCCTGCTGTTGTGATAGTGATTAATATTGTCATAGGTTACTGTCTCAATATGCTGCCAGTTGGAAATGGGATCACCTTACTGGAACGATTGATCTCTTGCCAAGTTCAATAATTAATTGACTCAACAATCACTGACACACAACTATCTCACATGTCGTCCCGTTTGCCCACAAGGTGAGCGACTCGTCCTCTCGACCTTGCACCTGTAGTTTGATGTGTGTTGTTGTTTCCCAGAAATCGCTTCCGCCGTACTGCAGCTGGCTTTTCAAAGAGAAATAAGGACACAAGAATGAAAAGAGACGAAGAAAAGAAATTAACTTACAAGACCTCCACTCCTATTTTAGGGTGTGTAAGTAGTGATAAAGGGGTTATTGCAGTCTACGGTGCTGTCTGACAGCCGTGCCTCACATTAACGCTGCTGCCCAATAAGGAGTGGAATGTGAGAAATATTTGACGCTTTCATTAATCATCATTCCTAAATGATCACTCTGTGAGGGTATGCGTTTAAGCGTGATTAATTGCAGAGTGAGCCTAATCAAGCAATGAATTACCTGCCTAACCTTTTGCAGGAGGCTGGTGTTAACCTCAAGTCAAAGCAGTGTGGTTAACTGTGTCAAGGAAAATTACGAAGAGACAGTAATGAGAACCTGCAAAAGATGCCAAATTAAAGAAAGTAGATCATCAGATATGATTTGAGACCTGCAAAAAAATTAAATATAGACATAGGTGACATTATTACCTGCTTTTTTTTCCTTCCTAGGTAGCCAGTACCCAGTTGTTTTCTAAGATAATCTCCACATATTTCACTGTTTGTGTGTATAGATTTAAACATTACTCTGCCCTTTTTTTTTATAGTTTTTTAAAAAACTTGTAGCATCTGTATAAAAAAATCTTTATAAACTGATTAACCCATAAAGACCCAAATACACACTGTAGACCAAAAGCATCTACTGCTGATCCATGAATCCTGTTCATATATGTAAATAATTAAGGGGACATGCATTTTATCATCTACAAAAATGCCAGATTTTACTGAAAAATACAAAATATAGAGGATAATATTATAATGAATGGTGATAAATCACTTGGGAAAGAAAATTGTGGGTCTTTAAGGGTTAAATTAGAAGCTTTATGATACTATTTCATATTGCAGAGGTCTCAACTCTAGTGTATTTCAGAGAATCAATAAAATGATTAAAACATTTAAATGCATACTCTTAAAGCTAAAAAAAAATGTATTGATATTTTACATATACAGAATAATCCTTTAAAGAATAATTAATAAGTATAGAGGTGTACTTAATAATTCCCTGTTTTCGTGCAGTCGTCTTCTGTAGAGCCCAGGAGACAATACCCCAGTGTGTGCAGATCAGGTGTTCGCCTTATAAGTATGATGAAAGCCTCACCAACCAGTTGTGACAATGGCAAAGTGAGATAATAGCCCGCCGAGATGAATTGAGAATGACTCGTACAAGCGTCAAGCTTGTATGGGGCATTGCACACTCTAAAAGGTATGCTTTTGAAGTCAGGGGAGTGGCAGACTTTGTCTAGTCCACCTTACTGGGATATTTGGTCTGTGTTTATCCTTCAACTCATATAATTTCAATTTTTTTGTATTCATGACATTGAAACAGCAAAATGTGACCAACGTCTTGTAAAGAGAATAAATATTTAATTCAAATACAACCCGTGATTTGACTCCTTCTTCAGAGCCAGTACTCATTAGAAGCAAATATTTTGTTCACATACACAAATGAGCCTCATAATTGCACGATTTTATGCACAATTCAAATTCAAATCATTCCTTCTTGACACAGCCAATACATCTGTCATGCGGCTCCTCGTTTTTTTGTTGAATAATTAAAAAAAGAAATAGAGAAACATACTAATGAGAGAACCTTACTTGAGGGCTTTGCCGCTCCAGTGACTATCATATTAATGTATTCCTGTGTGAATTAAACGCATCATCAAACACCTAAGTTCCCTCCATATTTTCCTCTGAAGACAAGGGCTGGACACCGGTGTCTACCTTGCCCTCTGCAAAAATGAAGGGCATTCTTCATTATTACACCTCTTGTGATTACTTGTTAATAGCCGTGTGCTAAAGGTCCTCTTCGAAATTGACAAAAACAGTGAATTGAGGTTTTTATGAGAATGACATTGTTTCGGTCACTGATTAAGTCATTAAGATATTTCAAAGTGCTTTTAAAGAGACATGTAGTTCCATTACAGCTTTTTGGTCTTACTTGTCTATTGTGTGTTATGGCTTTGTGTAAAAATCTCTTTCATGTAATTAAAAAAATGCAATATTTTAGGTATCACAGCTCAGTAGTTTTCCTCATGAACACCAGCCAAGTCAACAGCCTTTTCCAGCCCTTCTCTGCCTCCAGCTCTGGTGGCTGCCAGTGTAATCTGTGCCTGACCTTTCCCCACCTTCTGAAACCTCAGTCTGTTCCCCCATTCTTCCACGTCTCCATGCGATGCCGTCTACCCCTTAACTCACGGCAGATTGACAGTCATCAGAGCTCCTCTCTCACAGTGGCTGACAGCCTGAACCTGCTCATTAAGGCAAATTGGAATGGGAGACTAAACTGAGCATGCAGAGTTATTTTAGAGGCCGCTTTGTGACGGAGCAAACATGCCAGCTCATGCTCCTTATAATGGCTTGTCTTGGGTTGAAGAAATATGCTAGATTTAATTATCATAATAGACCATTAGTGCAAAGGTACTAAAAGGGTGAGGTCTTACAGAGTGTGCCACAAGATTTCCTTCCACTCAATCAGCTTGAGGATCTTTGGAGATAAGAAAATATTAATGTGTTGTTTTTTTTTTTTAAAGGGAGAAGAGGTAAATGAGGTTTTCAAAATTCTTATGCAGGCACCAAACAAAAGCACAGAAAGTACAAAGCAACAAAGCATGCAGTTAAGGTAGGACTGATTTGTTAGTGTGAATATTTTGAATAGATTTGCCCATAGCTGTTAGAGAGCAAAGGAGGCGATGTGTGATTGATCACGTCCCACAGGGGCGACAGCCAGCATGCCATTTATACACAACAAACGGTGTTGGCTACACTAAACTAAGCTCACACAACCTATGCAGATAGCTTAGTCTTTCATTTTAACATGTGCATGCTAAACCTGGCTGATAAACGATTTGCCTAGCAGCACTTCCGTCCATATTTTATCACGGCAGACAATGCTCGGTGGCGTTGCCAGACTTGGTGTATATCCAGTATTCAGGCAAAAAGCTTCTCCTCAACCCCTCAACAGCTTGGCTCCCATAATTAACTTCCAGAGGACTGATGGGAGCCATAGTCAGAGACAACAGGAATAGAATAGAATAATAGAACTGGATATAACCGAATTGAATCAAATAGATTAAAATTTAGGAACACAGGTGGAAGAGATATAGAGAACTAGATGTTAAAAACAGAGCATCGAGACAAAGATTATATTTGACAAACAGCGGTCTTGGGTCAGTCATGCTTGAAGCTTATTCCTTGTGCAGATAACTTCCATCATACAGTGAGCTCCTGTTGAGGGCAGAAATGGCTAAAAGGATTAATGAATGTTTAGACCTACAGCTCTGCAGTTGCTAAACACAGTGAAAACCTCTAAGCTGTAACACACCGGCAACATTTTAAGCCAATATTCTGAATATGGCAATTCTCCCAACAAATAAAAGCAGAGTAGAGTGTTAAGGGTGTTTTCCACAGGTAAATCTGTCTGGTAAATCTGGTGCTCCAGTGATTTTTCACTTTGTTTTTGCAAGTTCGATTTCTTTTTTTAAAAAGTGAGCTGTTAGATTTGTGCTGGAACTGTTTTGCTTTTCATTATAAAATGATTTACATGGCCTTTTCTTTGAATTCAGCCAAAGATGATGTTCTAGTAAAAAAAACTAAATGTATATCTATCTCTATTTATATATAACACTCAGAAATTAAATGGCTACAGCTGTGCATATAACATGTATTGATGTACACATGCAAACACAGACATCAGAGCGGATCCCTTATTTCTGCTCTTCCTCAGTCTAACCTCAACCAGACAGATCTCCTTCTCGAGGCCCCAGGTGACTTCTTGGCTGCCTCTGATTGGACAGATCCTGTGTGTGCTTTTTGTTAAAAAGGATCATTAATAGCCTGCGTACGACCTCTGACCATCCCTTTAAATCATTAGCTGGCCAGTGAATGGTTTCTATTACCAGCCCCAGAGGAGATGTTTAAGACGAAAGGATTATGAAGATGTTGTGACACTGAAGTTGATGCATCGTATTTAGTTAGATCCTGGATTCTGTTAAACTACATTTTGAAATGTGTCGTCTTAAATGTTAAGATCATCAACACTTTCAAAGTAAAATGGGTGAAGATGAGACTAACTTTAGGAATTCCCTCAAGGAAATTCAAGTTACCATTGGCTCAAAATAATAAGTATCAAATAATTCATTACAAAATAGTGTATGTGTGTGTATGTATATATATATATATATATATATATATTAGTCACAGTTAACAAAGTAGAAATAAAGTAGTTTTAAAGAATCCAATCTAGTTGAAGTGTATAGTTTATCTGATGTTAAGTAGGAATTTGTACAAATGTAATAACTGTAAAACAAATGTAAACATGTATGTAACATAAAAAGTTAATGTGAAGTTGCCTCATGAAGCTGTAATGTGTAATTGTATGTAATAATGAGAAAATCAAATATCAGGTAGTATTCTGGTACTATTTCCACAGTTATAGCTAAAAGGGTAACTTTAGTCCATTTTTCATATATTCATGACAGCGTGTAAGTAATTTTTTACAATGTGACTTCAATAAAATGTGTAAAAGAAAAATAAAAATGCCCAGATGGAAAAAATTAGAATTTTAGTAAAATAGTAAATAAGTGCTACATTTGAAGGGTTTGCTGTGTGCACACACCTGCTTGCATACAAGTGTCAGTGTGTGTCCATTGGTGTGTATGTGTATATATAAATGAGATAGGAGGGTTGCTCCCATTCAGTAACCTATCACTTAAATCTGGCTGCAGGGCACAAAGTCCATTTGTCACGTCACGCTTTTGTTATCGCACTGCTCTTCAGAGAAAACAAACAACAAAGCACACAAAAGACCTCCATAGAAAACCGCTGCCTCATCCAATGAGAGGTTCGCATTAGATATGATGGGGAGAGAAGGAGTGCTGAGGCACTGCAGAGGAGGAGGAGGAGGAGGCGGAGATGTGTGATTAAATGCATGCATGTTTGAGTGTCACTGTGTGAGCTGATGGTGTTTGTGCACGTGTGAGTTTTCATAATATGTGTGTATGTGCTTTCAGGTGTGTGTGGAAGTGTGTTAAGAGGATACCCGGAGCCTTGCCTTGCCGCCCCTTGCCTAAATCATGTGTACAAGCTGTTTCCAATAAACTGTTAAATTTGATAAAGAGGTCTGGTATTATATTACAAAGCCCAGAGGGTACTCGGACCTCTGCTATCATGAATACATTTTGCCTGATAATAATGCTGTGACTTCAATCGCTGCCACAGGAAAAACTGCGGCCCTCCTGGAAATCAAGTTGTGAGGCAGGGTGACACCTGTATAAATGGACAGGTGATAAGATTATAATATATTTATGCTTTCTGGGTTAGTGTTAAGGGACTTCTACAAGTGAGCGTGAGCAACACAAGACACTGGAGGGCGTGAAGGGAAGTGCCAAAGGGGGCAAATCCTCTCACCTCTCATGGAAGGCCTTTTATTCATGAAGGGAAAAAGCGGCAGAGATATACTGTACTGTGGCATTTTGGTTATAAGTCAGTGTGATGATGTTCCAATATGAAAGGTACCAATGATATGTTAGAGAGTTTAAAGATTGTAGGAGCCTCATTTTTCAAGAGAGAAAACATCCAATGACTGTACACGAAGAACAATTCAGGTTGAATTATTGATGAACTGATAAATATAGAAAATACAACCTTGCAGTTGTAAAAATTATACACACTGAGATACTGAAAAAGAGAAAAAAGTCCCTGTTGATGATAATTCATTACTGTGTTAGCAGCAGTGATACTTGGTATTCCTGTCTGCACCAGTCTGTCCCATATCTCTGGTTTCCATACAGTATCCAGGTAGCTAAGAAGGTAGGCAGGTGATGAATGTTCAGTAATTGTGAGAGTTCAGTGGCAAAAAGATTCAAATCCATGACAGTGAGAAATGGAGGAAAGCCCCAGGGGAAATTTCAGGCTGTGAGGAAGTGCATCCAACCTGTCTAAATAACAGATCACACCTCAACTTGGTCACTTGCTCAGAACGTGCTCTCTGATATTAGAAATGTGCCTTTATTGCAAATGAGTGCTTCTGTGTGGCAGCTTGTTTTCGTGATACAGGTGTAAAATAGTGTGTACATAAGAAAAAAGGTCGCACTTCTGGCACATTATCTTTCTTCCCAAATAAATTCTAATTTCCAGTCATCATCAGTCACCGCTTGCAACGTTCAGAAAAGGCAGGAAAGAGACTTGAATTATTCCACATGACTCCAGCTGCAGCTTTGAGGTTTGCTCAGAGTGCAGTTTGCATAATTATGAGGCAAATGAACTATTGATGGGTTTTTACGCATTTGGGTTGATGGATGCATTTCTCTGCATGGATTGTTGCATGTGTAAAGGTTGTGTATCTATGCCCATGCATGTTTCATGATAACAGATAGGTGTAAAATGTCCTTATAGTGGAGAGAGTGTTTGCGTATGTTGTTTACAGTGGTGTTGTTCATGTATTGAATGCTCTGTATTCATGTGACAGAGCAGTCCAAGCGAAACAGAGCTCAAATAAACCTCAAATCACATTACTTTTAATCTCAACCAATAATCTGCTCCTTATTTAGACATGCAGTTTAAAATCACTTCCCACCAGGCACCAGGCAAACACTACGTGTATTACCACTGGATGTCAGATTTGGACAAGCTGTCTCTGACTCTGTTGGGAGACTTTTATGACTCATTGTAAAAGTCAAAATTAAATGCAACAAAAAAGGAATTTGCTTGGCAGGGAGCTCAATGAATTACTGAGGTTGTTTTTATGAGTGATTATGAGTGAGCTGTGATTATTATCAGCATTGTTACCAAGTATTTTGCAATATCAGGACAAGTATTCGTGTTAGTGCATTATGTCTGCATCTATGTGTTTATATGCACATGCTTTGACATATGCATGTGCTGTTTTTTGGGGGTTTTTTTTTTCAAGAATTCGTATCTTTTGCAGGAACTATAATGTTGCTGTCATTATTTCATTTACCCCTCAGTTTGACACTGTGCCACTTACCCAGTCAAACCTCAGTCATGCAGCTGAACATGCCTTTTCCCATCCAACGTGGAATGTCAAGTAGCCCTTTGAAAACAAACAATCTTACCAGAGATAACTGAATGCAGCACACATTAATCGAGCTCTAAACCAGTTACTCTACCCAATCAACAGTTAATGAGCAGAAAACCAAGTTGGTACAAAAATACTGAGAATGAACAATCTTTCATCAAGTTCGTATTCCTCCTCTTTTCCTGCTGAAATGTTATTTTATTTTAACCATCAAGAATGGACAAAAACCTCATATTATTAACAGACTTTACACAGTGTCCAAGTCTTTCTCAATGACTTTCACAGGTGTTATATCATAGAAGGATATTCTGACAATAAAAAATGAAGACTGGTAATAAATACCTTCTGAGGGTATGGTACATCCAGCAAAGTTTTATAACTTCATCATCAAGGATGCTGCATTGGTTACAGTTACATTGCATAAATCATCAAGGATGCTTACACAGAGCAGTGCCTGAGGGTATTTCCCAAAGCATAAGAATAAAACTTTTTACTAATAATACAATAAGACTTCATCAAAACTTCATCACTTTGTCACTGCAAAACTGCAGAAGACACCAGATGACAGGATGAAATATCATGATGCTAAAGGGTTATTATTGCTGTCAATACAGTACTGCACATGGGAAACATTGCTTAAATACAGAAGGAAAGTGCACCTACGAATGGGATGAACTTGGACAGACAGTGCAAAGCCAAAAAAAAACCACTCTGTGTTGCCTCGAGCTGTTGTCGGTGTACAACAGATTAACAATAAACTAACAATCAACTCTAATCCAGTGGTCAGACAGTCAAAATATAGCAAAAGAAAACATCACCGGCTGCCTCTCTCACTGGAAGAAGGGCTCATAAAGAGGTGACCTTAGCAAACAACAACAAATGAGCACCCTGTCGACTTCCTCCTCAGTTAAGCTGTAGAAATACAGACCGGACAACTGGTATTAGCAGTACAATCATCGGCCCTCGCATTATTAATGACATAATTACTGCACAGAGACAGAATGAGGGAGGAAGAGTGAAGGAGAGGAAGAAACAAAGAAGCAAAGATAGAAAAAAGTGATCTTGTAGTGGGAACAAAGAAGAAGGGAGGGAAAAAGTGAAAAAATGAGGTACGCAAAGAGAGAAGGGTTTTGAGAAAGAAAAGAGATTGACACTCCCTTTGGGGTCTTGTAGAGAGGACATTTTTACTCTATTTTGGGTGGCTGGACCCTCCCTCATTGTTAATTGGAGTCTTCGACTGTATCCTAGTGTCCCGCACTCTGGTGGCACCCCCCAAGGTTCAGGGAATTACCGTGTCTGTCTCCCCTCCTCTATATTTAGGCCATTTAAGGTTGCACGGTTTTAAAAGGGAAAGTCAAAAGATGCCATTCTTTATGAATGTCTGAGGATATGAATAGGGTCGCCACTCCTCTCCCTCCGTCCCCTCAGGAGTTCACCTTTTCAAATATAACAAATGCCTCAATTAAAATCCCTTTCAAACACCATGCTTATTTTTCGATAACAATCGTCCACTGCTCCCCTTTAGTTCACTCCTACGCTCTCTCCCCTCGCCCTCGCTCTCTTTCTTTCTTTCTCTCTCTCTCTCTGAGGAAGGGTGATGTAAAGGGACGTAGAGGGAAGATGACGCTCCTGTGTAAAGAAAAATAAAATGAGGGAAAATGGAAGAGACAAAGACAAACCGAGTAAAGTGGAGAAAGAGGAACAGAGGGGCAAGAAGAAGCAGCAAGGGAGAGATGTATATGTGTGTTTGAGAGAGAGAAAGAGAGAGAGAGAGAGAGAGGGAGACTGGGTTATATTATAACACTGGGATAGATGCAGGGCCTGGAATGATGTGAGCCAGCAGATGGCAGGGTAAGAACAGTAATATGACCAGCTCCACTCTGTCTGTCTGTGTCCCAACAGCAGGTCAGTGGGGAGTCCTCAGCCTACACACAGACATACACAATGGAAAACATACTCAAAATGGAACCAATACACACTTACTTGTGCATACACAGCTGTAAACTATTCCTAAAGTGCCTCAGAGCATGTATGCCCTCAAGGCCTCATGGTGTGCACTAAAGCGCGTTGTGTACCGTGTATATCTGATGACGTGCATGCCCACAGGTAGACGCATATACTTGTCCGACACATTAGCATGAAAGCGTATGTGAAAGCGCCTATTCATGCAACTCAGGACATTTAGAGAAGGTGGAAATATAGATTAAAACTTTTCCTTGAACTTTTAGACTTGTCATTTGTTTTTTGGCACTCATCTCACACCTTATGGAACTGTCGGCAAATATTTACCGAAGTGACAAATGTTGTAACTTTTTTACGCAGAAAGCTGATTTATTCTCTTCAGCTGTTTTCTCCTGATAAGTAAGTTCACTATTTCCAGTCGTTTTTCGCCGCGTTGTCAAAAAGATTGCGGGTGGCGTGCCTTATGCAACTTAAAACTCTAATGGTTACAAGACAGTTTGTCGCCATTTGAGGCTCAAAGGGAAATGAAACTAATGCTGAATAATGCGTTCTTAGGCCATCATTAGCATCGGAATAGTGAAATGCATTAGGGCTCTATGGAAGATGGCTGGCTTTAATAAAAGACCACTTAAAGATGGCAAACAACAGCAAACAAGTAAATCTAAAAAACATGGGCCTGCTCGCTCACTTAAGACCTGTGGACATTATCAGCATCTGAGCTGTATGGTAGTGGAGATTAACTGCCTGGTGTTGTTTAGCTTAGCTTCATCTTGGCTGCGTTCGATTAAGCTCTAGGGAGGAAACCAAAGACAGACTTTTTCCATTCAGTAATATTGACTAATTAATAATTATGTCAATTCCTCCTTTCCAGCTTTTGGTTACATGCTGGTTTGCGGTCATGATTGCAACTGTGTTTTTTTGATAAAAGCATGCACAACAATTCCATTTACTGCATCTTAAAAATGTGCCTCTCCACATGCAAATGCACACAACTGAATGAGATCCAAGTAAATGATGGTTTACTGTACATGTTGCACAGGGTGTAAGTACAGTGCAGAAGGTATAAAACTGGATCAGTCACTGTTAGAGACTAACAAGCAGGCTTGTTGTGGAGTTCAGTGTGGTTTTGATGGGGAGCTCCAGCTGTTTCGCATAGAAGGACATCAAGAGGCTCAAAGCTATCTGTGCCTTTGCTAAGAGTCTCTATATTTGAACACTCTCCCTCTCTGTCTATATGTGTCTGTCTCTCGCCCCCGCTATCTGTTGGTGCTGGTCTCTCCCTCTCTCTTTGGCAGTCTAAACCAATAATGTATGATATCTTTATCTTTAGAGTCACGGTAATATCATATAGCACACAGACATCCCCACTTGCCTTTTGGGCTTTTCTGCCTTTGACTCTGAGTGGATAGACATCGTCAAGAGTGTCTCCTGACAATTTCCAAAATGCGATGTAATGGTTTGTTTATGATTATTTTCTGTAGAATTTGTCCCGTTTCTACTGACTGATGTTTATAGAAGAGTACACTGGCAAATTGGATGGTGAAATCCCTGGTGATTGTGTCCCTTACACATCCACCATAACCTCAGTAAATAAATCTCTCAGACTCCAATAAAATATGTTATTTCTTCCCTATGAATCATACAACATGGCTGGGCTTCATTTCTGACCATACTGTGTTGGCTGCAGGCTCTGAGATTTTTCAGAGAGAATTGTAAGATATATAGAGTAGGACAGCAGTTGTTCAACTCTGTCAGGGAATACACAATCTAAGATGTTTTCTCAAAAACAAAAATGATTTTCCAAACTGAATTGGAAGCTTGACTGGTACATTATGCTGCCTTTATTTTATTTATCCCATGCTGTATTTACTCCCTTTTTGGATTGTGCAGATTTGGCTGTGCAGCTTAAATTATATAGGTTTTACGTCACATCTCCTATTTCAAATACTTTTCCTTTGACATTTTAGGGTTTTATTTATCCATTGAAGTATAAACCTGGTGATTGGACAACACATATAAGCTCTAAACAAGTCATTCTGGAGTTATAGCATGGGCTTTAATCCAAACCTGTGTTTTTATTTTTTTGTGTTGACTTCTTGTATTGTTGAAATTCCCCTAATCTCTTCTATTTACCTACTTCAGCATCACTCACTAGTCTTTAACCGAACCTTTAACACCACAAGTGTTAGCCTAATATTATCCTCTTAAACCCAAACAGCATTTTTCCTCACTGCTTTTCACCTTGTCGGGTCACAATGCAGCAGGCATGTTGAGGCAGACCTCTATTTAAAGATGGTGAAAATGTTTGGGTGGCTCAACCCTTTCAAATTAAATGGATGGCATCCCAGGGAGGCCTATCAAAAATGATTAAAAAGGGTGGAAGACAGCATGTGTGTGAAGTGTCAAGACGAGTCGGCACAGGCTACCCGACCTGCACCGAGAGCCAGGAAGCTTATTAGCATTTCAGCGCATAGCAACCTGCCTAGCCCCGAGCACTGATCTTAACACGGTCTGTCCAAAACCGCTCCGCTCTCTCTCTTCCTCCCTCTCCCATTCCTCTTCTCCTTTGGCTCCTGTGCAAAAAACATTCATGTCAAGTTAGTGGTTTACTCGAGACAGGAATGTTTCTGTGTGTTAATGTCAAATTAGAGTTGCAATCTGACAGAGATCGTTTATATACGAGACAGAGAAGTTTAATGCTGCCCAAACACTATGTGAAGAATAGCAAAGGTGATACCAAGTTGTCAGCTATCAGTTCATGGAATCAGATTGGTGTGCTGACAGAGATCATAGCTGTGGTTTCAAACTTTCTGAGGAGGAAATTGAATTTGACACAGGTTCATTAAAGCAGCAAAATTTATGTTGTGTTTGGATCCAACAGAAATATTCATTTTCATAATGCTAGCAGTTTATTTCTCAACTCAAGCCAGAATATTCTCAAGCAAAGTTGCATTACAAATTACAAACTTATTTTTTTCCACAAGTTCAGGCATTCATTTGGAAGACCTTATAACTTATGGTGATCTGTCTGATGTGTAAAGTATGTTTAAGTTTCAGTTTGATCAAATACTGCAAGAGTATTTCAGTTAGAACAGCCCAGTGAGGTGCTGCAGGCTAAAACCACTATCTGGACAAAAAGTGGCACTCTCTTTCATTTTTAATCTCTGTCATTCTTCTTTTTCATTGCACCGGCTTTGTCTGAGACAGTATTGACTTCACTACTGGAAAAAAAAAAAAAAGGACTGCGGTGCAACTTCTGTTCCCAGACATTTTCTAACAAAGGAAGTCACTTTGATGTAATTAGTATGTTTTAACCCTTGCAAAAGCATAAGACTTCCCTTTCAAACATCCTTTTCACTCAATGTTATTATCAAGATACCATCCATAATTGACTACAGAGATTACTATAATCAAGTTACAGCAAAATAATAATGTTTCAGTAAAATATCACGTATCGCACCAAAAATGTAAGGGTGGAAAGGTTGTGTATAGTAGTTTTTAAAGCTTCTGTGTTATACTTTTTCTGCCTTCCCCCCTTTTATTTTCATCTGCGATGTAAGAGCATCACAACTGGACCTAGACGCTTAATCAGTCACTGGGGCGTGCTATGTTTCGATATCAAGTATTTCATATGACTTTATTGACTCTGCGTTTTTATGCTCTTCTTCATCCTGACAGTATAAAGAATGGGCTGACACGCTAGCTCAAGATCCGAGGCCATTTTGTGGCTGAGCTCTGTGCTCAACCATGTGACTAATGGGAAGCCCTGGAGGACTTTCGGAGGTATCACTCAAAAACAAAGTTTAAAACAGTGAGAAAACATATTGGGTCAAGAGATACACTTTGGAAAAATATTTAGACCTCGAAAAATACCTTATTTCCATGGTGAAATTTGCACAAAGTTTAGATGGTGTAAAAACAGGTTGCTTCTAAAATTGATAATTAATCTGTCATAATGTGCTCTTGCATACAGCGGGTATCCTTTGTCCCCAGACTAGCTCATCTCAGTGAAGCGACCTTGGGAGGGGGAGCCTGCCTGCCTACCTTATAGCTCCCAGCTCTCCACAAGCCCCTACAGAGCATCTCATTGTCTCAAATTAAAGATAAGGTCTGCCTACTCTGTGTACGGTAGCTACCCTACCTTTGGCATGTGGTCGTTGCTAATTACTTTGAGCTGTTAAGGCAGACATATCTGGGGAGACAGGCAGGAGGGAGAGACCTACAAACCCAGTTTAAAAG
The DNA here is from genome assembly GCA_029814465.1 of Ostorhinchus cyanosoma. Classification (NCBI taxonomy): domain Eukaryota; kingdom Metazoa; phylum Chordata; class Actinopteri; order Kurtiformes; family Apogonidae; genus Ostorhinchus; species Ostorhinchus cyanosoma. The sequence goes on from JAPTYQ010000014.1 coordinate 25,864,475, forward strand.
AAGAATCTGATTTTCACATTGCTCCCGATGGCTTTGTTTGACCTGTTGGATATGCATTGTTCTCTCAAGGCTAATTCTGCGTTGGGCTCTACCTGTTGTTTTGCTCTGTAGAGGAAGTTTGCGATGATCTAGACTGTCTCACCATGATTAAATACGCAGATAGCAGAGACTTAAAGTTGGGGGTGTAAATTGTTGCATGTTGGTGTAGTGTGTGT
>JAPTYQ010000014.1:25904670-25923882 GCA_029814465.1 Ostorhinchus cyanosoma
ACGGCTCCGCTGTTGATTTTTCATGGCCCCCGCTCTCCAATGGAAAGGGGCTAAGAGGGACAAGGTGGAGCCCAGCAAGAGGGAGGAGGAGAATTAAGGAGAAGGGGTGCTTAAAACAAGGCCCAGTTCCTACAAGACAGCCACCCCCCTACCTCTCGCCCCTCACATTAAAGCTGACCCTCCATTAGGTCGTTTTGTACGACAGGCTTGTAATCGATAGAGCCTTCTCTCTGAACAGGAGGAACGGTGAGGGGTGGGGCTGCTCAGCTTTGGGGTGAGTATTGGGCCAGTGGGCGTCATGGGTGTCAAGGAAAGAGTAGGAGGAGAAGGATAAAGAGAGAGATTAGGATAAGGTTGATGGACAGGGAGAAAGAGGCAATGAATGATTATGTGAATGAAGCGGAATGGGGGGCAAATTAAGCCATGAGCTTTGTCTCTTCCCACCCTGTATTAGTCTCTTTCTATGACTAAATTAGCTTTCAAGACAAGACTAATCCAAACATGAGAAAAAAGGTGAAATCAAAACTGGTCTCATAGATAAAAATCAAAAGAAAAAGCACGAGCTAATAACGATATAATACCAAATTTCACTTTCTGTTTTTTTCCACTGGCTTTCCTCTTCAGTTTGTTTGGAGAGGGAAATGACTTAATGTGTGTTACTGTATGAGATCTTAAGTGGTGTTATCACATGTGCAGATAAGATCTGAAGGGGGAGAGCGAACACAAGGGCCTGTTTTCACAGCATATTGCACATTTCCAAGTCAAAACTGACCCGGAGCGCCACCTCAGTTAACAGTTATCAATTGTTCTGTGGGCCAGTGGCGACTAAGCTGCGTCTCCGTTCATGTAAAACACACATGCACATTTTAAGCACAGTTCAGGAGGTGAGTGGAGCAGCTTGACCGCAATTTAAAACGCCATCAGTTCAGCAGGGGCATTTGTGTAATCTCTTCTGTGCTCTTGAATCTACATGAAAAGGCCGGAGTGTTTTAAGGGCCATACAATAAATTGATGAATGGAACATTTTCTCTCTCTCTCTCTTGCTCACTCTGTCCCTCTATGAAATGAGGGGCCCATCTTGTATATCATTATTCCTTCCACCCATTCTTTTGCAAGTTTAGGGCTCTTACATGTGGAGCATATGCCTTTTGAAAGGGTGGCACCACGCAAGGCAGGCACAGATGGAGTCACCCTCCCCGTCAATGGGCAGACAATGGAAAATGGAAATCAAAGTTAAAGGGGTGCATCCAGCCCCATTTAGCCCACACAAAAGGTGCTTGTAGGAGGCAGGGCGTGTGGGACGACGGGACGGGAGGGGGAAGGAGGGACGGGGTGGAGAAACACGTCCCAGGCCACAAGAGTCCATCCTCAGCTGGCCTCTCCATCACCGAGGCGATAGAGACATGCTGACACGGCGCTAGACACCCCAGCCTTGTCACTTCTAACTCCCTTTCACACTAGTTGAAGAATTGTGTTGAGTGATAATTGAATTCTTGTATTTGTTTTTAATGGCTGGGTATTAAGCATAGTTTGTCACCAAAATGTAGCTACCACTTCCTAGTGTTATATCAAACTGTAACAAAAGCCCCTTTCTCCATTTCCTTAACCCTTTATAGTGCACTCATTGAAATACTCTGAAATTAAATATTTCAGCTTTAGTGTGTTATTGGACATTGTCATCTACCTCCTTTTGCATTAAAACATCCAAACACCACTTGTTAAAAACTAAACACATGCAATAAAACAACTGTTATAAGGTCATAAACTGGCAAAAATCACTCATATTCAATACAAAATTTCTCTAAAATCTCTCTGAATCACTGTATAGTGTTTGTAAAAACCAACATCCTCCGACCTCCTTGAAGCATGGGATTGGCCCTGTATTTAATATCTGTGGAAATTACCAATAATAGTCACTTGCCTAACAATGGGTTAAGGATATAGAGGAGTTGGAATGGTGGAGGCGGACACAGCTCGATAGTGGATACATTTGCATTTTTACAGAAAATTCCTACTTTATAAGACAAATAGAGAGAGTACAGCAAACGGAAACCCATATTAAATTTTAACATCAATCCATTTAATGTCAGATGATATATATAAATGTCAGATTAGAGTAATTATTTAGTTTGGATGATTTTGTGCAGTTATATACAGTATTCAGGTAATAACATTGATATTGTATGTCAATATCCAATTTACTTCAAATAAAATTATTCACTGTTCACTGTCCGCACTAACACACCTATTCTTACTCCAAACACGGATTTTTTTTTTTAATTTTTTTTTTTAAATCTGCCACACAGGCTTTGTTTTCCAAGTATCACTGCTCAATCACAACACAAAAAATGACTACAAACCGTTACAAATACTTGGAGAAATCATTGTTTCCAAATGACTTACAATTGAATACCTAGTGCAAAAAGTACTGAAGTCACAAAAAAGTATGTTAAAAATATTTATAGGGTAGTAATATTGCGGATAATAATAGACGTAGCAGATACAGAGTTTATGAGCGACAAGTTCACTTATAAACTTAAGTTACTTTAAGTGTTAGTTCTGGTTGATGAAGCGTCTTCTTTATGTGATGCATATTTGTACATAACACAATTCTGTCCCTCTCACATAAGTATCCACACTGACCTTGAATTACTGCAGATCATACACTGATGTAAACACCTGGATTTGATGTTTCAGGAGTAACTTCATTACATAAGGCAATAACAGACATAAGCAAAATGGAATTTAACACCATTATTTTCCAGTTTTTACAAATCTTCACTAAAAATCTGTTTTTGTGAGCTACAACGTTTATGTGGGAACGAGAGGCACAAACATAGAGAAAAACAAATCAGTTTTCCAAAGTTTCATATAGACTGGGCATCAATAATAATAATAATAATAATAAAAAAAAAATACTGCATAATTTGTCTTGCAAACAACAATCAGACCAAACAGATTATTATCTGGCTTCAGCATTAGTAGCTCCCAGTGTTTGCATTGATGCTACTTATTAAACTCTGTTGACACAGATGCTGCCGTTTGTTTGTCTTCTAATTTACAGGTGTCATACACAATATCCATGGCAACCTAATAGTAAATAAAGGCATTAATAGAGGAAGTGAAATAACCAGAGGAGGGAGTGGGGAACAGTCCATCCTGTTGTGGTGGTGGATGCTTGCTTTGAACGCAGCTCTGATGTGACCCATAAAACAGTATGTGTTGGTTTAAGAGACAGTGATTTCACCCTCATTAAAGATGACTACACTCTACTGTACACAACTATACGACACCTCTGCGCTTAACGGTACACTTACTTAAACCTCTGTATCTACTGAGTCTTACAGTATATTCATGGAAGGAGCAGGTGAATTTTTTTTCTTTTATTCCGTTAGTTTTATTCTCTAATTCATCACAGCCCAAATTGAACAGCGATGAAACTGTTCCAATATAGAGACAAAAAAGATCCAATGATGAGTGAATGACTGTTATTACGACTAATTCTAATACCGGCTTACTGACTGATTCATATTATAGATTTCAGTATATTGTCCGCTACACAGACATAATTTATATACGACCTAAACTTCCGTAATAGAGTAAAAAGGAATGTCATTATTTTAAAAGTAACAGATACAATTCACAGTTCATAATCATCTTTGTGTAATTTCTACTTTGTCGTATTGAAAATTCCAATTTATTGATTCCAAATAATCCCTCATTTGGGCTTTTTTTTTTTTTTTGCCATTGCTGCTGGCAGTGGGGTGTTGGCGTCTGGAAAGGCTGAAAGATGGCAGTCCATAATGAACCTCGGGCTGACCTTTGCCCTTCTACCCCCGTCAACATCACCAGCTGAGAGCTGCCACAGAGCGTCTGCTTGTGTGGTACAGCACACACACACTAACACACTTACAAGTAGCCTTCAATCCACAATACAGAGGCAATTTTTCTGTGTTTGTTTTTTAATGACACATTTCACTTCAAGATAGCATCATATCTCTCCCATGATTTTCTTTAGCACCATTCCAAGTAGTCAGTCATGTCTGCCTGTTGCATAATTTCATCTATAAACTAGCTTTATTCTGGAAATTCTTCCCAGTTAAAGGAAATTCACCTCAGAGGCTCTTTGTTTTCTCTGTGTAGCGTGGTGTATGTGCCCATCCAGGGGGCATGACATGGTTGATGATGTGTAATACCCTCTGACATAATGGTGCTGTCAATCTACAATATCTCTAATGCATGAATAATTCCTGACTGTAAGTGCTATATCAGCTGTTTATGCCTCAAATGAGATTTTTGCTTGTATTTTAAAACTCTTTTGTGTCTTTTTTTTGCCAAATTTACAAGTGACTATATCAGTAGAAATAAAAACAACAGGTCAACCTTCTAATATATACCCCATGGTATAAATAGAAGTCTTCATGTACGGTCTCGAAATTACAGTCCAATGAATATACCTAATGATTTAAGTACATTACGCTTTGTCATTGCATTACTGTGTTAATATAATAATATAGTAGTGTCGTCGAAATCATTGCTTGAGTAATCACTCATTTCCCAGTTAATATTTAACACTAGTGTAATTTTAGTGTAGAAACATTTAGCTTTTAGTCAACAATTTCTCATTTAAACTGTAAAAATGCCACAAAAAGTAGCAAAAGCTCAGTTGCAGTGAGAGTTTTTTTGTTGGACCGAAATCAAACCAACCATTTAAAATAACCGATCATTTTTCTGTCGATTAATTATTCAACTAATCATTTCAGCTGTAATATGATAACAAAGACGCATATCTCAATAATGGAAAATATTACATCTGAATGATGCTCGTTCTATACCGACAACCACATATCCACCACTGCAAATTCACCATGCATTTGTGTAGAATACGCGCTGATTTGCTCTGGCCTACAAAGGCTTAGACGTTCTTCTGCAGAGATGCATTACTGATTCACTGTAAAGCGTCCCAAACAAGTGTCCTCACCTCACCCAGCCTCAACCAGCCTTTCCCTTCCCACAGAAGAAGCATCCAATTATAAGAGCAGAGTTCTGTGGAGCGGACTGACCACGGAGCTTCCAGAAAGACTTGATAATTGTGTGTTATTTTATTTGTGCGACTGCGCTTGTGTCTTCCACCTCATTGATCCCCAAAGACATTTCCAGAGCACAAATAAACAGTCATTTTAGAGCCACTACATTTTGTCTGGACAGCATGAAGGATAAACCTTGGCTGTTAAACAACCAGCATGTGATTATTTTAATAGCCAGAAAATGATTGCTGCAGCGGCTGGTATAAATTACAAAACACAATGAGATATTGCCTCTTATTATCATGCGCTTAAATTAGTAGAAGCTACAGGTGCATAAAATTGAAGAAGTTAAATATACTTAGTGTTTTATTTACTCACGTATGGTCCAATGTTTTAGAAATCAAGATTACATCAGATGTCAACATGTGCAAAGAACTGCTTGGCATTGATTCAGAGACATCCTTCAGGACCACATCCAGCAAATGATGTTTTATTTATTGTATAGTTTTATTCTGGAGTTTGAAAATTGCACACACAGATACACAAAATGAACACATAAATACACACAATCATGACTGCCAGAGCTATTCACGCCAAGCCTCTGCAATAATTGACTAATTGATCCAGCTTGTAGTGGGTCCAGCCTGTCTCTTTCCAATGACTATTCAATCAATCCCGGCTCTTGTCCGAAATGACATGTCCCGTAACAAATTACAGCTAATGAAATAACCATCAGAATGTCATTATATGGGCAGGCCTACACCATTACTACCCAGCATGGTTCTATACAAAGTGTGTGTGTGAAAGAGGTGATGTGTTTGTATTCATGATGTGGGGTTTTGTCAGGATCCCACATGCTATTTAGCACCTGGGACGCAGATGATCACAAATATTATCTTACAGTACGTGCGTTTGACACTGTAGTACTCTTCCCAATGTTTCGAAAACTGCCTAATTTGTTGTGAAAGTTGGATCCTTTCTCTTGGAACTCACACTCATTTAGTTTGTTCCCATTACCAGATCCTTCATTTGCACCAGAAATCTCATTTAGCTTCTTTGGTTTCATGTACTGTCGGTGTCCCTCTGACAGGAGACCACCGTGGCAGCCCGTACTCTCCACGTGAGTCCAGCCATTCTCCTTCCATTCTGCAGCCAAATATATTGCTTTTCTCCCATTGCTTTCCTCTTCCATCTCCTCCTCCACCACCTCTTCTACCATTCCAGAGCTGACGGCAGATGGTGTTTTAATAAAGTCCAGTAGGAATAGGACTGTGAGTAAACAATGCAGCACATGCCAACTCAGTAATTGCTGGGCACTATTACAACCCCTGTGTCTGGCGAGGGAGGGAAGGATGAGAGACGGGGAGGATAAAAAAGGGAGGATGAAGCAGACACACAGTAAGAGGACGAATCAGAAATGAGAAAATAGGAGAAAAGGAGAATGAGGGAAAACCAGAAAAGGAAAAAGCAAGGGGAAAGATGTGGTTTGGAGGGGGTGGGCAGCATCCGCATACATACACCTAGCAGCTGGAGCCAGAAAAGCGCAGCTGGTGAAGGTGCAGGGAGGCCACAGGGAGGAGGGGGCTGAGCAGGGCTGGGATGGGCTGGTCTAGGCAGTGCAGGGCTGGGCTGGTCTAGGCCAACGGGTGCAGTGCTGGGCCTACAGCCTTCAGGCTATGGGCTCCAAGCCCAGTCTCTGAGTCCCAGTCTCTGCTCTGTGGTCTCCACTGCTCACACAAGGCCAATGTAGTCCCCCCCCCCCATCAAACCCCAGTCAGCGGTCAGACACATTCTGCAGGAAGTGGACTCAAGCAAGACCAAAGTTAAAACTCCGGCTCCATGAAATTCTCATGTCTCTCCTTACGTTTTCCCAGAGGTAAATATGAAAATGATGACTGCAATAACATTTAAAAGAAGAAGAGGGGAGAAACAGTAGGCCCTATTTAACTTGTAAAGTTATGTGTTTCTCTGTGTTCTTTGAGCTTGACTGTGCACGTTTCTGCTCAGCAACAAACAGAGCAAAATAAATACAAAGTGCCATTATGTACAAGACGGTATATTATCACAAAACACACACTGTCACACATACACACACATAGGCATGTTGCCATATGATCCCTTTTTCATCAAGTCTTCATCACATAAACGAGTCCCTTACACGTCTGTGGAGTGCCTTCCCATGATGCACCATTAGAACTATTGCCTCCAGGGGTGTCAATCAGAAGCCATCTCTTTGCAAGTCTGACAGCTCGCCTGTCTTACGTCACACACCTGGCAAAGGTATTTAAAAAAAAATATGTGAACTAATAGATAACAAAGAAATACAAGATAAGTGTCTCACCTGTAAGCTATTTAAACACCCCAAACGCCAAAATAAAAGAACTAATAATTTACCTCACAGAGTATAGATGTTTCTGTTACTCACGGTGCTATAGCAGGAGGAAGACAAAATGTAGGATAATGGTTTGTTTCTACCTGGGAAAAAAACCTGATGAAGCACCTTCAGCTGCTATGTAGTTAGTGGCTCTCATCAAAGACAATTTAAGAAAATGACTTTTATTTTTAAAGCTGAGGTTAAATGACCAGTCTCCTTAACCTTGAAATTCACCGTCACCATAAATATTGAATGATTCTTAACCTTCTGTTCTAATGCTAATTGAAGCAGAGGGGGGATATTACATATTTGTAATTAGGGGCTGTTGGATAGGGCTTAAGCTCTGAGCCTCATTAGCTTAATCATGAGGACTCTATCAATTATGCAGGTGGAGGTATGGTGGTGATTTGAGGAAAATTCTGCTCTGTGGAAAACTTTTTTCCCCCGAAGTAATTATATTGACGAATTCCTCTCGGACCTTGTCATTAGTCCTGATGAGGGCACCTTTTTCCTGTGGATAGGAGTACATGTGAATATAACAGAGTGGAGATGAGTTTGACGTGAGAATTGCTGCATCTTCTATTGATGGATAATCTTCAGCAAGGCCGAGTTATATGAAGCTAATCCATATGGAAGCTAACACAAACAGGGCGCCTGAGGACATTACCCAAATACAACATCAAACAACCTCCTGACAGGTTTGCTGATGAGCACAAACAAGGCTTCGTGTCGAAACACAACTTCTCCTCTATGACATCTTGAACTTCTGTCCAACCAAGTCTTCTCACATACTTTCAGGCCTTGAGAATTTGCCTTTTCCCCCTCAAGGCACTGAGGCAGAGAGACAGAAAGAGTGAAAGACAGAGAACTCAGCAGCTCAGAGAGAGTGAAACATGAGCTGTAGCTTCTCACTTGCTCCTGCAACAAGATGTCTTCCCTGTAAGGCCAGTCCCCATGGACCTGCCATATTTATTTGAGTGCAAACTGGCCATACATGACCACAGAGCTCTGCTATCTTGCACTCCAAACTTCTGTCAGGCCTTACCTCAGACATCTTCCTTACATCCAGTTTGCCAGCAGGTTTGGGTTCACACCATTAATCTTGAGCAAGAGAGCGAGAGAGGAGATGGCGGAGGGGAATTCATGAGTGGTGGGAGAGGTGGAAAAGTGGGTCAGAGGACTCAGACCGAAGCGAAGGCAGCTGCCCCTTCAGCTCGTCGGTCTTTCTCCAGAATCATCCACATTGGCCCGGCTGGCTCTCGGAGGTGGGGAGGTGACAGTTGGTGAGGGACCTTTGAGGGTCCTGCAGATTGTATAGGGCTCTACTGTACCAGCCAGGTCCTGTATGCAGAGATGACTCTAAGAATAGAAATGCTGCTTTGGAGCTCTCTCTTGGGTCAGGTTAGGTAAACTTAAGAGGTTCAAATGGTCTCAGATGTGGAATGCTATTCTAAGATATGTCATGCTTACTTACTGACATACTTGTTCCTTTTTTTTAGTCCCAATAGACTCATTTTCCCTGAACCCCCTGACATTTGACTTATCCTCATATGGAAGCCTTAAATGTAATCTGAATTTAGTAAAACGTTAACATGGAATAAACCCCTGTAGTCAACAAATGTTTAGTTTAGCAGGTGCTTAGTTATATTTAGCTTATAGCAACATTTCCCCATATAAATATAGTACTCAAAGCTCTTCTTTTCATGATACACTTCAGGATGATGATGTTCTATACTTCTGTTTAGTGCCTTATTCTTTTCATAGATGATTTGGAACATAAAGAGATTATTTCATTACTTATAATTTAGTGCACTGACACTATATATCAACTCATCCTCAAAATGAAGTAAAAAAAAAAAAACTCACTATTTTAACACTGAACATTGGTGTTTCCACGTCAAGGGTGCCGGGAAAATATATAGCCATAAATGTATTAAAATATTGCTTTTACACCCCATCTATCATGAGTGCAATTTCATGGGTCGCCTTTTTAAAAATTAATTTCATTCTTTGACCTGTTACGAGTGGAAGCGCTAACATGGGTTGGCTTTGAGTTAAATTGCACTTGTGACTTCATGGATCACATTTTCAATTACATCCGAGAACAGCGTCGACGAGAGAGAGAGAGAGAAAGAGAGAGAGAGAGAAAGAGAGAGAGAGCATGATTATGATGGAAGATGGAACAACAACTTTATTTACTGGGACAAGTGGTATGGAAAAGTGAGACTTAATGAGCTATGTTCAACACCAAGAAGGTAATGGAGTACAAGCAGACGTCTTCAACAGACAATGACTGGAAGTAGATCGACTGTACACTCTCTGGCAAATCTCAACAAGAACGAGCATTAGCACAAAAAAAAACCAGAGGGGAAAAAAAAAATCCTTAAAAACTTTGTACCACCATAAGTTTACTTTTTCCAGTATTTACAGTGAACTGAAGGGACACCTGCAGAGGATGTACCCTGCCTCTCACCCATTGCATGCTGGGATCCAGAAACTTGGAACAAAATAAAGCGCAATTGGAAATGAATGTATGATGTCTTTCATTGAACAAAAAGTGAATTTACTTGTTGATAAACAGATACACAAACATATGTCAAGGCTGGCACAAAGCATGCCATCTCTGACTTTGCTGTAAACACTCAGCTGAAAGAATATCCCACATCCCTTCATCATGAGAGAAAGTGTAACAAACAAATGTTTTTCTATACTATAGCAGGACTGGATTCTGTCATAGTTTTCTATACCCTAACCAAGAGAATCATATTTCTATCAAATCCAGATGGACACCAACCTAATCCTTTCGTGACTTTGTAAATATTAACAGCAAAGACTCTAATTTATTGAGGATTATTGCTATGGGGGCACGTAATGCCCTCTAAGGTAAATAGTAAATATTAGCAATAAGACAGTCTCCTTTGTACCAACAGTGTTTTCTCAAGGATTAAGAGCTCTAAACATGCTGTGTAGTTACCTTTGCATTGTCATAAGGTAAATCCACTAAAATTTCAAAGATAATGGCTCTAGCTCAGAAATGGCCCCATTAAGGTTAGCAGTGGAAGCGTTCCTGTCATTGCATATACAGAAATAATTTCAGAAAGATTATCCTCAGGGTATTTCACTGTGTTTAAATGCTAAAGAGTGACAGTGCTACAAAAGTTTAACTGCTAACAGAATGCATTAAGCAGAAAAAAAAAAAATCAGCCATGAAAAAAAAAATCAGCCCAGTTTCTCGTACAGTATCAACAAGACTAAATGCAAAATATATTTTTAAACAATATTTAAAAAAAAAAAAAAAAAAAAAAAAAAAGGTTTATTTTTGCCACTTTTAGGATAAAGACAGACAAGACTCTACCAATAAAGGTTCAGGCCTGTGTCGTATAATTACAGGGCTCAATCATTGCGTTAAGCCGAAAAGCTAATGTTGACTTACCACATAACCTTTCAACTAGTTAATTCCCCCTCTGCTTTCGGAAGAGGTGAAAATGTAGCCGCCTCTTTCCTGAGGGTGAACTGTCTTCACAGGCATTAGAGAAGAAAAAGGAAGAAAAGTCGCTCAGTGATAGATATGAGAGCGCATCTAGATCCCTTCATGCCATGTCAACCACATCCTGAGGTGAAAAGCGCACAATGAATGATTAAGTGGGAGTGTCTTACAACTTTGCAATACCTGTGTTATCTTCTTGAGAAACAGCGACAATATTTAGATTTCACTTTTTGATGTATGCAAGTTGAATATATTAGCGTTTTTTTTCCCCTAAATCTATTCAACTTGATTAGCAACAAAGCAGGTTATAAACTCAAAGCATTAATTTCCAATTTTTTTTTTTTTTTTTTTTTTTTTTTTTAGCAGCAGTCAGTTATGCCATTTTGATCTTAACTGCCTTGTTTAACACCCATAAAAAAACAGCTGGAGTTAAGGAACGACTGGATTAATGAATCAGACACTCCTGTTCTACTTGATGTTTCTATATTTTAAACGTAATGACTAATGGCCACAGTTTAATAATTTAGTACCTAAAATAGAAGCTTAGTGTTTTGGAAAACAACTGCTCAGTTGTTCCTTGTCATCGTGGCATGGCTGTTGTCAATGCCAACCAAGCTACAGTACGAGCTCAGAGGCTTTGCCATGTGGATGTAATTTCATCGGGATGATTTTTTTTTTTTTTCTACCGCAAATCAAATAAAAGATTCAGCTTTGAGGGTAGAAAATAAACCCAGAACTGATCTGCATTACACCGAGACAAACAAGAGTGAAGTAAGAAAACGAGAGAGACAAAATCTGAATGTAATGGTTGTGGAGCTATACACATTTCCTTTGATTACAAGGTATTAGTGTCATCCATGGGCCCATTGGCAGGAAATGCTGGGCTGTTCACCACATTGGAACAAACACAAACGTCAATGTCTATTAATTCAGTTATAATCATATTTGAATGGATCCTCACTGCTCTGCCATATCTGTCTTTCTCCCTGCAGTTTTGAATGAGTGCTTTCAGGGGTTCTTAAATCACAGTCAAACCACACAACTAGATGATGTTTGTTTAGAGGGGAAAGTTTTCGACAATGCTGATTACTTTAACAATATCCTGAATTGACAGGATTGGAGATGGAGAGACACCAAACAAAAGAGAAAATTAGAATAATGAAGTTAAGTGGGGTTTTGGCAATACACCCCTGACAATTGTGGTCATTTTATACTTGCTACATACACCCAGCACCCCCCCCAAAAAATATTGTAATGCCCTCAGCCTCACTTTCCAGCTATACTGACCGATGACAAATTAAACAATAAATTAGTTCTTTTTTTTTCCCCAAAAAAACTTATTATGGTGCAAACTCCGTAGTAAAAATCAGCCTTCATGAAGTTGAGTGCCACTGATGTTCACCCGGTTGTGTCATTGCACTGAAGCTCTATCACAAGTTTGTACAAAAAGAGGGGTGGGAGGACACAGAGCTGGTTGAGCTATTGTTTCCATGTATTATGAGAAAAAAGCACATATGTTTTTCATTAAAAGGACAGTGTTTTTCCATGGACCTTTGGCTGTTTGATGTTCCTCACCATCATTCTCATCTCTAACCATTTCAGGGATGCAAAAAAGAAAAACAAACTTCAGAACTGAGTCTAAAACCTGATCCACGAGGGAAAGTTTTTCAACGATGACAAAATACCTCTTTGCAAAATAGCGACACAGAGTCAAATGTATGCTGTTGAACAGTGTTTGACAAATGTTTGAGCAGTGGCATGAGATGCCACAAAGGCATTGCTGAGGCATTGCAGTTTAGCCTCTGTCTGGCCTCCCACTCCCACCCCCACCAATCCTCCCAATTAATCAAGCTTATCTTCACCTCCATCACTGCTGTCAGTCACACTGGAAAACGCGTCCACAGGAGTAAGAGTGTGTGTGGTGAAGGGGGAGATAGAGCATGCATCTATGAGCTCATGCACATCTGTGTGCAGGGCCTGTGTGTGTTTGTGTGGGTCTGTGCAGACAAGCAAAGCATTAAACATCTGTCTTAGCGCCATTCACCAAACCAGACTGTTTTAGAATATATTTCTGCCCATATAGGATTAAAACATTATCACTCCAAAATCCAGCTCCTCCTCCTCATCATCTAAAATGACCATTAATAATATACTTTATTATCTCTGGAAGCACACTGAAAATAAATTTAGCATTTCAAAAATGTAATGAAATGAGTGAAAAGAAATTAATAAAATGTATGTAAATGAAAACAGGAGCCACATCAAGCATCAGTGTGTAATAGGCCAGAAAAAAACCTAACATTTCACTGAGGCAGCAGGAAGAAAATGCAATAAATAATGAAATAAATAATTTTCTTATGTCATAATTCTGTGATGAAAATCTTGTCAGTCATTAAAATAGAGAAAAAAACAAAAATATGTCATATTTTTTGTAGCAGATGCAAACAGTCAAATTGTGATGCCTATCAAAATATGAATTAAATCCTTTTGGCATTAAAACCAGTTAGATAAGGCACAAAAAAGACATTCCTTCAGCAAAATTGCTATGGGACACTTCGCTCATTTTGACAGTTTTATGGAATCTTTGTTTTGATAATCCTTGTATTGGTGATACCTGTCACAGAACACAGTAGTAACCACCAAGCCCCCTCAATCTCTCAGCTAAATCTCCCTGTCTACACAACGCTGGTCCCATGATATGAAGGTGACACTGTCACTCCAGCCCACACAGACACACACACAGTCTGATCACATAAATACACACACACACGTATACACAAACAGCCTCGAAGGCGTGCAGTGTGCATAGGCGTTCAGCATCATGCTAATTTTCATTGTTGTGATAAAAATAAACAGGTCTGGGGAGCTGAATCTGAAGGCCCGAGGGTCACGGCGCGCTCGACTGACAACGGGGGGTGGTGGGTGGGGAGGTGTGGGGTTGGGCGGGGGTTCAGACTGAATTACCTTGATCCAGCACGACAGCCTCACATCACTGTCACCAGTCTGTTTGGAAGGGCTTGATGGGGCTGTGGTGCTAAGTTGGTGTAAGCCGACTGCGATGGATGTGTGTTGACAGTACACTGTATTCAAGGGCACATTGAAATGAGCGCACCAAATGGGGGAAAGTTTGCTAAGCCATGTGTGCCATAATTATCCTGGGCTCTCCTAGTGCTTCTTATCTGGTAGCTGGTGGTGACTGTCAGATGAGTGAAGAATTGACTGTGACATTATCTCCATGTCACTGTTGCCTCCAAATCCTACAATAGTCAGGAGGTGTTTTTTCCTTTTTTTTTTTTTTTTATAGCTCGTATTGCACCGTCAAAGTTTGTATTTCAGAACAATGATTTTGTATTTTTGCTTTATTTCATCAAACTATTTATCATTTATCTTGCTGAACACTTTACGCTTGATCCATCACTTCCTTGTTTTTTAATCCGACATAAAATGGCCCTTTAATATCTATGTCATTTATTGTAGTAATATACTCATAAACCTTTATATTCTGTATTGTCTATATCAAATTTTTATTTTCTGTGTCTGTTTTTTGTTGTTTTTTATTTGAATGCACCATGTGTGATAATTAGCATTTTTCTAATGCTGAACAGCTATAAATGATGTCAGATTTGAGACTTAATATATAAAAGGTTACCCACATGACTATGCTATAAAATCCTTTTCTTCAAGTCGATATTATTACCAAAGTAATTTTTACCATGTCGAATTTTATCTGTTAACACTAACTCATCAGCTTCATCTAAATATCCAATAATAATAATACTACTAATAATAATAATAATGATAATAATAATGACTTGATATTAACACTGAGGTGTAATAGTGTGGTTTCCTTCACAGGTGAGGTGCCACACTCAAGCACTAGGTGGTGCTTGAACACAGCCGTCACACATTTACACATACAGGCACACACACGCAGACACACACCCCTTCTCCACTCTTTACACACACTATCATCAGCTCCCATTCTTTTCACTCTAAGAGAATAACAAAACACCCCCACCCCTCCCCTCCCCTCCTACTCATACTTGCACCCACACATCCACACGCAAGCACAAAGAGCACTAAGACACATATACACACAAAACAGTCAAAAAAACATGCAAGGCTCAATTTACAGACCTCTGTTCATTTGATATTCATCAGCTTTCCTTTCACCCCTTCCTCCCCTCCCTCCTTGTCTACCACACACAAATACACTTCTACCCACCTTACTCATCAAGTCTCAGCTACACGTGTCTAAAGCTATGATATCCATCTAATCATCTGGCCTTTTCTCCTCTGTTTTCTTTCACGACTAGTAGTGTGAGGTTGGTACCATGCTTAGAGTTTCAGGGGCAGGCGACCAGTTGCAACACAATACTCCTGAATTGAATGCGCACACACACACACACACACACACGCATCAAGAGACACAAGCACACACACTATTTACCCAAATAAACTGATCCATGGCACAGTCAGAGCTTAGATTTACACTTCTGGTAAAAGTGATCTGATGGCCTCTGATGCATGTGCATTTGAGCATATGTACAGTATGTGTTAAAAAGAAATAAATAAATTAAAAAAATAAATATCTCTAATCTTTCAATGAAACAAGTATTTACAGGATATTGAATATCATGAAGTATCGGTAATATGAGGAATGACGTTTTATATTATTCAGATTTCATGTCAAAGGCAAGTTAATATTCAATACACACATGATATGTTCTTTTAAAGCAGTGTGCATGACTGTGTTGGCTTATAACCTTCAACTTATCGCATTTTAGGTCAGGCCAGGTTCTGTCTGAGGGAAATGAATTAATTGTTGTAAATCTGATCAGGTAGGTGATGCTATAGCATAATAATTCAGATATTTTAAAGAATCACGAGAAGTCAAAAACTTTAAACATATTATCCAAGTATTTACGGGATAAAAATGTGAAGCATCCTATAAATTCTATTCTTTAGGTGCTGCAATTTGAGATATGTTTTTCCAGCACATCAGGGAAACTGAGCAGAATATCAATTCAGTGATATAAACATGTCAGTCTACTTGAAAGGCAACAAGGTCTAATTTCCCTGCAATGTGTGTGTGGTTGGTGCCCCATAGCAAGAGCATGATTGTACTAAGAGAGGAGACTGAATCCCTGTGTGGCCTGTTTCTCATGCTAACTAGCCAGTGTTTAGTGGTGTGTATTGTCTGAACCAGAGGCTACACGGGGACAATATGGATGTGCTCATGTGTGTTTGTATTTGCGGTCGTCTATCTATCTGTCTGCATGTAGTCATGTATTGAAACTGAGTGCGGAAATCTGCGAGCGTCTATTCGCTTGATGTTGCTATATCCTATGTGTGCTCATCGGTGGGTCTATGGGGCAGCTGCGTGAGCATTCCTGTTGACGTTAAGCGGCTAAACAGTACCAGCTTGCTGGGCTCTTAACCTCCCCTCTCAGAAAGAAGACCTAATGAAGTCCTGAAAGGCTTCCTGACTCCCTCATCTGGCTTTGTTTAGGCCCCACTCCCCCTCCCTTTGCTTGAGGAAAGCCATTAGCCCATTGAGAAGACAGTCACACAGGCAGTGGAAGACAGGCCTTTACTGTTAGAAAAATCTTTAGTGGTGTTTAAAAAAATCTTCTCATCTCTTATGAGGTGCATCGGATATTATGTTAAACAAATATGAACCTACTAATCACTTACTAATCAGACATATCTCCTACAGTGCTGTGCAGTTAATACTAATACTCCATAGATGCAACCATGAATCAGATGATTAATACTTGTAATAGTAATGTCAAATTTTCAGTTTTACCACAGCTCCTGATGTATAGTGCATTTATAAACTGTATTCTCTAAAGCAAATTTATTTTTCCAAATCACATCCCTTTTTTTTTTTTTTTTTTTTTTTTTTTTTACAGTATAGCTCAAGGAAAGTCAATATCCATTACAAATGGCTGCACCATCTTGAACCATGACACAAAGCATGTGAGATTATCAACATCTACCAACATGGATGGCAGCAGACGAAGGAGAACGAGAGCTATAGGCAAAAAGAGATGGATGGAAGAAATAAAAGAAACTAGAGGGGCCATTCTCTCCTGCTGAGGAGATTTCCAGTCCCCCCTCTTTTTGCACACATGTAATAGCACTTCATTTTAATTTTATAGTTTGTGTATACTCAATAGAGGAAAATTGTTTCTACGTGGTTATGCCAGTCTATTGAGAGCAAGGCAAGTGAAAAGGAAAGGAGGGGCACGCATGGCAAATAAAAAACTGCGGCAGTTAAAATTGAATTTGTATTCACCAGGAAGTGGGTTAACGCAGTTAAAAGTCAGGGAATCCAATAGCACAGGCTGATATGTGGTGTCGAGACAATCTCCTTTGGGGAGCTAAGGCGCTTGGCTCATATGCTGCCTACCCCAGCTCATAGCATGTTTTCAGGTAATAATAATACATCATATTGCTTAACGGCATATTTATGTAAGAACTCACTGAGAGGAGGCATCTGGAGCGCCTTGGTGTTGTTCTTTGAAATCACCTCCTTCAGATATCTGCCACTCGCTGTTGTTATGTTTTCTCTTCCTTATCAGTTTTGCAGAGATGGAAAATTCTATTACAGAGCGTGTTTGGTTTGTCACAGTCAGATGCCTTCTCTTCAGGTTGTGTTTGGTGGGGGGTGAAGGCATTTTTTCCTAGATTTCTCTATTTTTAAGAGACAGTGTGACTGTGTTAATGTGCTGTGTTTGTTTCTTTCCCTACCCCCTATTCTTCTTCTCATGCTAAAGAAGAAAGGCATGTTTTCATCACCAAAAAAAAAGAAGGAAAAAAGCAGGGAGTTGGAAAATGACAAATCTCACAGTCTTTGTTATTGGAATATATTGACTGCCCTTGGTTCATTGACTTTTTATTACAGGAGGTAGCACAACTGTCAGCAAATAAGGAGAAATTTCTTTCAGCCATTTGCTTTGGAACATTTGAAGCTGATAATTTTTGTACTCCATGTACTGTGTGTGCACAGTTTTTTTGTGTGTGTCAGCAGGCATGCTTTTTTCCTGTGCATGTGTGTAGATTTTTGAGTAGAAAGTGCATAGTACATAGTGGGTAAAATGAAAAGGAGGAAGAAGAGGAAGAATTGGAGACAGAGAGAAAGATAGAGAAAGGGAGGGGAAGGTTCAGGGAGATAAGGCACAAAGAGAGACAGCCAGACAGAGAGGTGGTTTCGGTCTACCAGGAACACACAGCTCTAGCCGCCAGCAGTCTGTCAGTGGTGGTCCCCTCATCCAGTCTGAGGCAGCATCTGCCAGAGAGGCACCAGGCTGAGCAAGACCCAGATCCTTCCACGGCCCCATCTCAAGACCAGAGCCCCATCAACTGCCTTCTCCTCAAGGCCCAGCTGTCTTCCTCTGCTCTTCCCGCCCCATACCTCTCCATCTTCACACCCAGACATGTTAGTAACCCTGAATTAGGACCCTCAGGCCTATACCTATTCACTCCATGCAGCTCAGCCTCAGCCTCCTTAGCCTTATCCTGTCATATTTCACTGCTGCAGAACCAACTTCACACTCTCAGATCCCTTACCCCATATCTCTTCTCCAACCTCTCCCTATCTAAGTGCCAAAATTTATCCCAACAGACTCTCATACAGAACACTACAAATGTAGTATAAAGTATCAAAGTCTGTGAACATGCTAAATTTAGAACTATGCAATTCAGCTGAAAAATAGTGGGTAAAAATCTCACAGGAAGTGATGCCTTTTCATGTGTCCATCAGCACCAACGCTTCTTAATATATAGAAAGTGCACAAAAGCTGAATGGACACAGACAAGAGATTCTGCAGCAAGAACAGGGACTCGTAATGAGCAATGGAAAGACTACATCAGACTAGATATTTATAGTATATATGCCAACTTGTTAAAACCAGGTTTTGAGACAGGGGTGTAAATTTAGACAGTCCAGGTAGTGTGGCTGTGCTGAGGCCTGTGGGATGGAAAATGGACCCTTGTGAAAGATTTATATAACTGAATGAGAAACACACCTTTGTCAAAAAAGAATGTACAACATACAGTATATTTGACCATTAAACATTGTGTTATTTATTATTCATGCTGCTAAAAAGAACCATCTCTGCCATGGTTTTCCTTCTCATTTGTGGTAGTATTCTGCAAACAAATGAACCATCAAGAACAATTCATTCACTTTTATAATTGCTAAAATGATTGCACTTTTTGTCATTTACAGATAAACAATAACTGTATATCTATCTATCTATCTATCTATCTATCTATCTATCTATCTATCTATCTATCTATCTATCTATCTATCTATC
>JAPTYQ010000014.1:25933500-25954121 GCA_029814465.1 Ostorhinchus cyanosoma
GATGGAATGAGTAACCTGTTCTTCCTTCATTTAAAACTGTCTTCATCATTTGAAGCCATTGATTTATTTCTGATCCCAAATATGCAGCTAAATAGGAAATGTGTATTTTGTCTATCTACGCTGTTGCCTAAAAAGTTGTTATAATTTTGTTTGATAACATACTGAGTCCCAGTTACACTGTATGTATCAAGAATAAATCACATTGTCAGAATCATTTCATGAGAAGAGGTGAAAATATTTTATTCCAACTTTATTGGCAACAGTGTATGTGACTTAACACAAATTGGCATGTATTAACATGAAGATGAAGAAGAAGCCAAACATGAATGCAGCAGTTATTAATTGTTACTGTGAAGTGTCTATATGGTGCAAAACAGAAAAAAAACAGTATCTTTAATATCTCTAAGCTCTCCTTCTCTGTCACCTTAGCTGCTGGGGCTTCTGTAGGACCCACTACCTTTAATCTAGGTCCTGACCTCAGTCACTGTTTTGTTGCCCCTGCACCATTCTGAGCCGTTTCTCCCCGTCTCCATCCCCTTTCACTTCCCATTATCCAGCTACAGCCATTCTTCTCCAACCCTATCCCCACTTAAGCCCTTTCTCTTTCCCTGCTGGGGCTGGAGAGGGGCCGAAGCCACAGCATCTCCCCATCCGTTAGCCAGGAGCCAGAGATCCCAGCCAGAGATGCCATCTGATTCAAGTCTATCATAATGAAGGTCCAGCATGGGGCTAAATGAGTTTCCACCTCAGCCGCGCGAGGGGCTAATGACAAAACAGCCTCCCTGTGCTCCTTGGCCTGCCGCTAGCTTTAATCAGGGCATATGGCACTTGCCTAAACTGCTTGGCTATGAGGAACAGAGAGGAGAGAAGTGAAGAAGAGAGGAGAGGAAAGGAGGGACGAGGATGTGGGATTAGTGGAGAAGAGAGAACAGAAGAATGTCCTGGGAGATGGAGGAAAAACAAGCGACATGGGGAGAGGAGAGGGCAGATTACTTGGTCAGGTTTAAGCAGTTCCTAAACAACACTGAAAAGTCCACCACGGAGTATTTTATTATAAAGTTGATGACGGGGCTTAATGTCTTCATAGTAATTATTTAGGACCCACTGAAGGCCTCAGTTGCAGGCCTGTGTGGGTGCCTGATACATGCAGAAATCACTAATAGCTTTCATAGATTTATATTAATTTCAAGGATTTAATGTGCCTTAAATAGCAGATGATCAACAAGGGAAAACAAAAGTGCATTAGTGCCCCGGTGGCATAAAAAAAGAGTGTGGAAGGGGGTGGGAGCTTAACAAATAGGCTACTCCATTTTCATAGCCCACTTTATGGCTCCCCAACTTATCCAAATTAGCTTAAAGGATTGATAATTCTTCACTAATATAAAACTGTTACTGAGCCCCTAAACTGTGACTTGCCCTTTTTAGGTTTTGTCAAACACTAAATAGAGGCTTGGTTGTGGAAATTAAATTGAAATCGCATAACAAGGCTTCCTTTTAATTTGATTAATTCTTTGTTGTTGTTTTAGATCCCTAGTGAAGACACCCATGACGTTTCGAGGTTATTTGTTCCACTGTCTAATGACAATTTTCTTGCACAATAACACCAGTTAAAGAGCCGCCTCAGAGCGAGTTTTTTTTTTTTTTTTTTTTGCCTTGAAATCACAGACAAGGCTAAGCCAAAGGGGGACTAATAAACCTCACTCCTAATTCCACTGTGAGGCTACTGCTGTGGCTGTTCACACTATAAGTTCCCTACAGTCCTAATTGCATAGAGTGGGTTGATCAAAACTTCATTTAGCCTCTTCGGCTTGGCGTTGAAAACGTTTGAGGCAACAGTCATTTTTTAAATCTAAAGAGGTATAAGAGACCATATTGAACTGAGTGACTGATGACCTCTCAATTTCCAATCTCAGGGCCATTAAAGTTGCACAAAATGTAATAGATGTAGCCGAAGATGTTTTCACACCTCGAGTCGACCTTTAATCATTTCAAATAACTTTTCTCTGCGCACACAAAGCAAGTTATTCCACCCTCGTTACTGAGAAAACTTAATTCCTTAAATGCTGACTCCTATTGTAAGTTGTTGTACTATCGCATGCTTTTTGGCAGCATATGAAAAAGGGAAAAAAAAGTAGTCAGGCTGTACCAGGCTGTACTCAGCATGGAGAAAATGAACCTCTGAAACCCATGCTGACAGTTTTGGTCCCTACTGTTCCTGATTTTACCAGCACCATAGCCAGTCTTGGCAACCAACAAGCCCCCATCACAAATTAGCCAGCCGTCAGCAGGGTGTAAGGATTGCTTTCCCGTGTCAAAGAAAAGATAGAGAGAGGAAAGCGCAGTTTATCTATTCAAAGGCCCTCATAGACAGTTTCTTGGACTACCTACTGAAGCGCCCAATTGTTTCTCGTGCTCGCCTTTTCCTGCATACCACCCTATCTCTTCCTCGATCTCTTTTTCACACACTCCTTCCTCACTCCAGACATCGTCGCCCAGGTTTCCCCTCAGAGCGGGGTGATTGCATGCAGCTGGGGTGCATTGAGAACATTTTAATATTATGCAGAAGATTAGAGCAAACTAACTACATTATTCTCCAATTACATTCATTTCATCCAACTGATGTCTTTATATCCTTCCCCTTGCCTCGATTAGCCTAATGTGAAAATGGAAGGGGGGAATGCGCTTAGGACTGTACCGATTGTTCCTCGGCTGCCTATTATTTCACTGTGCCATTAAAAGGGAGGCGTCTTTTATAGTGACTGTAAATAAAACGATTAGAGGCAGATCCAGCCGGGTGCTGGGGAAGATTTCATTTCAGGGATCTGCTTATCAACGTTCTTGGAAGGTTTGGAAGGATTGCGAGGCCCGCCACAGATGAGAAGCTACCTTCCCCCACCTTTATTCAACCACACAGTCTGTCTCACTGAAGCCGCATTACGGTAGCAAATCTCACACTTGCTTTGAATCCTAGTCATAAAATAAATAAATCAATTACATTCCCGCACACGTGTACACCTTCTATCGCCATGCAAGTTGAAATCATTTCGTCTCACATGCTCGTAAGCTTGCCAAATTATTAGAATGAAGTACGTGAGTGACAATTGTCAGCCAATGTTGCGAATCCACATGCAATGGTAGGATAATGCTAACTGTCTGCGTGTGGAGCAAAAAAAGCTCTCACCTCATAAACCCCATGCAGAGTAAGATGCATTTTGATCTGTGGGTGTTCTCCACAAAGCAAATGTGGCAAACATCATGGTAGAAAGCTCCAAAGCAGAGACCTCCTCCAATACTGTAAACCCAGGTCTTCGTTTTTTATATGCAACAAGTCTAGAAATGATACAAAGTGCAGTGTATTTTCTGTGTGGATGCTTTTGTAGAATTCTGATCCTTTTACGATCATTTTGCTCTGCACATGATCTCACTATATTTATCTGGTGTTATAGAAACTTGATATATAAACAACAAATACCAGGATTTATTGTAAAGAAACTCCCAACAGCAGAGTTAGCTTTAGCCTGAAAAGTCTAGAGTATAATTTAGTATGCACCAGATTTTTTGTTCAAGTTGTAAGCACACACTTGGTTGGCGTGGGTGGATTTTGAGCTCAGGGTTTCACCTAAAACAATTCAGCATATGGCTCATGTCAGCTATGGAATCAAAACTTTGCAGTAAATGACTTAGCCACTTTACCAACAGTGTTCCAGTCACCCAAATTTAAGGACCTGAAAACCAACACTTTTCTGCATCTCTATTCCATACGATGAGGTTTCTTGCTTTTTACATTTAATAGCATTCAGAGGAGAACTATTTTCAAATTATATTACATGGGATTTTAGGTTGCACAGTAGTGATATGGTTTGGACCACATGTCTGACTATGAGTGGACATCAAATGATCAGAAAAAAAAGATGCATGTGTTATTATTACATCAACTCATTACATGCTGCGCACCATATTAAGCATTGCTGTGACATTACATTGAAACCCCCTTTGGGCTAAACTGAGGCACCCTTGTAATGTTTGTTTTTCTTTTCTTTCTCTCTTTCCATCTCTTCTCTCTTTCTCCCCCCTTTGGTATCTTGGATTGACTTCCCTTTTGTGTTGGATAGCAGGGACGCAGAGTGTTGATTTCAGATGTATGGCGGTTGTTTCATAGCTTGCAGCATGTTTGTCTATGGTGGCATTCCTCAATTCCATTCAGCACACAAGAGGATCCCCTCAGGCTGAGCATATCCCAGCGTCCTCTGCTCCTCCACCATCCCAGAGATGGACTGGGCAAACATCTGATCTCATACTCAAACACACTTGTGTGTCCAAACTGTATATGCACAACTCCAGAGTCGCAAGCACAAATACACCCTTGCAAACACAGTGACATATATATTCTCTTGCACACACATATACACACAAGCGCACACACCGCAAACCACCAAGTCTACACTCAGTACTTGGTCCTATATCACATTGCAGTAAATCCAGTTAAGAAGCTCTGTGGGGAGAGAAAATAAGAGATACAGTTACCAGGTCTGGAATGGTTTGACCTAAGCTGTGTCATCATGTACCGATGCCATTGTCTGATGAAATGTTGCAATATGACAGATCCACAAAGCCTTTTAGCGTGTCAGCATTGGTTATTTATTACAGTAAAATTTTCCACTTACAAGGTCTGAAACAGGCTACAGGTTGGTGCTTTTTTCTGATATTCATGCATGACAGAAAAGCCTTTAAAACATAAAACATGATATTTTGGCTTTCATACAGAGTTTAGGAAAAAAAATTAGTTCAAAACCTTAATGGCTTTTTCAGCCCAGTTTAGTTTGAGGTCGAGATAAAAAAAAATAAATAAGGTAACCGCTTTTATCACCACTATCGCACACATAAGGTTATATTTTATTGTGGAGATGGACCCTATAAAGGTTTGACAGATCACTTTGTTTACTGGAAGTAAAACTACTCTGACTCTAATTCCCTTTGGAACTGGAGCAAAATTTGATGCTTTGCGTTTTCACAAATGAATCTGATCAGACTCGAGCACTTCAGGTAATTACGCAGCAAACCTGCTTTGACAGGACCTATCTGGACTGAATTACTTACCGTATGTCAGAACATAACAATGCAGTTTAAACTCACTGTCAGTGCTATGGTCCTGTGCAAGGGGAGAATGCCGTAATATATCAAGGTTCTTAGAAAACGCAACCAGAGAATTTGTGTGTAAAATGGAGAGAATAATGGCTGATGGGGACAAAGGAGTCCAGCTCATTCTTTTTGCATGAATCATTATGGAAAAGGAAGAATGTCTCAAATGAAAGAAGGACGATGGAGAGAGGGTAGAGCTCAAAGAAGGGAAACGAACACGCAGAAATGTTAAATGGACATCAGTCCACCCATCATTGAAGCTCAGTGTATGAGGGCTTCACAGCCAGATCACTAAGCTCAAGCTTTACAACCATGTGTTTTCCTACAGAGCCCATGTAGTGGAACCAGAATCACTGTTGCCACATATGGAGCAAGGAGCGCCTCAGTGGGTAAGCTTTAAAACAGGAGCTCATAGTGCATGACCTGCAGCCTCAGGGGACATCAGGACTGACCAGAGAATAAATGTATCTACAGTCTATGATGAGCTCTTTAGAAGATTGCATGAATGCTACTCTGCACAGTGGAAACAACTCTTGAACCTTTGCACTGCCCTTCCTTTGTCTTTCATAGTATTGGTTTTCCTGATTGCAGCATGTAACTTTCACAGTCCATACCCAAGGCAGTAAAATGAAGGATAATTAATGAAAGTCTGAGCCAGTTTGAGTTTAGGATAAATCACTTTACAGTAGCTATAATCTCAGCATATACTAATGTCATAAACCCTGTACAAACACACAAGTATTGCTGCTACAGAAATTGAATCCCTGTTGATCTTTCTAGATAATTATATGTGGACATTCTGTGCTCTTATTGTAATGCATAGTTTAAATAGATGTGTCAAAATTCACTTTGTTTACTGTCAGTATCTGAAACTGAAAATTTGCAAATGCCCACAAAGGTTAAAAAGTTTCCAAACCCATTTTTTTCTGATAATACTTCAGTCACACTTGAAATAATGGGTTTAAAGATACTAATCAAACCTGACCAAACAGAAGGCACAGTTACACCCTATCAATCAAGCTATAATGATATGTTGTTTTGGAAATTCATGCCGGTTGGCATACCCTGTAGTGATTATGTTTTGCTTTTTCCTTAAGGTTCAGTGTAGTTAAATATATTTATAGTGGAAACTTTGGTGAGATGAGCTTGCTTTTACCCTCCTCTCCACTCCTTTAGACTACTCCACTCCTCCTCCCCTGGTGTTAGATGAGTTAAAAACAGATCATATTTCCACAGGTGGCTGTGAGAAGAACTCACCCTGGAATGTTAGGCGACATAAATCTCTATAATTGCATGGTATCGATCAGATAACTAAAGCTACAACTGGCGAGGGAGACGCCCTTTTTTTACTCCATACCATTTTTCATGCTTTTATCTGACATTGAGAAGGGAGTGTTAATCAGTGCACGTGCACTCACTGGCACATGCACATGCACTCTCGTTCGCTCTCCCAGACGCGCAGACACCAACGCTGATACATTTATGTCTAGCAGAGCCGCTGACACTTCTATGGAAAAAGTGAGGATGTCAAAAACGCACTTGGAATATGTTTTGACTGCTCTGACTTTGACTGCGTATATTGAAAGTATTCACGGAGATGCAGAGGGGCCGATGACATCAGTGTCCTGTAATTGATGGGACAATGTCAAGACTTTTAAAATCCATAAACTTCTGCAGCATGACTGCACCGTATGATGACTCGACTGAGGAAAGAGAGACAAGTCTTTTTATCCAGACTGACTTCCATGACATGTGCTCTGCTGTCTTCTCTAGCGTGTTTTCACTCAACCGTATAAAAAAAAAAAGGCCTAAATCCTCAAAAATGAATCCAGCCACAAGAAGCATTTTGAACATTCTGGGCCTGTTTGTCTACATGTCTATGTTTATATATAGGAGGTATACATGTAAACCATATGAGGTATCTCTTTAGGATTCTTTGCAGTTAGGGTGTGGGCTTTACGATTTCTTGAAATGATTTCCGCTCAGTGTTCGTTACCCTGTAGGTTCTCCGATAACAAAACATATGAGGGCTTTACATTTTTGCAAATAGGTGATTAACTGTGGTTATGTGGCTTCAGTTGTTTAACACATGTCTTCCTGCTCCCCATTTCATTTTGTTTGTCTTTATTTTGTTTCCCGCTATGCACATCCCATCCATTTCTGTTTAAATAATTGAGGAAAACTTAAAAAAAAAAAAGGTAACATTACACACAAAACCCACTTTACATCAGATATAAACCGTTAGACTATTATTATATCTTCTATTATTATAAGAATGGAGACAAAGCAAATAATTAAAGGACTTGACAATACAATGTATATAGTATCTGACCCAGCATTCCAGAATATGCATGTGTTGTAAACAGAGTGAGCTACTTCCCTCACTTCGCTCCTCTGAACTCTGAAACCTCAGGTTGCCAGGAGTGACATCACCAGTTCAGATACAGATCCATCTCTTCCCTCAGGGCGTTGGAAGGAAGGAAGGGAATAAGGTGGGATGGAGGGCGGAGAAAGAGGAGGTAGAGAAGGAGAGGGAGAGGGGGTTTGAGGTCGGCTGGTGGAGGGGTGGGGTTATAGGTCTCCATCTCTGCCAGGTGTGCTTTTCACACAAACACACACATCCTCTCCTCTTGCATAGTGTTGTCGGTGGTCGGGTGAAAAATGACAGGGCCAGACACTGGAGCCGGCATGACAGAGGGCTGCTGTGGCTGCAGCGAGGGGTTCCCACACATCTCACAGTTTGGGGATGAGCATACAGTCATTCTGTTCATAGTCTGACAGAACACCCGATTCACATATTAATCCACTTATAAAATGAGCGATATCAGGTATCGGCTTATTAAAGGTAAGATAATCATATAATGTGTTGCCATCAAACAGTTCACATGCAATTCATAGATATCCGTGACATTTGAGCTGCCGTGACGCACCATAATCATAATTTCCAATACTCAATTAATAGCAGATTATGTAAAAAACGCTTTATATTTTTCTATCCTCTTGCACAAACATGCTTCACATTTAGTTTTTTTTTTTAAGCCAGAAGGTTTAGTTTATACTTTAAGGTTTGGCTGCAAAAGCTGCTTTTGTTAACATAATGTTAGGTCAGGAAGGTTTGGGATTAAAAAAATGCTTTTGCTGAAAATAAACACATGGTTTAAGCATATGTAAGCTAGGACTGAAACCATGCAACACCACAAATCATACACATATTTCCAAAAAATACACTTTCGTTGCAAAACTTCAAATTGTACATATCCTCCCTTGTGTGTGTGGAGTGCATTTTACCTGAGTCAGTACATTTAGATATGTCAGGGTGATAGAAGCTGTTACGACCACAATCAAAAATAAATATATAAGTAAATACAGATTTTTGCCTTTGTGTGCACCGTCCGCTGGCATTTCTCTCCGACTTTAAATCAGAAGCAGAAGATGTGACTGGCTCCAGTTTTTCCTGATGAACAGGACATATACGTACACTGAAAGGACAAACATCCCAGGGTCACTGTGTTATAGCGTCCCTGCCATTAATTACAGCTCAGCCGGTGCATATAAGCTACTAAAGATTATCTAAGGATACAGTAGATTATCTCCGGATGTCAGCTCTTTGGGAACATAAATATTCTTCCTCTTCTTTTCCTCTTTTTCGTTCAGTTCGCTGGTTTTGTCTGTGAGACCAGAGGATCCTCACATGGTGTCCATTATCGTTAAGTAAGAAAATGATGACTGGTTAAGACCACCAGGGCAGTTTTTTTTAACACTGCCAATGGAATTGACTTTTCTTTTGTGTTTTTAATTTTAGTTTAGGTTTTTTTTTTCAGATTTGGAGTTTCTTTCTTTCCTTACATTAGCAGGCAAACAATGACAATCTGCTGCTTCTATGTTTGAAGAAAATATCATAGTCATAGATGTCTTAAGTGTAGGTGAATATGTGATTATATGATATATTTAATATAGTTTATTTATTTATTTATTTATTTATCTGGCCTTAAAAGACACAATGCTTTTGTACTGTAAATTAATGAACACACTACATATATTTCAACTGCATTCATTCAGTTTGGTGACAGTTACTCTTGACTTATGACATTATTTTTGATTACCATTATAACATAAAGGTTTGTACGCTATATATGTACAGTTTAAATGCAAAGTATTTTGTTTTTTAGGTCAGCAGTTAGTCCCAGTTTGTGATTCATTATGCATAACCCACTAAAGAGTGGTCTGAGCGACTTATGTAATGCTGTATATTTTTTCCTCCACTTTTTTCCTCATATTACCATTGAACAGAAGTGGCTACTATACTGCAGGTTGCATAAGAGGCTTCTGTACTAGGCCATGACTGATAATTTAACCCCTTTACTCCAGTTAGTAGATCATTTATACAAGATCCATCTTTCTGACATGAATATAAATTGTATGATTGTGACACTTGAGTTGAGGTATTTTGATTTTAATAATACCAGAAGAATCATAAAAATGCACAATTTCTGGTCCTTTAAGTGTTTCAGATTGTATTTTTAAATCTGCATAAGAGCATCACAGCAAACAACTGAAAAGCTTTGTTTGCAAAACAGATTTTTACGACTACAAAACAAATGTTGAAGGGTCCATTTCAAGTTTTAAATGCCATCATTCAAACAAACAAACCTATTGATTTCCAAATGCCTCTCATTTCTTTTTTTTCAATCATGGTTTACTTCTGTCAGTGCAACTCTGCTGCAAAGAAAAGGCTAACACAGCACTTTGAAAATGCAAAATTAATAGTAAATAATTTAGGCAACGGAGACTAAATGAACAGTTATCAATGCTAATAATTCCACTCCAAAGTTTTTACACACATTGCTTGCTGTGCTATGCATATTCTAGTATTCATGTGTTTCTATTATTGCTGAGTTAGAAAATACTGCACCCGTCCTATAGCTAATCCATTTACATGGAAAAGTGAATCTCGGCATGAGCTCATCAACTAAACATCCCCTCTAAACAAATGGTGAGACAACTGGCTTTTTGCTTTATCTTGAACAAAAGACGTCTATGGTTACATCTTCTTGGTTACAGAAACATGACACAGTGTTTTTACTCCAACACTTTCGACTGATTCCAGATTGTGTTCCCCAGGGGCTCTAGTGTAATTTGGTAATTTGTCCACAGCTACCTTTTAGCATTTTTACAACTTTCTGAAGGAATGTAGTTGTACAAAAGGCTGGTGTGGCATCATTATACAGTACAAAAAGTCTCTGGAGGTTCATTCATACCCATGGTGAATTAGTGTGCAGTTACAGTAATACTGAGGAGGTTGGGTTACCTGGATAATGACAGCCAGTGGTCTTTTGGTTGCCCTCATGTTCAAGGAATTCCCCTCCACTCTGGTTTTTTGTTGAAGTGTCAGTGCATTATTGTAACCTTTGGATACTCTAACAATATATTGTATTGCAATGCTACTAAACTACTTTAAAAATTTTTGGAAATAATATCATTTAGCCCAGAACTAAATGTAATATTTGGTTGAATCCAAATGTTGAAAAGTAATATTTTTACTCCTTTTGTATTCCTTTGTACTAGACAGAGCATCTGTAATGCCTGCAGGTAAAATAAAATCAGAACACTGTAACACATCTGGTCTCATCTCAATCCCTGTGTGACAGTATGGGCACGAGTGGCCTGGGTGGAGGGGAAGGCCACAGGACATGGAGACAAGCTAGTCCTCTGCCCATTACCTACCATGAGACCCCACTTGGCTGATACATCCTGTCACCCTTCTATATAAATCCGCCTGATATCTGCAACACACACGCTTACACTTAGAGGCAGGCGGCGGCCTGAACTTGCTCTGTCACTCCGCCATACCCGGATTCCAACAGAGGAGGCAAGGGGCCCCCACGGGGACCCTAATCGCTAAAGCAAAGGGTCATCCATCATGTTAGGCTCAGTGGGGACATTAGGGGAAAAGGCAGAGGAGGGATGAACAACATAGGGGAGGGAGAAGTAACAGGGAGAGACAGAAATGGGCAGAGGGAGGGAGGGACTGAGAAAGAAACAGATTGAAATACAATGAAGAGAGAGAAAAGGCCAAAGCTGAGCTCTGTGTTTGTTTAGGGTCTGTGTCTGTCATTGTGTCGCCGTCATAGAGAGGTTACGGGGGTGTCTCTTGGACACTGGGGGCTGCTGTGCAGTGCTGATGGCCCTGCGACTGAGCATATGTCACCAGTCTAGCGAAAACGAGGGCGCTGCCTCTGCTGGGGCACACGTCATTAGCACCATCTGTGACAGTACCCATGAGGCCCTGGTGCGCACAAATACACTGGTTTTGTTTTTTTGATAAGAGGGTGTAAAATGAGCAAGAAGGAAGCACCGCTTGTATATGTGTGCACCCTGTTACTTGCAGGGTCATTGATGCTCAACTAGACCCTGTATTGATGTTGGAGGAGGTATATGCACAGTGAAGTAAAGTGTGTGTATGTGAGAGTGAGAACATGAGGGGAGTGTGTGATGTGAGGTACATGTGTGCATGCGATTATGAATCAGCTCTAGCATGTGCACATAGTGTCATGCATACGTACCAGTGAGCCCACGACACCAGTATGGCAATGATTACAGCCCTTTGGGAGGGAGGGCAAGACGGGCCTGGGGTCCGCTCGCTGCAGTCGTGTTGAGTCCAGATAGAGGAAATGCTGGAATAATAAGAACAGGAAGGGTAAATGGCCTATCAAACACACCCCTCTCTGACCTCCCCTGAGCCCAGCCGACCAGGATGAAAGATCCAGCCACTTTCTTCTCCTTAATGGTTTCCTCGGTAATCAGAACAGCGGAAGTACTCCAGTCCAGGGTGATTAGCCTGGGCTAGGATTCCTTAATCGCCCCGGCCAGTTCTCATGCTTTGAAAAAAAGAAGGGAGTGAGAAGGAGGGAAGAGGAAGCAAGGGTGATAACAGGGCTGTGTGTTTAAAGGGAAAGCAAAGGGGAAGAGATGTTTGGATACGAAGGGATTTGGGAGGACCACGAGCAGTGAAGTCAGAACTGAGCTTATCTTCATTCTTCGGTTTCATTTGCTTGTATTTCTTCACATACACAAGACGCAAAAAGAGATGTAATAGTGTAAATTAATATTAATCAGGTGAGATTACGTAGGTTTCATTAAGTCCGTAAGGTCGAAGGCTAATCGCTGGGAAAACAGACTTCCATGAGGCGACTACTAATCTGACTGAAACAAGACCTCCCCAGACAGCAATGACTCACAATGGAGAGAAACCATAAGATGTTGCAATCAACTGGCACAGGTTTACTATATTTATCCAGGATGTGCTTTGTTTGCACGTCTTCTCTTAATCCGCTAACTGAGTTTTCAGAAAGACAACACAATTTTAAAATCCCCTAACAATGTTTAGCCGTGTAAGGATTTGTTTTGATCGTTGTGATTCAGCTGTGGCTTCCAGTTCAAACAACAGTAAAACACCAGCCAGGACAGAAACTAGCAAAACACTTCATAATATACACATGCATATATTATTTTACGGAAAACACGGAGCTGGTTTCGATCCACAGGTTGAGTTGTCCTTAGTAATTCGTGGGATTAACGTTGATTAGGATTACTGTAGTGTAGTTTTACAGCAGGGGTGAATTCCACAGACAGTAAAATGAGAGTCTGTCTGTGGGCTGATGGTGACTGATGCTGGGGTCAGAGCATTTAGCCTAACCACAGAAATGGTAGACTGCATGAGTCACAGTTACAGGCAACACTCTCGTTTCCCACAGGTTGCTACTTAAACTACAACTTGAGCCAGAGCATTTTCCTCATGTTTGTTCAGAACAAACTTCTCTGACCAGTGTAACCGACACGAGTTACGCTTCCTCACCAAAAGATTTCACGAAAAACCACTGCATTATGAGTACAATCCGAAATTATCCTAACAATTTTTGTTTGTTGTGTTTTATGTAAGCAGTGAAATACCGTATATTAACAATCGCAGACCTTTTGCCAGGATAATCATCATCATCATCATCATATCTGGCTACAACTAATGATGAGTATAAACATTTTTTTTGCCATTTATTAAGATTTGTCTCTATTTTCATCCTGATCAATGGCACGCATGGGATTATTGCAGATATACCCAGCCAGCATG
The DNA here is from genome assembly GCA_029814465.1 of Ostorhinchus cyanosoma. Lineage (NCBI taxonomy): Eukaryota > Metazoa > Chordata > Actinopteri > Kurtiformes > Apogonidae > Ostorhinchus > Ostorhinchus cyanosoma. Next base: position 25,946,765 of record JAPTYQ010000014.1, read on the forward strand.
TACATTTGGGGTGCACATAAGGGTCCCAAGTGGGTTTGTCTACAGTTTCCATGGTGACCCCATGTGTTCGCTCATGTCAGAATCAGAGATCTGAATATCTCATATTATTTATTTTTCACACTATTTATCCCACAATATTTATCTTTCCTGCCATTTGCACTACTTCTCATTTTATTTGCCCTACTTAAATTATTATTATTTATTTATTTATTTTTTACAAATATCTTAGTTTGAAATACTTTTTTTAACTGATATTTTTTGTTGTTTTACTGATATTTGTTGTCTGTCTAAAAATTCTTGCACCGAACCTGAGAGCTCTACCTCAGTTTCGTTGTACTTGATACAATGACAATAAAGAGATTCTGATTCTGATATGGGCAAACACATGTGGGGTCACCATGGAAACTGTGGACAAATCCACTTGGGACCCACATGGACATGCTGGCTGGGATATGTGCAGAAAATATACAGAAATAAAGAGCAATAATATAAGAATAAATAGAATATGATGATGATTTTTTAAAAAGTTGATTTAGTGGAGTCTATCTTGCCAGTGGATAGTACAAACTCTCTGTTAAAACACTGATGTACGAGCCAATAGTTTGGTTTAATGTTGACTCTGCACAGAATCTCTAAATACCAACAAAAGAATCTAGGATACCACAGGGAGCATCCGGACCATCTGACCAACTTTCCAGCCTGACTTAGTGATGTTGTGCCAGAAATCTAAGAGCTGTGGTAAAAAAGTATAATTTTTAGGTGCTTTCGTGGTTTTCCTTCAGGAGCCACATTCTTACTGCAATGATACTTCGATCTGTTTTCTTTTGCTAATATCCCCCTGTTGTTTAATGCGGCATTCAGTTTCCCTGTCAACAATAACACTGTACAGTGGCAACATTCTTCAAACATACCTAAACACACAAACACCGGGACTGGATTGACAGTGAAGGGATTTGTTTTCATTTAGGAATTCCCCTACTGAACACTGATGCTCCTTTAGTTCCCACCCAGTCAAACCTGCTTGTGCCTTATATTGTATTCCCCACTATTTTTCACTGATCACGTTACAACAGTTGGTCTCCAAAATGTCTTTGGTAATGTGAACATGCTTACAAACAGGTATTGTATATGCCCACTTATGTGCATCACAATGGATGACCCCACCTGGGCTTTTGTCTTAGCTGCTACAGAGATTTGGCCTCTCATAGTGCATCTTCTCAAGTGTCACCATTTAAAATTCCCCTGTCTATGCTTTTACCACAGCTTTTTTTGTAGAAATATGTATGCACACCTGTGCACATAGAAAACTTAACAGCCAGACCAACACTGAAATACACACACTGATGATTACAGGCCATTTGGCATGCTCTAAAAGGGTTGCTTTCACTCTTGTGTCCACTGTGTTTTAATCCTAGAGGCTAAACAGGTGTGTTTCTTGACATAAATTTCACTCATACCTGCGCACACCTTTAGCTCTTGACCTCAACCTATGCCTCACCTAGTTTTAACTGGTGAGTGCATTTAGCTGACCGTATCTAAATTACTTCAATTAAGATGCCACAAAATTATCTGCATATCACCACAGATTCCCACATTGTTTTGCCTGAAGAGCTTTAACTTCTGTGGCGACAAAATGTATTCGTTTCCACTTGATGTAAAAGTTCTCAGTTTGAACTTAATGGGCGCTAAGGAGTTTAACAGTGTGAGCAGTAAAAGTACAGCGGAGTGCTCACCCTTTGCCACTATCTGGGATAAAAGAAGGATGGAGATCTGTGCATGGAACACAAGTAAGAGAGAAAGATGAGGGACACGGAGAAGATTGTACAAAACAGATGAGATAGAACAAAAGATGGTCGACTGAGAGATAAAGAGGGCAAGCTCGACAGACAGACACACCAGGCGTTTCTGTCTCACCATCCTGTAGTCACTGAGCTGTCAGCGATCCTCCCTGCCTGCTCTATGGGTACAGCCCCGCGAGCGATGGCATTTCAAATAGCCTTATAAATCAAGAGTTATGTTATGTCACCCTGCCACTGCCATTAACACAGAAGAGAAAACTACCACAGTTTTTTTTTTTCTTTTTTTTGCTGCAGCACATAGGGTTTATATTACTGTGTGCATCCCCTACTGAACCATTAATACTCTACATCAGGCTTGTTCTCATGGCTGTAGCTGAAATTTGAGAAATTTATCCGTATTGTGAGTCCGACTCTCAAGAAAACTTACCAGCGCTCTAGTTGTCTGGGGAACAACGAGAAACCGGCCCCTGACCCATTTTGGTTCCCAACTTGTAGGTTAAGAAATACTCTCCTCCCTCCCTCAACAATTTCCAATGAGATACACAGCTGACCCATAATAGCTGGCACTTTTCATTGGATATAAGTATTGCACAGAGCTGCAGCTTAGTTTTTGAGGAATTTTATTAAAATAACTTGCATGATTTGCAAAAGCAGAAATGTAAAGAGCACCCCTGCTGTGTTGTTTTAATAAAGACCTAAGCTCCTGTGGCAATAAACAGAGAAAAAAGAACAGAAAAAAACAACAACACAAGTATATCAAATATTTGCATCAAAGCTTTAAACCTGTTTGATTCAATGACTTTCTTGCTGTTTGGTGCCAAAGCGATGCTGTTTCCAAAACAACTAATCTTAATGATAGACAGATGGCAAAGAAATGTATTGCTACACCACTGTGCCTCGTGTCACCTTGAAAACTTTTTTTTTTATACCCTGCACGACCCTCTGCACCTGCTGCAAAACAATTTTCCCCGCAAAACAAGTCATCCGTGCTACATGGAAGTCACAGTTACCAGGGTTAAATATAGGAATCACGCATAGAAGGGTAATCAGGAGTTCTCATCACAGGATCCCCCGAGACTGATCCCCGGCGTGTGACATGGCTGTCAAAACACTGACGGATTGTTTTACCAACACACGAACACATGCACAAATGTGTTTAAACACACAGCTGCATGCACACACTCACACATTACGTACATGCACACAAAATCACATTGACAGATTGTTTTACCAACTCCATAGGCTTGACTGACACCTACTCTCCTGGGTATCCTTCCAGCTCCAGCTTTACAAGGTAAATACAACATCTAAAAATTGGCAGTATAACTTTTTTTTTATTTAATAAAGATCAAATTGCTATTTTTTTTTCTATGGAAGTCTTAATAGCAGCTAAATCTTCCAAATATCTTTAGTAAAGGAAAAACCAATATATTCAGCCTGTATTCTTTCTGCACAAAGTCATAATATTTAAACATGTGAAATACTGCCGCTCTGATGACAACACTAGTTTTTTCAGATTTCCTTCATATTATTTGCATGAATAGAAAACAGACATGCAGAAGTGCTGGAGCCAGGTGCCCTGTTGGATTGTGTCTGCCATTCCATTCGCCAAATCATGAGCTTTTGAACATGTCAAAAATCCAATAACTATATTAAACCGCACTGACATATGACAGTTAATTCTGCTGCCGTATGTCACTATGGAGAATATATTGGTTAAATGCTTCCTGGGACAGATGCTACTTTGAGGCTAATCAGTAGTAATTGATGGTCCAATTGGGTTAGAGTGGCCTTGCTCTGGCCAGTGTCTTTGGCCTGAAGCTGTCATGGGGACAGGCAGAGGAACGGATACACTAACACACACTTGTGCTGGTTTTGCCAGTGCTTCATAAACTGTTCTTGGATCACAGTGGGGAGAAGCAGAACACCTTGTACCCATATCATGGCAATTTGTGGAGATACTGTCAGACAACATGACTGTTTATGTGATATGAACCAGCTTGTACCGGGTCTTCTTGTCAGACATGAGCAGTATTTTAAGAGGTGGTTGGGTTTATGTTCCTTAAATCTAACCCCAGACTGCAGTGGTGGCCTCCTTCAGCCTAAAATATTCTTATAAATGTTGTGTATGATATGCAACACCCGCGACAACAACTGACAAAGCAGATGACCAATGCACAAATGGAATTCATAATGACATAAATATATAAAACTGACATAAAAATACAATCAGTTATATGTTGTGATGCACACTGCTAAAATTACAATGAAGTCAAAACGGCACCACTGCATTCTACTGCAATCAATGTAACATAGCAGCAGGGATTAAAACACAGACTGATTCTGTCATTGACAAACATTTTATATTTCAGCAGGCGGACAGATTAGACATACTGAGCAGTGTTTACCAGCAGCACCGACACCAAATAACTAGAAAAATCCCTTAAGACTTTTCCAAGTAAGTAATCTGTAAATTAGGACGTGGAAACACGCTCTAATGATGCCCAGCAAAACATTTGACATCCATGCCTGTCATGTTTTAGAATGGCCTTCAGACTTCACTTTGTTGCATTATACATCAACTCTTACCCTACATTTGCAATCCAGGGGCAAATATTTTCAATTGTGGGTGGGGTGGGGGTGATTTCTATACTCTAGTAATTCGATACCACAGCACTTGAGAGTTATCACTTGAGCGGCTTTAAGCTCCGGAGCAATTCATAATTGTGTTCTCTCATCTCATATTGCAGCAGCTAAAGTTTTTACTTTTTTATTTATTTTCTCTGTGGCACACACATCACACCCACACAAACAGATTCACACACATTATCACATAGATGGCTCATCCCAGCACTTTTTTTTGATGATACATTAAATGGTGTAAAGTTGCATCTTGCTCTGTGCTCACATGCATGTGTGTGTGTGTGTGTGTGTGTATGTGTGTGTTTGAAGCAGGGTCCCTCCACCTGTGCTGGTTGGGAGTTAATCCGGTTAGGTTCCAGTCTCGTCTCCATGGCTGAGCGGTGTGGTTGAAGCTCCACAGTGCCCTGCGGGGGCCTGAGGCGCCTCTCTAGCCCAACGCCTTGGCTTAAGCGTGGCGCGGTAAGGAGATGAGGCCGGCTCGGCCCTCGTTACAGAAATTAGATGGATCAGGGAGTAAACATAACCAGCTTTTTATATGATCCCCGGCTCAGAGCAGACAGAGAGCGGAGAAGATGGAGGGGAGGAAGGGAGGGAGGAAGAAAAGGCGAGATTCCTCCTCTAATTACTTCATGGGTCACTGCTCCTGCAGGCAGATGTCAAAATCCAACACTTTCTGATGTGAGGAGGGAGCTGGAGAATGGGAGGGATAGAGAAGGGAGAGAGGAGGGATAGCATGAGGAAAAGGGAAGAGTAATGAGAACAGGAGGAGGGATGTGATACTATAGAAAGGAAAAAAGGAAGAGGAGGATGTGAAGGACTATAACATAATGAATTGGGAAGAATGTGTGAGGAAGACAAAACAGGGTGAGGAGGAGGATGGAAGAGGAAGAAAGCAAAGGATGAAAGGAGAAAGTGAGAAGGATTTAGAGAGGGAAAGGAAGGAAAGGAGGGTGGAAAGCTACGGAGAACAGACTGGGGGGAGGTGTAACACATTGTCAGGAGAGTGGGAGAATGTCGATGGTGATGACACAGATTGGTTGTGGAGTGCTGGTGACCTGGGATGGCCTTTGTCTGACAGAGAGGTAGCAGACGAACACAAGGCCCCTCAAATTTGCCACATACCCTGTGGCACACTGAGAAACCACTGACACCAAACTGAATCAACAAACTGGCACTGCCACGTCAGGAGTTATGCTATGCCCTTTAGTATCAGATTAGTACATGCCAAAATTATAAATACTCTCAGGTTTCTATGGTTCAGCAAGCATCACTTTGAAATGTTTTTATCTTTACATTAAAAACATCTACTGAGTGACATTCAAGATTTGAGATGATTTGGGATTTATCAGAAAAACCATCATTTTACTGTATCTCTATATCCTCCTCCATAACAATGAAGGAAAGAAATGACAGCTTGTTTCATTATTATGCTATCCCATAAAAAAAACAAAAAAAAAACACGATCTGCATACATCTTGTACTCTTGTCTTACGCACATGCGACGCAGGAGAAGCATAATCTATTTTCACTGATGCAATTTTTCAGCATCGATTGTAGAAAGAAGTTGAAGTGGGTTTTTTTTTAGCCTTACCTAATACTAAAGATGTGGGATTGAGTAAAACTAGGGTTGCAACAAGATCTTAGAAAGCAAATGTTGAGTATTGCCAGCAAAGAAAACCAAACAACTTCGAAGGATGCAGGCTATTATTGTTTTGATGTGATACATTGATACTTTGGTGCCAAGAAAACTCAAAAGCAGCTGGATGGAAACTGCAGAACCTGTTCAGTTGGCAGTCAAACAAGTACTAAGCTGCACAATGTGACTGTGCTGTATGTCCCTTCGTATACCCATCCATTCCTCCATTTGCTTTTGAAAGCAAAATGTATCCTTTACAACTCAATCCGAAGGCCTATGCATCATGTCTGTCTAGTCCCGAAATGCGCCAAGGTTTTAGGAAAGGAGAGACAAAGATATCAGTCCAAAGCAACCGTACTGCTCTTGAAAACACCTCCACACTGTAAGGAGAAAGCAAGTATTATCGCAGGTGTTTACTTGGAATACACAGTTAATCTAAAGCCTTTTATAGCAGCTGTTTTCTCAACATTTCATCACCGTCTGATGGATGCTTTTTAGTACGGATCACTTATAACATGTTGATGTCGAACTGTGTTGTCTGCATTTGTGTCAAAAAACTATGAACTTGTACTAATGGTAGAACTGATTTATTATTACGCGATATTTGCACTTTATGTAACTTAGGAACTGGCATCTTCAGCTTTTTAATGCGAATTCATTTTACGTAAGAGACTCAAATGAAAACCACTGCACAGCACTAATGAAAATGTGTACATTCATAAGAGCGGTGCACACGATTTTCCTCTCAGCGGTCACATTTCGAATTCTGATTATACCTTTTTAATACTTCAAATCCAACATCTACATAGTAAGATCCCTCTATTAAATTATTCTGACCGTGAAGCTTTTATTTAATTCAATTCCTTCTGGATTTTCCCGTTAATTGGACTACTCGGGCACAGAACCAGTGTTTGTGGATGGGGTGGTTGTTGGTTGCTGGTCAGTGGTGTACAGGGCTCTCCGAGGCCAGATTGAGGCTGATTTGGTCTCAGTGAATATGTTTCACTTCCCCCTCAGTGAAGCCGGCATGCCCTCAGGTCCTGATTTACTCCTGATTTGTGGGTTGCCTCTGTCAAAGCCAGGCAACACTCGGGCCTCTATGAGACATATACTACAGTGAACACGTAGACACGGACGCACAAATAGATGCATGCATGACCACAAATAGTGTACAGTATCTGTGGGCTTGCAGGTAGACACAAAACACATAGATAGATAGATAGATAGATAGATAGATAGATAGATAGATAGATAGATAGATAGATAGATAGATAGATAG
>JAPTYQ010000014.1:25971411-25988878 GCA_029814465.1 Ostorhinchus cyanosoma
TCCAGTCCTTCTGAGTGACACCTGACAGAATGTGTGTGACTGGAGTTAAAGGTAAACACACACACTCACACCTCCAGTGAGCTTGTCACCTGCTCACGCCAGGAGAGTAAAAGAGGATAAGCTGGGATAGGTGAAGGGAGAAAAGGGACAACAACATAAGCGTGTGGACATGGGCGCTGTCTTGTGAAGGTGTGAATCTGTCATTATAGAACATCACAGCCCACGCATACAGACACATCTGGACATACTTTGGCACGGCAAACGCAAGCACAGAGGCACACAAACGCTTATATATTCTCACTATTAAGGATGGCACTCTGACAGACAAACAGGCCCATATGCAGACGTATAGATAGTGTAGTCCTTGGTATAGAACAGTACTTCAGCTCATCATACAACATCAAATCCTGCTGCAACATGGCCGTGCATGTCAACAAGGCCTTTTTCCGTGCATTCTGACAAGATACAGAGGGATCAGTCACGCTGCAATGGAAAGATAACGTCATCGGAATCAGTTACGACATATTGAGGAGGGAAAATGAAAAAACCTACAACACATTCAACAAAAGCCACACTTAAAATAAGAGTATAGTTATTTGGTGATATTAATGTATGGCGACAACTAGCAAAAAGAGAAAAAAAATCAATATATTTTACGACATTTCCATCTCCTCTGGCCACGGTGTCTGTAATAGTATTCAAATGGGAGCAGTGATGATAAAGTTTGGCCAAGACTTCTATAATGGAGGGGGAACGGAAGACAGGGATGATAGAGGGCCCCCAGATAGCTTGCTGCAGGCTGTCTGCGGTGCCATAAGCTGTTGTTTTTATTTCTCATTTGTGGATGTAATCAGAAGAACAAATACAATACATACGTAGATAGCAGGGTGGTCTGTGGGATATTCCTGTTTATTACACCATATAACACATAATCTACATACTGCATGTTATATGAAAAGTATATGAGGTGAAACATGTCATCCTGGGATCTAAACATGACGACATGACATGGTTTTGTTTGTGTGTTGGATTGTATTTTAGTTGCCACATACTTGCAAAATATGTATGCTATATTATTTTATAATATATACTTATAAATGCTTCCTTAAAGCTATAATATATAATATTCCATCCATACATTGTCTTAAAGTGGTTAGACTTTTGCTCTATATTCTGTCCATATTTAGCACTAAAGCGTATATCTCAAGCAAAAACACACATAAAAAATGTTTGATTGATTAATTTATTCCAAATATGAATGTCAAAAAGCAGAAGAAAATACATAACAAAACACTTAAACACAAGATATAAGGTATATAATACATATTCGAAAAGAAGTGAGAAGTATATATAGTATTTATTAACTCCCACCCCTTCTCCTTAAATAATTAATAATAATATTCTTCCTAGTGTAGCATATCTATTCTATATACAATAATATGCCTGTTACTTATCATTATATAATTTCGTTTCTGTCTTTATGTTATTATGAACAATATAATATGATTTACATGAACACATAATACAATAACACATTAATGCAATAACAAAATAATAAAACATCTAAATAAACTGCATGAATAGAATAAAACAGAATTAAAATGTCCCTGATTACATCTAAGCTCATCCTTATTATTATTATTATTATTATTATTATTATTATTATTATTATTATACATCAGTTATTACATTAAACCAAATATTTCCATCATTTTATTCAATATTGCTGTCCGCTTCATTTGGTCTGTTGCATCATATCCTTTTTGTTAACAATATTTATAGCTTTTTCATTAGAAGACAATAACTTATTAAGTACACACTTCACTGAAAGTAATGGTAGTAATGTAATATATTACATCCAGTGTAAACATGATTTGTGCTTGTGTCATAGTGGTTGGTGGTGAAAACAACAACTCCCATGTTCCCATGCTACTTCACTATGTCATCTGCTACTAGGTCTTTTATTACTGTTTTGATAGAGAGACCACCAGCAGAAATCCCACACTCTGCGTTGAACTCGTTATAAATATTAATGTTGTACTTCTGCATTGCATACCGGTATCTCTATTTTGCTGCTTATGCATTTGCTTTTCCCACTGGAAACTGGATTTCATTCTAATCTTCTGGCTTTACTGCATGTGCAATCCAACAGCAGCTTCAGCTCACAGGAATTTTTGACAGTTGACAGTCACCCCTGGTTGTCTTGTTAGGGCTCAGCAAGGCAAGCGCATACACATACACAACACACACACACAACACACACTTTCACACACAAGAAGCAGAAGGAGAGCCAACTGTACACTAAATAAACCTGCTTGTCATAATAATGATGAGAGCCGACTCAATTATGTTCTTTTGAGTTTATTTCTCTGATTTACCGCAGTCAAAGCGACGCGTGCCTGGGACGGTCTCCAAGGTTGCTGTCAGGGGGAATTTAATGTCCTTGGCGTTAGCGTCTTTCTGGGAGCCTGTCACATCGGCTCAGCACTGACTGGCATACCAGCCGGGACCTCTGGCATTGTGAATATTAATAGAATATTGATACCGCCTAAACATTGTGGTGGGATTCTCCCCCCCATCTCTGTCTGTAGACCCCATCATTCTTTTACTTTTCATTTTAAGATTTGCTTCAATCACAGTTGCTTAACTAACTCTCGTCTTCCTCATAACTAATAACTAAAAAATGCATGGATGTAGCTATAGCGCTTCAATTATGAGTCATGATATTTATGGACACTTGATGTGTGACACGGTGCTTGCAAGGTATGAACAAACACATGCACTACCACTTCTGTCGAAGCTGTTGTGCAAGCGATGCATGGTGTGTACCTTCATGTGGACATTTCTTCAAATAGTGACTCAGCCATAAAGAACTGGGAACTCATCCAACAATCTTATTCATGTTTCCGCCACTGCAGTTACACCAGCCAGTACTGGCATGACCCACAAGTGCTCTTATAATATTACATAACCGACGCTGGCCTCGGTTCCCAGGCTCACTTCAGATCCTATATAATGTATCTGTACCTGTATTACACAACGTAGTGCAGTACAGTTGAAGAAATTTTGACATTTTTTTTAAAGACTTTACTGTAGAAACTCTCTGAAATGTATTATAATCTAATATAATATGAGGTTTGGTTTGAAAATGTAAAAAAATGAACAATTAAATAAATAAATAAAATTGATAATTAATAGATAACTTCACTATATTCCCTTCGTATTGAACCGCATGAGAAATTCTCACATATTTCATCACAAGGGGCATTGATTTTGATGTAAACATAATTATCAAAAAATGTCAGACTAAATTGGCCTGACATGATAGAGAGTTCATTATCAGCCAAAACGCTTGGGAGTGTGTTACTCTAATTAATTTTCTATAATGAACCCAATGTTTTTGTTAAGCCTAGAAATGCCTCAATGACACATTGTTTACTGAGACCTCATCCCAGCTCCACTGGGTTTTGCTAAGAAACTGTTATCTGGGATATTTATCTCAGTAGCTTTGTAGTCTTAAAGTGGAAGTTAAGGTCTGCTTTTAGGAAATCTGACATCATGTAGTCAGATTTTATGAACTCCAGTATTGCATTCAAGTTTTAAACAACGTAATACTTTCGCTAAATGGAAGTGAAGCCTGACCGTAAGGCCTGCAGGTGCATAGACGTTAAATTCCCTCCATTTGGTCAAAGGGTCCGATACATCAGTGCTGTCCCCTCTCTACATGCACTCTCACTCCCATACCAAGCGTTGGCATCAGAAACTATTTTCAATAATTGATTCTGCACTCTAATTGAACAGCACGACTGAACGACATAGCTCATTACTTTACTCATTAGTTAATTATCGGAGAAGTAGGACAAGTCAATAAAAGTGAAGGCAGTAAATTCCGATACTAATTAGCCGCTCTTCCTTCGAGACATATTTAAAGGCAGATTAGTTACCTGAATGTCCCGCGATGGGATAGGAGGGGGCTGGCGGGGTGTGAGGAGGGGGAGGGAGGGACACTGACAGGAGAGTCGGCTAAGGTTAGCTGCTTGATATCATTAAAGCGTGAGAGATCATAGTTACAGCAATGTGATGGAACTCCCCAAAAGACAGCTTGTCAACCACATGGGGATTCAAGGTAAGGACAGTGGAGTCTGGTAAATGAATACAAATGGGAATCCTGAAAAGACCTAAATGAAGGCGTTTGCTGTTGTCCTTTCTGTCAAAATCTAATTGTCTGTATTTAACTTTCTTTTTTTTTTCAGTTTACATTTGAGTGGAAACTTCGAAAAGTAGTATTTGAACATAAAAATGATCTGAAGTAAAATTATCAAGATTTAATTGGATATTAAAGTAAAATAATAATGATAGAGTAAAAAAAAAAAAAAAGAGAGATAGAGAGCGGATGTAAAACAGCATCAATCCCCTGCAATTACAAGCTATAAACCACAAAATAAGATTTCGTGTGACTCATCAGTATATCAACTGCCACTGTGTGACATATTGCCTCAAATTGATTAATGGTTAGAATTGATTAAAACAATTTATTCCCTTTCATTATGAGCCTCTCCGCCTCTATTTGTTTTCTTGGCTAATGCTGCCAATAATAACCGTTTGACATACTGGGCCCACTGTGAATAGCCGTGACTGAGTTCATGCACTCCTAACAGGGGGGCTTCGCGACACTGTAGCGCAGATGCCCTGTCAACCAATCAAAAACCACGACAGAGGGCTGGGCGAAGCAAGCGCGATCGTCTTTTTCACATGCAAATGATACAATGTGATAATAAACACCTGACACGGAGCATGACTGAATTATCCTGGCTGTTTAATCAAAGGCGGCCATTATTGCAGCTCACTGTTGCGTCTGTTCCCCCTTCCCTCACCTCCCTCCCTCCCGTTAAAACCCTCGACCGCTTTTTTCCTCTTTCATATTTCATCCTTCATATTTCTCTTTACATTTTGTTTCTTTTGTTTGTGGCCCCTCTTTCGCCGTTTCCTCCACACTCACTTCCCTGCCCGTTAATCGTCCTTCCTCTCGTTCTTGTCCTCCCTCCCCTCTATCACTCAGCTGTTTTCACAGTCATACATTATCACTTTTTCTGTCAATTGGCTTTAACCGCGCTAAGTTTTGTGAGGAGCCATTGGCGGGGGCCCCTTGGGGACAAGGAAATGACAGAAGGCGGCCTTTATTTACCTCTGTGGCCCCTACCGTGTCGTCTGCTTAATCATGTGGCTAATCGACAACACTGTCTCCCCGCTTGCTCGCACCCGGACAATGGGGAACCTCATTCATATTTAATACAATGGAGTGTTTAAGTCATTGCACGCGTCTGAGGAGGAGGATATTGTGTTTCATTGTGAAGGGCTCCACAGGGACCTCCTCCTGCCCACCCAGGCCTCCCTATCTGCACTACTCCTCCCAACTAGCATATGCTTGGCACTTCTGGTGTTAAGCAGGCGGCCCCCGGCCAGTGCAGCTGGCTGGACGCAAGGGCCCCGTCCTGGTATCAAAGCATTAATTCCCATGATTAATTCAAACGGTTAATTCTGCTTTATCATGGCTTAAGAAAAATTACCAAGACAAATATGTACTCCACAGAAGAATGAAATACGTGAAGGTGTGTTTAATAATGCAACAGGGCGTATAATAGGGGCTCTTTTCCTTTCACTAATCTCCTTGCCTTCTCTACTTTTGAGAACAGTGTCAGTTGCTGGGCGCCATGTGCGATCTCCGCTCTTTAATTGCATTAAAAAGAGATTTACTCCAGAGAGCAGATCATTGTGTACTGTATCTGTTTACATATCTGGTGCTGCTTAACTCCAAAGCCACTTGAAATGGTTTTACTAGTGTGGCTTGGTTATGGTTGAAGGCTTACATAACTGCAAACAGTGATCGGAGACACAAATATCTTTCTCTTCTCTCTTGCTGTCAGGTTTTCTCTTCCTATCTCTCTCCCTCTGTCTTCTCTGCCTCCCTGTTTCTTTAAAAGATTAACCAGGGTCATTAAGGACACAGAGAAGGTTCATTTCGCCGTTACGAGCGGCAAATTAATCATGGGGGGATGCCATTTAATGACACACTTCCCTGGACTGATTACTTGTGTTCTTGCTAATTACATTGGTTAACTACAGTGCACCTATGAAGGTCCTTTTGGTATTTGGTCTCTCAAGTCCAAGGCCCTCCTTAAAGATACACTCACGTTTTATTTTCTCCTCTGAGCAAATTAAAGAACATAAAAGAAACAGCTGTGTACGGCGCCGTGCCCTGACGAGCCCATTACTTGACAATGCCCGCCTGTGCCACGGAAGGAACTTAACTGTGTCCTATAACCTTAAAACGAGGGTACGCCACTCGCCACAGTTTTACTGTCGCAGTGCTGTGTCGCTTTCCCTCCTCATCTCTCACTCCTTGTCTAAATGAAAGGAGCACAAAAGCTTAGTGTCATTAAAAACCACCACCATTAGTGTTGGCGGGCTTCATTTGTCCTCTATTATTACTGAAGACGGCTCTGCATTTGGAGCCGCACAAGGGGAGGGAGGTGGGCAGTAGAATACAGGTTAGACAGGGGGCCACAGCCCAGTTAATAAGGGAGGGAATCTTGGGGCAGGTAGGGGTCAAACTGGACACTTCCTAGCATGCAGCGAGGAGCCATTCATCTGAATGGAAACGTCAACGGAGACCATCAGGTCAACAGCTCCAGGCTAACTTGGACCTGGGTGTGACTCCTGACACTCAACAGTGCACAGGGGCCAGATAATGGGTTTAGGGCCCCGATGGTTATCTCCTCAACTCTGGCTTGTTTTCATTCCTCTCCTCTCCTTCCATCCCTCCAACCTCTCTCTGTCCCCACCCCACCTCCTCTAATGACAACTGAGGAGGGGTTAAATGGTCTTATTCCACTGAGATTTTTGGGGGGGAGAAGATACGTGACAGATGTATCGCGATAAACACGACGCTGGCGTTACTTAGAAAGAGCAACTCAGAAGCCTGGGACATGAATGGCCATGTTGTTTCCTTTGTGATGTGTGCCAATGCTATTTATAGGGTGTGTATGTAAACAACCAGAAGTCCCGCCTTTTGCCTATCATAATTGGCAGGTTTATTTATTTATTTGTTAGATCACAACTGAGACAGATTTTTTTTCTCCCATTTCATTTTTTTCTTGGTCTGAGGCTTAAAACTACATCATAGATATTACCGTTTTTTTCTGCGCACTTGGTTTTTGTTATTGATTCGTCACTTATCAATTAAAATTTGAGAAATTATAATTATCTTGATCAGTTAATTTAATGATGTTAATGAATCCCATAGGAAAAAAAACACAGACTCTTCTGAAGTGAAAAGTGGAACACATTTTTTTTTTTTTTTTCCAGGAATGCAACCTCTTTGTGTGGAAAACAGCAGCCAAATATCCACATCTTCCTCATGTCAAAATCTGTTGAAGCATTTGGAGTCCTTTGATATTTTTCTCCCCTTCTTGCTCATATTGAGACGGCTTAGACGAGATCCTGAAAAGACCTTTTGAAATGGACCAGAGCTGGCAGTCTGGCTATTTGGTAACCCCCTCCTTTTCCTCAGCCTGTTTTACAATCTCATTAAATCGACCCTTTGTTTTGCCACTTTCCAAGCCTTGATCTCTGGCTTAAGACGAGTCAAGAGGCCAAGACAGTTTGAAAAAGGCTCCCTCCGCCACAAAGAGGCCGCTTGTTCGCAATCATTCTCCTCTTCAACACCACCCAGACAAAAAGAGAGAAAGAGAGCAAGAGGGTCATTCACTGGCGCGATATCGTGAGAACTTAATGAAAGTTTTATAACTCTTGAAATGTTTATGACCTCCCCACTCACCAGCTTGTCTCACCAATTAATGGCTAATTCTGACAAGAGTTCATGAGCCCAGATGATCTTAAAGGCATACTAAGGAAAGTAATATTTCAAAAACATTTTCTGCTTTGCATCCCAATTCCTCTTTTAGATAAGACGGCAGGCTTGTAGTTTACTTCCTGATAGTCTGTACAGTATGTCATCAGTACCTCACCAAGCCTGTTCCTTTGCTACAGGGAGACACACCACATAGAGATATTATAATCTCTTTGGCAGCCCAGGCCTCTCAGGCACCACTAACAAAGTCTTCCTCCTCTTCCCTGCCCAGCAGCTTTCCAGCTCTTGATAAATACTACTCTATTGTGGCCTTATTATGCAACATTCGCCTCGATTATGTCACTATGTTTACAGGGTGTAAGAAATGGAAAATCAAAAAGGCTACAATCAAAGGGAAATTCTGCTACTATTACTGCATCGTACAAAGATCCAAATAATGCATTCAAACATGTTTCATCAAAAACCAAAATGAATGTGGAATGCAGCCTCTTTCACTCAGTAGACTGTAGTTACTGAAGTACTCCTCTTGCAAGGACTCGACAGAGATCCATCTTGGTACCATGAACCTGTCATGGAGCAATGAAGGGGAATCCAGCGCCTATCTGAAACAAATGACAAAGTCTATCGCCCAAGGCCCCTCTCTCCCTCTTCTTAACAGCTATGCTGAGAAGCCATCACTGTCCACAAAATATGATAAAACCCATGCCATAATAGGATTCATAAACATGCCCAAATACAATTTGCTGAGATGTATTTCAGGAAAAGACAATCATTTACAACTTCTGAGGGGGATTTAGAATAAGTATGTTTGTATGCAAATCCGGCAAACACGTTTTATGTACTCCGCTCCCACAGATCATGAAAGCGCATTAGATTTATGGCAATGTGTGTGCATAATTGTAAGGATGGTGGGGTGGGGAAAAACAGGAAGAAGAAGAAGAAGAAGTGTTGGGATTTATATTGAGACCTTTTGGGGGGTTTTGATTAGTGTAGAACGAGCCCAGCTTTCATGCCCCCGACATAGAAAACAATTGCTGCCACTTGGCTGAGTCCTGGGCATCCAGGCCCCCATTGCTTCCACATGGGATGCCGCCAACATTCGCTTTTGGCAATAAAGATAGCTGAGGACAAAAGAAAGACAGCAAGTACCTCTTGGCAAATTCTTATGTGCAAGCAGGCCTTCTTAATTTGTAGATGCTTGTTTGTTTAAAAAAAAAAATAGAGCATTTATTATTGTTACCTTGCTGTAGTAAGAAAACCGATCTCCAATATTTAGTTTACAATGTTAGGAAGCATTTCAATATATAAGAATTGGAAAAGTCATGTTGGACATTCATTACCCAGAGCTGTTGATTTGTTATTTTTAAGTTGTTGTTATGTTGTTAAAATACAATTCTTTCAGGATTATTTAGGAAAAATTAACTTCTGAAATACTTCTTAACAGATTTTTTTTTAGATTTCCCTCAAGTCACCCAACAAATCAATTTGTCTTTTATTCAAGTAGAATCAAAATTGGCATCTTATCAAAGTCTTTAAAAAGACAGGCTTTGTGATTGGCCTTCTATGAAGATGCTACTTTAAATAAAGAAAGTGTTACAGTGTCTTAACTTGACACTACCTTGGCCCTATGCAAACACCATTAGGTAGTTTAATCCAATAAAGTTCAATTTACAAACTCATTTATTACCAATAAAGCAGAAGAGAAACACCTGCTTCATTCCACCATAACCTCATTTTGAGATGTGTTTTCTTTTCTCTCCCTGTAAGTCTAACTGGAGAGAACACCCGGCCCAATGTGACAGATTCTGATGTCTTAGACGGAAACCTCCTCTTCGTCTATCTCAACTATTGGTGGGAGAAAAGTCGGAAAAGGGGGGTGGGGGTTGACCCAGGAATCTGGAGTTTTTTGGAATGAGAGTTCAAAGGAACTCCCCGCAGCCTACATAAACCACCCTCAATTGGCACAAAGAGGAAACTCAATTTGCAGGGAGCTGCGCTGTATACTTTTTATAGAGGAACTTTTAGTCATTAGGCCATATACTCCACCTCACTCAAAAGGCCAGGCGACGCGGCAGGAGGCCGCAACGTGCTTCTTCTACAAAAAAGCAGGACTGAGCCCCCTCTCTTTGCTCCTGAGAAAAAAAATCTCTTAATGAGAGACTGGTTAGTTCCTGTGTCTTCAGATGGTGTCCTGTTTGTTCAGCAAAGCAGGGGGATCTATGTTAACCCTTCCACAACGAAATCTGCTTAGAAGGTGTAATCCTATCTAGTATGCATGTAGCAGTCTTCAGGCGGGGCTGTGCAGGAAAAACAGCCAAAGATGCTGTATCAAATTAAACATATGTGTGAAAAAAAGCACACTCTTTTGGGCAACAATCAATGTGGATTGAAAGAGAATGAATTTCTTCTGAAAATCTAGTTTAAGGTTGTCATATTCATTTCAGTCAAATGGGATTTGAGAACAAAACACAGTTTGAAACATGACAAAAACAGACCCAATAGTTGATCTGTTTACAAAAACATAACGCTGAAAGAAAATAGAGAAATATGATATGTATTTCAAATATAACTTTAACATATATTCAGTCAAATGAATATAACATAATTTAAATTAAATGCATTGAGGATACCCACTAAAAAAATTGGGCAAAATGATGCAATGTGTGTAGTTTTTGTAGATTTAAAAAAAAATAATAATTTAGATATGTTACCAGATTAAGACTTCCTCCAAACACTGTCTCCCATATTGTCCACTCCCCCCTCCACCTGGGTTCTTGCTAACCTTTGTGAACTTTGACCTCACCACAGAGCTCTCACCAGTCATCATATTTGTCTCTTTGTGTCCTTTGTTGCCCTTCTCTTCCCCATTCTCCCCCTTCACTATATATGGCAGATTAATGACAGCTAATAATATCTGATGTTCCTGGACATTGCGTCCGGTAATGAGATGCATTCCCAATGGGTAGGCAAGGTGTCACCACTAACAAATTCACCGTCTCTGTGTGCAATTAGCCTGTAAAAAGGGTGGAAAAATACACTAAATCAGTACCAGCCAAGATGGATGAAGCACGGTGAAAGAAAAATACCCCTTTGTTACCAAACAGCCAACATGAAGGAAGAGAGAGAGAGAGAAAAAAAATGTCTCTTTTCCTCCTCCACATCTTTCTCCTGGAGGAGATGTGGACAGGTTACCTTTATGGAAACATTATTCCTTGACTGCTCCCTGGCAGGAGTTCATTACAGCTCAGCCTAACGTTGAAATATTCTCTGCAAAATGTCAGCATATGTAAATGAGAACTCAGCCCTCATTCGCATGTCATGTTTTGTTAAAAGTTGTTGCAACCTTTCTTTCCTTCTTATTTCTGGCTTTCCTTTTCCCATTCTTCCTCATGGGATTCAGTTCACTTCAAAAATGATACATTTCCAATTTGAAAACCAGAGGAAAAAAATATGTACATATTGGTTAACACTAATAATTTATTATGATAACAAATATGAAGGATGCGTGTGCCGATTTTTCACTTTTTTCAGTAAATTAAAAAACTGTTCTTCAGATGAAACATGGCTTCATTTTTGTCAGTTTATAATTCTTGTATTTACTTTCCCACAGTGCACAGTACATCACTTTATTAAGGTCACTGGTGTCACATTTTGAAGCAAATCTAACATCTTTTGATTTTTTTTGCCTTACCAACATTCCAAAGAACTTAAATCAAATATTAAATAATCGATTTTGTATTTTATGTGGCTGCATTTGTATCTGTAGTAGTAGGCTATATTAAATCATGTTGAACATCATCAATCCCTTAGGGCAGTTTAAATATTAGTGAGCATTAAATCAATATCAACGCAGGCTGTTGTTACACACTAAAAGGACGCTGGCATGATTCAACATTTATGCAAAACAACAGCTAAACTCTGGCATAATGTCTTGGCTGGTGCCATCCTCTCTGCACAGGCCCTGTGGCTACTCTGAATGATGAGAATAGATAGAGCCTGCATTCACAGCTATCCATGTGTGCCCAGTAGCTTAAAGCATCGACTAGTTGCCCAGTCATCCCCTAATGTGACAGCTAGTACAACTCAGAGCGACCGACTTGTGCTATGTTCGTGAAGCACCACCCACTTCTCACCATAAAGTCATGCTCAGCATTCACAGTCAAAAGATTTGTGCTTTCTAGGGTGAGTTAGAGGCAGGCTTAGATGCAGGGCTATATGTTAAATAATTTCCCACTTCTGGGGGGTTGAAAGAGGTTCAGTTTATGCGGTTATGCATGTATGAATGTATCGACTTCTTGGTGCATTGTCAAAAATTCATTTAATTCAGCAGTACAGAAGATGCCAACCAGTTCACCTAGAGCTGTGAGAAAAGGGGATTTGGCACATTGTGCCTCTGAAAATAATGCTGCAGTACTCCTATATTCAGCAGCCGGCTCTGTGCTCTGCTTTGTGCCCCTACTGTACTGTAGTGAATCTGTGGGGGCTCTATCAGCCTAATGAAAATTACATTCACACCCGCGCCACTCCTGCCTATACAGCTTACATTATGCAACAGATGAGCATTGGGGCCACGGTGTCTAAGTTTGATAGCATTTCTTAAGCAGGATCAAACTGGAAGCGCGGGTGGAGTGTTGGCAGTGATGTGAATTTGATGAGTTCAACAGTAAAAATATTCACTTTTCACTTATAATGAGAATGACAAACAGGTCGACGCTCGGTAGCTTTTTGGAGACTTTTTTGGGAGGAATCTAACCCATGCAAATATCATTATACAGACTAAAATTGATATAAAAATGAACTTTTTGGAATAATTGACTCCGTGCTCATAACGAGAGGGGATCCCGTCATTTGTTATGAGCCAAATGTATGCTACAATATAGGAAATCCAGTTAGGAGAAAAGTGATGAGTTTCAGGAAGGCACTGAAATCTACATGCAAATGCATAATAATCACACATCTACAATATTGCAGTGTTAAAAAAAAATACCTTGAATTCAATTATCATGTGGGCTGGAATAATCATAATGTTATTGGAAACTCAATTACGGAGGCAAGCCATGTCTGGAAATTAGCTGAACTTAGCTAAGGCAAGTCAACCCCTTGAATTCATCAAGTATGGATTATCACAATATTACATGTTCACTTTGATTCTGCTGTCCAAAGACAAACATTCACAGTCACTACTGCATACTCCCCACGTTTGTTTTATTCATGAACTGCGCTCTGATCTATTATACATACAAAACTGATTCTATGCTGATCGCCTCGGGCTAAGAGGCTCAGACATAGAATTAATTATATTATATACACATGCATGATAATTGTGTACGATTCGGTCAAACACAGAGGTATTTCTCTATGTGTGATTACCATTGTTGCTTCACTGGCAATTATTTTCATTATTGTTGCTAATATTGTTAATGTTATTGTTTTCTCATTACAGCATTTCTCTGGGGCTTATTTTTAAGATATTAGGATGTATGTGACCGCTACTCTGGAATAAATCATAGCACTGGCTGACGAGGCCCATGACATTAATACATAAACGGCATGCTCATATAGCAAGAAAATTACTTTGAAATTAAACACCAGGCTAGCACAGGTCGGGCACAGGAAATAGAGATAAGGGTGCTAATTCATTAAAAAATATTAATGAAATATCCCCCTCTACACAGTGTGCATGGAGACAACCATACTTTTGAATATTGCAACATTAAAAGTATTTCCTCTGGCTGATACGAAGGCTAGATCTTTCTTTATTATTAATATTGTATTGGTTGATACTTGTACTCTGTTTTCCATGCCTGAGCATGATTGAAAATATCATTTCCATTTGGTACTGGGAGCGTCATGCATGGTTAGGTTATCAAATTCCCACACACACTGCAAGGTCCAATATGATTCCACCTCAAGATTGTCCAAAGACATTTACAACAAATACTCCAGGTTTATGCAGAGTTTTCATTGAAAAAGTGCTGGACTTCGGAGGTCAATTGCATGCCTGGGTGGCATTTCTAATAAAGTTAATGTATTTAGGCACTGACCATGAAAAAAAAGTGTAAGGATCTCTATTGATATTTGCATGCACAGATCCATTTAAAATGTGACTGTAGCGCATCGTAATAGGTCAATATTTGTAGAGGAAGTGTATAAAAAAAACTCTGTATTGAAGACTTTATATTCAAGTACTTTTCCAGTGTACTTGCGTAATTAAAGTCAGCCCACATTATCATTATTTTTCCACCAGTGATCCCAGTCATGTTTGCCTCCTTGTTCGTGTAACAGTGTCTATGTGTGTGTGAACTTTAAGAGTTCTTTTCAGTTCACTCTGTCGCCAGCCATACCCCTGTTCCCCCTGTTCCCCCTGCACCGCTGCCTGCCATGGCTGAGCTGGGGAACATGCAGCCTCGCTCCGAGACGACTTCAATCCCCTATTATCAGGAGAGCGCACATTGCCGCTCACAAGGGTTTAATTTATTTGTGCCTGTTTCAGCCCAAGATTAAAGTTTAATTGGCGCTGACTGGCAGCTCCCAAGTTTTGACTAATTCTCCTTATCGGGAATCCTTACCGAGTAGCTGTGGGCAATGTAAGGCCTGCCTGCCTGCCTGTGTGCATGGCAGCAGTGCCCACACACACACACATTTACACACGCATCCACACACACAGTCAACATAGTAATCCCTTATTTTAATTGGTCGATACATTGAGTACCTGTGACTACATGCTTATTTGTGCAAGTATGGATGAAATTCTATATGTTTGACTTTGTGTGTATGAGTGGTTATACATGTGATTACTCAATATCTTCATGGCGAGGCCCTCAAATGTTTCTGGATTGTTGGGTAATTAGACACGCCTCGTATTATTTACTCCTGGTTTTATAATTGATTTGTGAAGGTGGAGTCATCCTTGCAGACTGCTGTTGTGTCTCTATAATATAAACAGAGGCTTTGTGACATTACCCATGTATTGAAATGTACAGATGTGCAAAAAATTTCCAATGTTGCAAACACAAGGGAAGAAAAAGGGCTGGGTAGAAGAAATGACAATGCGTTGCATGTTGATCCCGTTTTGTTGCCTGATTTTCCATAAATCGTTGTAGCATAAATCATTATAAAGTGCATTACCATAGAGGGATCGCATTTCCATAAGTGCATGTTTATGCCAGAGTGATACACAAGCGTAAATAACACTGATAATCTTGGCTTGTGTTTGATCAGCCAAATCTGAGTCTGAGGGAGCAATCATTTGTGACCTGTTATATTAGTGGCAGCTATTAAAAGCTGTGGAGGATTCGCAAAGCTTCATTTATTCAGGCGGGGAGATGTGCGTGAAATAGAGTTCCTTTGGTCGTAACTAATGTCTCTAATACTAATGAGCGAAGCTTCTCTGTTGCAGCTACAAGCTTCTAAACTGGGAAGCACTGGATTAAGGGAGTGCTCATGAGGGCAAATGGACCCAAGTTCAAAGTCGTAGGTTTTGATCAGGCATGCAAATAAACACATTGGCATAAAAAGCCTGTACAAACGACTCTACAGATATGCTTTAAATATATATACATGTACAAAAACATACTTTCATCTTGTGAAAATAGCGACGATAAACTATGTGTTTCAACCACAGCATGTTGAGGCATATTTGAATATATGCCTTTGACACTTTTCCAATAAGGGTGACATTTAAAATCTGTTAGAGTTCACCAGAAATAGTTTGGCAGCACACACAACAAGTGTGACTCATGCTCAGGTTATGTCCTGTACTGAATCAAGAATGTTTGTGAGGATTAGATGAATGCTAATTTAAAAGAAGACAAGTGAAAGGTCGTGGGAAAACTACAGTACGTTGAAAAGACAGAAAAAAGTTGCGGTGAGGAAAGAGGATGGAGTGATTCAAGTGGTGGAGAGAAAAGGAATGAAAATGATAAGTAGGCACGTAGAAGCAGAGAAAAAGAAAAGAAGGGAAGGTGACAGAGTCGGCCTGGCCGGTTGAAAGCAGTTTCTCACATGCCAGGGCAAATCTGGGATAATGCCAAACTCACAGGTAGCCTGTCCACTGCGTCCAGCTGGAGACAGCAGGCTCCTATACCGTCCCTGAGCAAAATACTGGCTTCTATGCCATCAAATATAGCACATTTGGCTAGATTCATGTTGTAGGAAAGCAATACACATCAGCTTTATAGTGTGTGATGTTTGCAGACATGTGCATTTTTGATCAGAAACCTCCAAGTTGTGTTGATTTATGATATAAAGGACAACTTGACTTGAGTAAGCTTCCACTCAAGAAGTTTAATCAGCGCCAAACAAATCAAAATGCCTTTCACACACATTACAGGCATTAATGCTATGGAAATAATACCACACAATGTACAAAATAAATAACAAATACACAATGAAAAAAAAAAAAACTGAATAAAATCATCAATGAAATAACAAATGAGTATAAATGCAAAATTAAATAAGTGAATCGAATTAGGTAGTAGTTGGTAAGTCATGTAAAAAAAAAAAGAAAAAAAAACTTAACCAAGTACTAAGTTTCAGAAGTAGTCTATATCCTGAGTTTATGTTTAAAGACGTCAACACTTCCAGCTGTATTCAGGTCCTGAAGCACATTGTTCAAAAATATAGAACATCTACAGTTTTGATGTCATTCTGTAGAGCCATCCTTATAGAAATGTCAAGTCAGTGGAAGATTGTACAAGATGAAACAGAGTTAACCAGTTAAAAATTGACAAAGTACCACAATCACCATCATAACTGATTGTGCTCTGAAGTTGTTATATTGGATGAGACAGCGAGCTTGTTGGATTGCAGCGGAGGATACTTGTGAACGATGTTTTGTGGTTGGCATGGTATTCGCTAAAATGGCCCTGAAGCATCACACATCCACACAGAGAAAGAATGAGAGGGCTGCGATACACACATGCACTGATTAACACACAAAAAAAAAAAACACACACACACACATACGCATGAACATACACTCCTTCTTTGGACTTGTGAGACTCTTAGCTGGGAGTCATTATTTGGAGCTGTGGGATCAGGCGGGAATGGCGTACGTCCCCATGTGTGTGTATTTATGTATGTGTGTCAAGGCTGTACGTGTGAAGGGCTGTCACTGCGTTGAGATGGGGGAGGTTGTCCCTAATGAATCCCCCAGGTCTGAGGGTATTTCATTGACGGCTGCTAATTTCACCTGACACCGCCGAACCGCCGCTGAGCATGGCCTGGCAACCAATCGGCATGCATCAGTCTCAATCAGGAGGAGATGCCCCCTCTCCGCTGCCCATAAACACAAATACTTTCACCCACATCACTTAATATGGGGTCAGGGCTGGTACCGGGGTTTGTGCACCCCCAAGGAGAGCACCTGATCCTGACCTGGAGGAAAGGGGCTAAGTCTACCTGGTCTGCAGGTGCTAAATGCTGGGCTGACTTAGTTGTCACATCCATCACACCTGAGGGACAGAGAGCAATCAAACAGAGAAACACACCACGAAAACACACTTCCTCTTCTTCCTCTACTACTTTTTCTACTACTACTACTTCTTCATCTTCTTTTTCTACTACTTCTTATTCTTATTTTTCTACTACTTCTTC
>JAPTYQ010000014.1:26008796-26018982 GCA_029814465.1 Ostorhinchus cyanosoma
TTATCATTATATTTGTCCAAACAAATGTACCTTTAGTTGTACCAGGCATTAAAATGAACCAGAAATTGAAGAAAACAAAGGTGGTCTAATAATTTTTTCCACAACTGTATAAGAAATAGTGGGTGCGGCAGGGAAAATGCAAATGAAAAAATAAACTGTGATATTAAAATGGACCGTTGACTAGGGATGGAACAAATTTCCTATTTTGTCTGATCAACTTCATTTCATTTTTACCAAATTTTCATTTTTATCAATGCATGTTAGTGCTTGTAATGATGTAAAATAATGAAATACATGACATGCTGTTTGTAGTGTTCATTCTGGTAAAACTTAAATCCTTTTTAACATATATTTTCCATACTATGTTAACTATTTCTTATTTGGGGTTATACATATAAGGTATTCAATATATAATATAATATTTTTTTTCATTAGCATGAGGTAAAATACATAATTTGTGTCAACAGAAATCCACTATATGTTGTAAAATGTTAATTGCTACCTATTTTATCACATATTCTGCTGAATAGGTAGGTTCACATACAGCAGAATTGACAGTGCAAGAATTTACAGTTGTCTAGTTACATAATGTTTATTCACTCTGGTTAAATTCATACATATATACATGCAGCATCATGCACAATACATGAGCAACAGAGCCTCACACAGTATTTCTCTTCTGATAAATAAACCAAATAAAGAAAACTCACTCCAATAAAAGGGAATATCTCTTTTCTGTATCCCTGCTTCAATGCGGTTTCTATGAGAGTTATTGGTGGACCGATTATAGTAGATAACACACAACGAAAACTCATGGAAGCCCACAAGATGTCCCCTAGTTCACAAATTCATAAAAAGCCTTGGTATCATTGTCAGTGATGTCCAGCTCCACCCTGACAGGTGCAGTAGTGCAAGCTGTCCATGTGGAAAGCGACCAGGCAGAAAGACAGATAGTGAGCGACAGCCAAGCTGAAGCCTTGTGCTGGCGTGAGGAAGTTTAATTGCTCTGTGTGGCATAAACTAACAAGATCCAAGTATCATTATCAGACATATCCTAGTGGAAATAAAAATAAGTGCTAAATTTTGGTGACAGGAATAAGCTAAAGCTCTGTTTGTTGTGTTCGGTAGAAAATGTGATATTTAATTGCTCATCTAAAAATGTTAAGTAGTTCTTTATAATCCAAAAGCAAAGTGTGGTAGCATTAAAACTGATATGTTTTCCTGGGGCTGGATTGGGCAACAGAACATCCTGATATTACCTAGCCAGCCCATCATCAGCACAGCCACTTTTTGAGTGATGAGTCTCCTACAGGAACCAACAGCTGTATGTGCAAATCATGCATATAAATCAATTACCGGGGCCCTATGTACTTTAAATGCACCCATTAATTAAGCAATGTCAGACACAATGAACCGTGAAGTTCATTACATTTTTAGCATTCAAACCCAGGATTATTTGAAGAGTGCATGAGAGAGAGGGAGATGGGTTTACCTAATGATTAGCCTCATAGCTCAATGTCGGGCAGACGCCAGCGGAAATTTCAGGAAAGCTGTTGCGAGAGGAGACAGAACAGCAGCGAGCTGTCTCAGCGATCTACAAAACACAACCATGTTGATCAAAAGGAACGCGAGGAACAACAACAGCTCCAA
This sequence comes from Ostorhinchus cyanosoma, assembly GCA_029814465.1. NCBI lineage: Eukaryota > Metazoa > Chordata > Actinopteri > Kurtiformes > Apogonidae > Ostorhinchus > Ostorhinchus cyanosoma. The sequence continues at coordinate 26,010,447 of JAPTYQ010000014.1, forward strand.
TATGAGTGGTGCCGGCTGTGTCCACCTTTGAACCCTCAACTCAGAGAAGAGAGGCTGTAAAGTCTCACACACACACACACACGAACACACACACACATACACACATACATACTGTACAAGTTGCACCTGCTGGTTTCACTGCAAATTTCTATTCAAAGCTATGGGCAGTACATATGCAAAAGTAACCTATGACTATCAATGACTGTGTTATAACTAAGACTGAACAATATACTTTAAAATATACTATTATGTGTGTGTGTGTTAGTTAAAGCATGTACTTATAGTTTTAAAAAAAATCACAAAATAACTAATGTTCTGAATATTTCATTTATTTTTTCCCAAGGAGTATAATATTGCAGATGTGTTTAGTGCACAGATACAGTGTGCGTCTACACATATGTGTGTCCATGAGTGTGTGTGCGTTTGTGACCTCTATGTTTCTTGTGCCAGGCTGTAGTTTGGTTCAAGTTGCTTTGAGATGACAGGGGCGGTTGGGGGGAGCACAGAGAGAAGAAGCTGGGCCCAGCTGCCTGGCATTAAGCAATGACCTCTGCATAATGAAAGATGGCGACAACATTTCCCACTCATTACAAGGTTCCACACTGTGACAAGATTTGCATATTCATATATTTTTTTCCCTCCACCTCCCCTCCCTCTTTTTCACCACAAATTATTTTTCCTGTGAGCAGGACATCTGCCTCCCTGACACTACTCTGGAAGAGGAAAAATAAATAAATATGTGTGCAGGAAGGCACATGATCTATCCAGATGCCACAGAAATATGGCACGATGTTGACATCTTCGTACACCCCGACCGTGTGTGTTTTCCACGGCTTAAGCACCAGGAAATCATGTTCAGGGTCAGTGGAGAAGAATACAGCTTGGGCAGAAAAACCTGACAGAGGTCTGGAGTGTATATCTGTTTTGCATAGTACTGTTCTACAACACTGACACAAATGCCGCTGTAACACTGGTGTAGCAGGTTACACACAGTTGGGGCCAACTAAAATTCATGTCACAGAGAAGAAATCAGTAGCTGAACTGATTAGAGCAGGTTTTTCATTTAACAGGCTTAATCTAACCTAAAAATCATATAACCAGCAGTCATGTAGAGCTTTAGAACATAGAGGAAGTCAATAAAAATGCCCAAAAAGTTGGAATTAAATATTTTTACCCCTTCACATGGAACAATTGGGACAATGGGATTTATTGTTGATATGCATGTTTGTAATCATTATAACTGGTCAAAAGTGATTACTGATGTGTATAAACAGGAAATGTGTCTGAAAGCAAAATTATTCCAACTGTATGAGCGACAACATACTTTCATTTAATATTTAACGTTGACACACTAAGCATATTGAAGACCTAAATGTGTCTTCACATGCCGCTGATTGATATTATAGATTTCCTGTGGGCATAACTCATGAAAATTTCAAACTCGTCTATTCTTTACAAGATATAATACATTTCAACATCAAACAAATAATGTCATAATGTAGTTTGGTGAAAACACAGAGCGGTACGTGCACGCAAAGACAGTCAATGTGCAAAGTTCAAAGACATGGTTTAACGTTTTCCTTAAATCAATCAGAAAAGGTTTGAAAGAAGGAAAAAAAAAACAAAGCAGCAAAAGTGGGAATGTGAATTCCTTTTATTTAGTTGGCTAACTTTAATTCAAATGAATCAGGCTGAGCTTCCCCCGCCAACTGTGCCTTAAGAGTCGCCGATCTCTACTTGCTGCATAACGATCACTGCAGCACTTCTGAATACAAACTGTTTTATGTGAATACCTCAAGCTGAGGGCTACATAAATATAGAATTAGACAAAGTGTTATTTTTTTCTTTTTATGTTTTATTTTCCCCTTTTCTCACTCTCCAGCAACATCCCCAGGTTGGGTTAGCTCTAAGCAGATGAAGGCACTTACTTCAAAAAGTTGCAGCTCCCTTATGATAGCTCTGCAAAAAGGTTTTCTTTTAACTTAAATCAGCAAATGTGTGCAGTGGAGACCTAGCGGCGTGTTTCTCTCCCCCAGAAATAATTGCTCCCAGGGATCAATTTGAAATTTAAATTGTGGCGAAATGGTGTTTGTCATTAACAATCAAATATTTGAACCATTGAAATACCTTTGCCCCCTTTGCATCTGCACCCTTCCACCCCCGGTTGGAAAATAGTACGCAGGGCATTTTTTTTGATGATGATGAATCGCAAAGGTGGTAATACTTTCAGAGAACATCACACTAAAGAGAAAGCAGGAGTGGAAAATAAAAGCCGTTCGTCGAAATTTATGGATTTATAAAAGTATTAACATCAGAACAAATAGAAAAACTAGTCAAATATTTATGCTCTTTAGCTTTTTAGTCTATTTGTACAAACTAGTCAAAAGAAAAGAAAAGTTGGGTAAAGGAATAAAGGGAAAGAGTGTGAGGTTGGAGAAAGAGGCAGAGCTCCAAAGCTTCACGTCATCTTTGGGAGGCAGCGTCTCTGCTTAATGTTCATTAGGAGGTTGATTGAATTGGGGGGTGTAGCACTGTCACTGTTAATGGAGTGATCTCTAATTGGAGGACATTAGCTCTATAGGTTCTGGATCGTGTCAAAGGCAGACAGAAGGGCAGGATACAACACGTCCAGCTTGATTCTTAATATAAACCACAATACCGCAAATACCATTGTCTTCTGAAAGTCATTAATAAATTCATACCCAACAGAATGAAGTCATATTTTGTATTTTCCCCACTTTTTTACTCCAAATAGGCTGTTAATTCTAAAAACATCCACTAACTCTTCTTATGATTTCTATAAATCACAAATACAGGTGATCTATCCAGACTTTGTGCGCTTGTGTAAAGCAAAACAGAGAATGTATTTGTGTATTTCTGTCCATTGGCACCGGTATGCACTCCACACCCCAAGGCCATGGTCGTGATGGTTTAAAGACGGAGATGAAGAGCAACTTCAAGGCCAAAGTAAGGTGTGTTCCTGTTAATGACGAGCATGAATGGCCGCTATCACCATCCAACAAGACCCAGAACTTGATCTGTAATGGCTGCCCATAAAGGAGAATCATCATCAATGAAAATGACAGGTTATTAAGATCCGATTTTAGGGGGGGGCTATGGGTTTAGTATGATAGGTTAGCTATCTATAAAACCTTTAAAGCCTGGCCCTCAACGACATCAGTCCCAATCCCCATCTCCCTGCGCCCTGTGCCAGAGACACATGCTAATAAGCTCACAACCTTTAATTAAGCAATATGTGTAAGTAGGCGGCCATTATGTCCTGATTTGTGAGCCACTTCATTACACTGAGCACCGGCTAGCAGACACATATTCAATACAAATCAAGCTGGCCTGAATATTATCCCGCTTAATGTGAGGCCAATATTGATATTTTATCACTCGTATTCTGATTAGTGACTTTTAGAATCTTCATTTTTCATCGTGTTGGGGAAGCGCTGAACACCTAACGACCCGCATTCATTAGAAGTCTTGCTGAACATTGTTTATTAGGTTACAAGTTGTGTGCATGAGAAACATAACTAATAATAGCACCACATTTTGGTCCTTGTTTTAAGAGGAGTCAATATTTGGCTTACATTTATACTTTGACAGTTATAAGTACATTCTTTTCATCATTATTTCCTGTGTAAATATACTGTACACACATGCATTGTTAACACAGAAATAACAGTCAATTAGACAATGACGGAATTAATATGTACACAAAACACTTAACAATCTTCCAAGTTTTTACACAACATTACAACCACTTTTATTTATAGAGAACTTCAAGTCAAACTGACGTATCTTTGAGTTTATTTTGTTGTCATTGGCTGAGATCTTGCAGTGCAAAACTGGAGTAACACCCACTTCCAACTGGCTCTACACGATGAGACCCTGGAGGCAAGAAATATCCCTTAAAACTGTGGTAATTCTGTCAGGCAAATAGTATGAAAGGATTACACAGGTAGCGTTGACATTCACATGGATAAATGTATGTGGGAATTCTGTGTATTCACTTATATGATACTAAAAGTTATACTGAACTGTACATTTTCATCTTTTTTTATTAAGAAGTTACAGCATGATTGTACTTGAGGACTGTGGGTTTAGGGAGAGGAAGGGAGGGAGGGCATTCAGTTTTATTTATGTTCTATGTTCAAATGTAAAAAAAAAAAAAAAAGAAAATAACCCGTATTGCTGTTCTAGGCTTGCTTTTCATAAATAAAGTAAAAAAAAAAAAAAAAAGAAGTTACAGGATATTGTATTATAAAACAACACTTACGTCCGAAAAGTTTCTTCCGTTTTCGGAGCTGGTGGGTTGCGCTTGTGCCTTCTTTGTCCTCCGTCTGTTTCGCAGAGGCCTGACCTGAGGGTACCATCCTCGTCGCGTTGTCCACCCCCTCCATGTCACCAATCACCTTCAGCAAAACCCCAAACACATTACTGTCAGCACCACACATCCAGGAAACATGTACAGAAACTTACCAATAAATGAACAGTACAACAATGACAAACTGTTTCAGGAGACCCCCGGGCCTTATGTATCAAGCATTTACAAAGTACAGGTTAAACTTGGATGACAGTGACTGAGATTGGCAGGAGAACTGCAATTTTCCTTGAGGCCCGTGAGTAGTGTTGTCATGCATAGTCTCTACCTCTGTCCTGGTGGAATGAACTTGGAGCAGAAGCAGAAATGGAGACTTTATATGGCAAACTACTTCTCGTCCCAGAGGGGAAATAGGTCTCACAACTCTGGGTTGGCCTACTTATATTTAGTAGTATGAAATACATGTTAAACCGCACTGCTGTGATCTATGATAAAATGGTAAATCATACATCTTTACTATGTATTTATGAGGAAATAAATTAAACTGTGTTACATAAATAAAAAAAAAATATGAATGTTTAACTGAAGGATGTGTTAATAAAAGTTTCCACACACTTCCAGCTCTATATTTCATACCAGTAACATTAAGTAACTGTTAAAACGTATGCTGGCATTTTTCTAAAGTTGCAAACTGCAAATTACACAGATAGAGAAGCAATTGAGCAAACTTGAAAAATGTGCCAAAGAGTGCTTCTTTATCTAAAACTAGTATAAACTTGCCAGATAATTACATGCAGTGTACTTTGGAGAAGTCCTCCTGCTAAGCAGATATGGCTGCCAGGGAGGCATTAATCTCCTCATGCAACATACAGTACTAAGCCAAGGACATTCCCCTCTCTCTCTCTTTCTCTCTCTCTCTCTCTCTCTCTGTCGCTTTCTCTCTCTCTCTGTGTGTGTCTCTTGTAGTCACACACATCACTTGCAGAAAAGACAGCACACACACAGAGCATACACATTATACAGAGTGCACTCACTTCCTGTATAAATCATATTCATATTTCTGAGGGCTGGCGATGACCTCACGGCAAATGAAGCGTGGGTCCTCAGCTCCGCAGCGGCAATCAAACGTACGGCAGAGTAATTACAAAAGAGGGGTAGGGGGGGGACTGATGCGGTTTGTCAATTAATGTTGCTGCAAGGTGTTTTTGGAAAGGTTAAGTTCTTCATATTCTCTGCATGCTAAATTAGGTCAATATTGGTCTGGCAAAGAGTCATCATGTGCAGACGGACGAAGGGCTGACTCATGGAGACTCAAGACAAAGAGTCCTTGTTAATGAGAGATCTGATGGCATATCATGTTGATGAGGTGTCCCTTATGAAAGCAGAATGTTATTTGTTTTTTTTACATACTCTTATCTGATCAGAGCAGCCAAAGTTTAGACCACCAAATACTATAAAGTTCCTCGCTTTGAGAATAAACTGCATACCTTTTGTTTCTACAAATGGTTAAGCACACTGCCAAAAAAAAGAGAAAAGAAAAGAAAAAAATAGAGCTGAAATTGCAGAGAAAAGTGTTTTTATTTATACAAGTCGCAGGAGATGCTCATCATCAGCGCTTTTTCCGAGCCATAAATAATTTGCGGAGAGAGGTAATATTCAAGCTGGCAGAGCCTTAGTTGTGCATCTTTAATGGAAGTTTTACAGAAGCTGAGCCAGTTCTTGCATATGCTGCTGCCTCCCATATGGAGGGAAGGAGACAAAAGGAGCACAGTTGGCTTGTCCTATCTTTTTATAAGTCCATCGACAGTTAAATGCTAGCCCCGGAGAAAAAACGACACAGGGGGACATAAACCCACTGTGGTTTTAGGAGGGAAGATAATGACTTTGCCTGCATTAATTTCTTCATCAGCCATCTTGTTTCTTCAGACAGAGTGGTTATGAGGCCTTCTCTGAAGGTCCTAGGTTATATAGATGCATTTCCCTGCATAATTTCGGCCCTAACAGTTGTTGTCAGCAGTGCTTTTTGTGAGTTGGCAGCTGTGGAACATCTGTTTATAGGTAATGAGTGTTTGAAAAGCTACACCTCACTTTACCTTTAATGTGTTTTATTGGCGCACACTGATGGGAACGTTACTTTAACTTTTTGTATTGTTGTGATTCAGCTATAAGACTCTTTCAACATGGTCAATAGTACAGACACCAGCCTTGGGCAATACACTGAACGAGAGCATATGATGGATCATTAATATTAACATTCTTTAAACAGAATTCAATATGCAAGTCAATAAAGACTTCATTATTGTGATATTTCACTATATACTCGCACAACTTCAAGTTCACTCCTTCCTCTCCATTCCCATATTTTGCAAACAATGCAACACAGAAAGAAAAAGGAAAAAAAAAGAAGTTCCGTCAACAGAACTGGTTCAATAATCGTTGAATAAACAACAGAAATATTTAGTTTCACATGACTCTTGCTCAGTCTCATACTTTATAGCAAATCAAACAGGACACACCTCACTGTTCTTCTCGCTCCAAACAGTCTAACAGTGTCTATAGCTCAGGGCATTTCTTCCAGGACGAGCTTTTTAAGGTGTTCGTTTAGACAAATTTTGGGTGTAAATGTGTCGGTATTATGCAAAGCTGCTGGCCCCTGGAGCTGTGGTCATGTTAGTCTAAGGGAGGAGCTGGTCCTCCGGGGCATTAGCGTCCAGGACACTGCCTGCGAAAACAGAGCTCTTTAAAGGAAATGAGCCATCCGTCAATATTTCCTCAGTAAATGGAAACAGACTTCTTAAGTAGCAGGATTAGTCCTTTAACTAACCGAGACTGAGAATGGAGGCACGTTATTAAATGGTCAAATAAAGATATATATTATTGTCTCTGTTGGCCTCCTGTTTCAAATGTCATCCATAGTATTGTTAACATTTAAAATAGCAGAATGCAATCAAATAATACAATGCAGATGAAAACAAAAATGCATGAATATAATCTGTTGTTAAAGCTGAATATGTAAAATGTGATAGTACAATATAAAAGTAGTAAATACAAGCCTGTGAGAATATGCCTGGCACGCTTCATTGACATAATAACAAATTACATTAATCTTTATTGTTCAAACAGGATCCATGATACGTAGTACTTAGTGTGGTAGCATAACAGTGTAACCACATCACCATAAAACAGGCTTTTATTCAGATAAGTGAATAAAGTAATAAGCCATATGCAGGGAAACCCATAAAATTGCTTTAAAATGTCATAAATCTGAGAACAGAGGGGAACTTCGCTGCATTACTGTGGTCACTGCATCCAGTACAGTCTTTTTCTATGTCATTCTATATTTTTTATCTATTTAATTTTTGTAGAAGTGCCTGCACTGCTGTTATTTTTCTCTGAGGAGCTGTCACCTTACATCTTAAGGCCAGTTTGTACACAGCACCCTGTCGCAGTGTCTATATCACTTCGAGAATTATATAAAGCACTAATAAAATCAGCTCAAGTGTTCTTCGGAGTGCCGGGGATGCCCTTTGGTGATTCCTGGATCTTCCTCTATACATAAACCCAGTCTATATATTCAGGGGAGGATTAGTTTTGAATATGTAAAGTGGGGGTCCGTGCTGCGAGGCGAAGAGGAATGGCATCGTGCTCTCTCTGCGATGCTGCACATTGGTGTTATCGCTCCCCACTACCAGCGGGTGAAAGAGGACGCCATCGGCATCTCTTACTGAGGGAGGTCCCTGCCTGTTAAGTTGCGAGGAACAGACAGCTACACCCAAGGGACACAGTGTGTGAGAAAAGAGAGCAACTGATAGCAACAGAAAGTAAAAGAGAAACACAGAGAAAGTGGGAGAGTTTGAGTGTGCATGTGTTTTTCCAAGGACAAGAACACCTTACTTTCACTTACAGTGGCCTCAGAGGAACACGCCAGGATTTCATTCTTTTACTATCACTAAGCGGATTATTAACCAGCATCTGCATTTATGTATATGTTTAGTAAAAGCATTCCACTATAGATGTTTTTTTTTTTTTTTTTATAGAAGAAAAGACCTGTGTGGAGTCACTGTGTATGTGCTTTGTTTGACTATGAACGACTCCCCCCAGATGTCTCATCTGCTATGCACAGGTCTAGAGGCAACACACACACACACACACACACACACACACACACACACACACACACACACACACACACACACACACACACAC
>JAPTYQ010000014.1:26033952-26049812 GCA_029814465.1 Ostorhinchus cyanosoma
GCACATGCATAAAGAGACAAAAGAAAAATGAACCTTCTGTGTGTCTCAAAACAAAGTTAAAACTGTTGGAGTGTGTATACTAAGCTCCTGAACAAAGCTACTGCGTGAATACTTCTCAAAATATGTCTGCTTAAAGTTGAAGTTATCAAAGAAAGTAGATGCTTATGTGTTAAAGTATGTGTTATTTTCACATATTTTCATTTTGTTGGTACAAAAGGTTAAAACCATCAGACGGGACTGTGACATTCAGCATTATTATCATGACAAGACAGCCAAGCATTTTGCATAAACTGAGTGTTCGTAGTACATTAGAAAACGGTGACTTGTTTGTACAGTACGCCCATACAATCGCCTATGTGTGAAGCTAACTAAGTGTAAATGCGTTTGAGCTTTATCTTTTTTTTCAGTCTTTTTTTAAGGTTTGTACACTGCTTTCACACATTAATGCCCAGCAAAGTCTGTGACCTTTTCAGGAACACAGGCATGTAGCCTTTGCAGTCATATCTCATATTGAGCTTCCTAATGCTGTGACTGTGGATGCTGTGCTTGCTGCTACATCGCTCCTGTCCTTGCCTGCCTGCCTGCTATTGCCTCAGGCTATTGGGGCCTTCAGCGCTGTCCACAAAAAAAAAAAAAAAAAAAAAAAGAGGGAGAGACAGAAAAAAACCCAGCCGCTGTAATTGAAGAAGCCACTCTAATGTGACGTGCACAGGCACACAGAAAGCTTTGCATGCACACTTTCATGTGTGCCTGTATTCACACTATAGATACTGTATGTATGTAAACATGCACATACAGCACAGCTTAAGACTGCACGCAAGTATGTATATATAACTGCACACACACTGACCGCACCTTTTAGAGAGGCCGGGGGTTGCAGCACTCCGGTGACCCACACGACATAGAGCACAGATGCCCTCTGACTCAGACGACCCCTCTTTTGCCACTAAAGCACTCAGCTTCTGCCCCCATCTCCTGGTGTTCCTGTGTTGCTGTTATGGGTTCCTGTCCTGGAGCTGAGGGTTCTATTGTTATGTGACAGCGGTTCCTGTGTATCTTGTCACGGCCTACTGCCCTCTACGGCTTCCTTTCTTTCCAGAGCCTCTACTTATTTCTGTTGAGCTCAGCTTTGCTTCTCAGGTGACCTTATACCCACTTTACTGTACTATTTTCACAGCATGACTGATGGATACTCCACTAGTTTCCAAATGAGTGGTTGTTACTTACAAAGTAGTTTCCCAGTGAATATCTAATATTGTTGATTTGTCTGTACTGTATCCATATCTTTTTTTTCCCCTTTGACACTCCAAATTTTGTAATAATCAACCATCAATAATCAACCTCAGTACGTTGTGAGTGTGATAACTTTGTGAGGGATTGACGAGGATTCACTCAGCTTTGGTAAGGTGGCACCATCGTGTCACTGCTGCAGATGGAAAACACATCCCTGTCTTTCTATGATTAACAGCCAGACTGAGGTTATCATTACCACTGCAGTCTATGCTGATTGACTCTCAACAGGTTTGCTCCCCACCATCCACACGGCTGTTGTAAAGCACCTTGGGTGTTCCCAAACTCACCCGCTGGTAACCCATTACCTAGACATACGGAGACAAACGGCGCAAAGGTACGCAAATGTTGATGCAATCAGGTTGCGAAAACATCTCCAGGGCCACCACACAACCCCCCCTTTTCCTCTCTTCCTCCCTCCTTGTTTCTTTTAACTCTCTCTCTCTCCTTCAATTATCACAATGTCACCACCACCACTGGGAAAGTTTCCTTTTGGTGACTTAACAGCAAAAGAGCTTTGCAGCAGGGTGCTCTACTCTGTCACTGTCAATGCTGTGGCTCTGACAAAACAGTTTGCATACCTGCTTAAGTATTACAGAAATTAACACCTCCCTTCCAGGTACAGTAATCAAGGGGGTGACGGGAGACAATTAATTAGGTCCATCTGCATCACTGCCTTTACATAATTAATGGGGCTCATTACTGAAATACTAGTATGAGCATGCTAGCACTCTCACTAGCTCAGAGCAGGATCACATTGAAAGCGCTCGGCACACAAAGGTTTTTATTTGTTTGTGATATTTTTTACACAAATTTTCCTCTTCTTGAGTCATTTAAAGTGCCAGCTGATCCAGTCTGTCAGTACATGTCAACTTTCAATCAGTTTTTTGCACTGGGGTTCTCAGCATCCATGCTAAACTATACTGAAACCGCCTGAAATGAACAGCTTTCTGCATATTTTTAACCTTACACTACGGACATGACCCACATTTCTTTGTCTCAGTACTGTTATTACTCAGCTTTTTAGCAGAAAAAAACGTTGTCATTGAGGAATAATATGTCTTTCTGTATGTATGAAACAACAGCAAACATGAAAGAGATGATGATTATGAAAATGCAAAGAGGGACCAAGTCTTAAATAATTCCAATTATGAAAATGGGTATAATTGATGGGTGAGCTACCACCCACTCTCTCAGCTGTTATCCACAACACTTGAGGGTAATGGCCTCTGACGGAAACTCATTCTTTTTCCTTCCTTCCTGAGATCAAATTAAAGAGCACGCAGGTACATAGGTCCTTAGCTCATTCACCCATTTTGCTTAGCCAGTAAGCTGCACTGCTGACATCTTAACCCCAGAGTAATATTTAAACCTTGAAGCAACTCAAATAATCATATGGCATGGAGAAATCTATAATATAAAGTTAATTGGTGAGAAAGTAAAAAATAGATTATGTTTTATGACCGCCTTGTGAAAATTACAAGTTTGATAATAATAGGCCATTTGCAGGTTGGTTATTGAATGTGGATTCTTTTTTTATTGTTTGAGTGCTGGAGGGAGATTGAGTGTCAGTCTCAGGTTTTTCTGAGTTACAAGTTACAGCACAGCACATTTAGAAACTTTTAGTCTAATTGATTACAAGTATCTTTCATTTCGTTTCACCTGATTTGCCATTTAGAATTCCTGGGCATAAACAGCAATAAGAGATGATTCGCACATGTAGATGTGTGTCGTGAAGGATTGCAGAGCTTGTTTCGAGTCATTATTAGAAACTCTGAGGTACCACATGTAATGCACGTTACCTCAGCGCAGATTAAATGACTACCAGATATCTAACTTGTGCTTATTGTTGCTTTTTGGACACATCTAAGCACATTATGAGCCACCTGCCCAACATCCCCATTGGGTGTATTTGTTATAGCCTCCCCAGATTTACCTTTAAAGAATTTCACTTGTGATTTTCTCAATCATATTGCCTTTTCAGTTGCCCTGTGTTACCGACTGACATACAACAAATAAGGGTACAACAAAACTTATTACCTGTATGCCCCATGTCTGAGATGTTGATCCTTTTAAGAGTATACTGTTCAATAACTTACTAAAATTGGCTCAATATTAGACCGCTGCTGTTCCTGAGAATGCCTTGTTTTCTTTTTCCTCATCCCTCCTTTCTCTCACGCAGCTAATGAAGGCCTCGTGGCCCACTGTTATTAAAATTACGCCCTTGCCTCTGATATTAATTGGGTCCGTAATAAGGAATGCGTCAGATTCATTATTTAATTGCAAGGGCACATTTGGAATACAGTTTCTGAAATGTATTTTTAATGAAAAACACTACATCCTGACCTAATCATATCAACCTTATTCTATCCAATTAAGGATGCAAAAAATCATTAGAGTTGCAAAATATTAGTTTCAGCTCTGTCGGGCTGCTCCTTTGCTCGCCTTCATGAATATATTTTTTCCTGTCTATGATAAATACTTAATGAGGGAAAAATGACAAAAATTTGCATGTAGGCAAATTAGTCTAATAGGGATATGTCTTTGCTGAGTTTGGAAAGTGACCCTTTTCACAGGAGAAATTGTTACAATAATTATGAAATAATGGCAAAGCCCATCTTATTTTGATGAAAAATGGCCTGCTTGAATAATGTAAAAATCATAAAATGCAATAACCCTAAATTTTCATCATGCCGGGGAAAGTGTTAACGTGTTAGCATTTCATCAGTTTAATAACACCAAATTAGGAACAATATGAAGTATGCTGTAATTGTTGCTGTGGTGGGAGATATGCGGTAATGCAAGGATGATTTAGTCGTACCACCACAGCAAGAGGCCATCAGCAGCTAAATGAAGCATTTTCTTAATCACAAACTTTAGGGGTGTAATTTCTTTCAAAGTCTCCAAACATTGGGAGGTTCAATTTTCTCCCAATAAACAGGTCCATCACCACACCATTAGCGGTCGTGCAGCACCTCTCCAATCAGGGGCTGCAGTTCATTAAAGCTTACAAGACAGGTGTTAAAAAAGGGCCTTTAATTTGTAATTTAACACAGAGCAAATGTCATGATTTTAACTTTAATGTTAGATTTTACAACCGGTCGGAGTAAAACAGATATGCTATCTTTGAATAGTGTCATTTTTTTACGTTCATAACATTTAGTTCTTCTTGACCTCAGATTATTTAAATTGAACACAGGACACAAACATATTTGACACGTTTCTATGCAATAATATACAATAAAGCTTGTGACACAGTGGAATATGAACTAACAGTAGATGAAGCGCAATCTTTTTGTCATTACAGTGATGATACAATATTATATCTTATAATTTTTGATATTTGAACAAATTCCACAGGATATATTTTTCATTTATTATTTGTATCTGGATAATAGAGTCAGAAATTGGCTCCACAATCACATTAAAATTTGTGGATTCTTTCAATTATTGCAAACTACTTTGAGCATTTTTTTTTTTTTAAATATGTCTTTATTTCTTTGTAAAACACAATCCAGCATAATTTCTTGAAAACCATCTGGTCTTCTACCAGGGAAGGGAATCTACTGGAGTCTCTGGTTTCATTTTTATCCCACTATAGCCATATGAACTTGTGCAGGCAAAGAGCAGGGAAGTTAATGAACATGGAGAACATCGAGCGATGTGTGCCACTAACAAATTGTACAGACTAAATTAAAGGGGCTGCAGTTTGATCGCTGCGTTCCATTTCCCTTATCTCAACAAGTCACATTTTCAATCATTATGCAGAGACTTTAGAACGGGTGTAGGCTGGGTACTAATGCACTGCCCCTCCCTGTGTCATCGCCATCGACCTACGCCTGGCTGTCAAACATGCGACAGCCTCTCCCCAGCGACAGTAATTTCATAGGGGCATACATTTATGCAAACTGGAATCCTGCACTCCCTGACACCAAGTTGTCCATACACTGGAAAACGAAGGCCCGGTATAGCATCAGAACGTGCATGTGAGTATGCGTGTTGATTGAGCAGTCTTTCTTTAATGAAATATCTTCGGAAATTGGTTTCCACAGACTAATCAGGCACCCCACTAGCTGAGTTTCTGTTTTGGTAATTATCTTGTACTAATTAGAATGAAAGTAAAGACCTCTGAGATGAATTCTCAGCTTTGTCAAATGTAACTAAAGAAATTTAATGATATAAAATGAATGTGTTTTATGCATCCTTTTGGACTTAATATCATTGTTAATATGATCAAATTGAATGTTGTAATGACAAACAGTTGTTACTGTGCTGGTTACCATTAAATGTACCTCATAGTATCACACTGATCTTCCCCAAGCGGGTGTTTTCTTCAGCCTTACACTATTTCAGAAATCCCATGGGCTTACAGACAACAACCTTGCTTTCCACAGATCAATCTAACAGATGAGTATGAGTGACCTTTTGGCTCACTCTCACATTAAGAAAACAGCCATTAGCCCAATTAAACAGAAAAAAGGAGAACACTATTGTCTGGAGAGATATCAGGAGTGGAGTGGAGAGTCACTTACCTTTCGCCTCTCTCCGTTGAAGCCCCTCCATTGCTCTGCCTTCTTGACAATGTAACTCAGTTCCTGATTGGACAGCTCCATGTCTTGAGGCACAAAGTAAGTCCCCTCACTGGCTGTGAGTCGCTGAAAGATGTCCAACATGCGCCCATCATTGTGGAATCTGAAGGGCATGATGTAAGAGAAGAAGTGATAAGACACTTCTGAGGTGATAACAGCAAATAGAAGTAGCTCTGTGGTACTTGTGTGTCAAACAGCATGGTGTCCTTGTTTTGGTTGCCTTGGATCACAGATTACATCCATATGCTGAAGAATTATGCAACTGTTATTGATTTAACAAAATGTATTTACTGTATAACCCTCTATAAAAGTCGAACAAATCAATTCCAATACAAAGAAAGAGCAAAAGGAATCAAACAAATTGCCATGTGAGTGGGAAGCACTTTGTTAACACAAGCTGACTGTAGCTATGTCTGTGTTTGGCTTGTGTCTGCGTGGTTGTACATCTGTTAATGTGTGGGAGTCAGATCCTGGGATATTCTTCAGTTTTAATGCTGAGCTTCAAAGATGGCAGACACAATGGACGTGCTGGTTGCAGATGTGTCTGTAGAGACTGGTCTGAGTCACAAGAAAACATTCTGCACAGCAGAAGGCATATTGATTCATACCTCCAGATGAGCACACATCACCAAAGTGTTATTTTTCTTTTGCCATACAAGGGTGCATGCAGCCAGCCCCCAAAAAGAATCACCATGTCTGTAAACAAATGCCTTGGCTGACCATCAAAAACGGCAGACCTTGTGCCCTTCCACAGAGATTCTAGCCTGTCAGAGGGTAATCAACTCTCAAATAAAACCAACATCAAGGAGACAGGGATTTATACAAGAAGCGGGTATGGAGCTTTGAACTCAGCATCATTCCCTATCGCTCTTGGGAGAGAGATGTTTGTAGAATCTTGACCTCAGACACAGGAATAGCATGCATTCATTTTCATCCTACACTTGAAATGCGCTTCTCATTCATTTATGCTGTCTCTCTCTTGGATGATTCCACCATCTTTGCATCTCAGTGCTTTAAAAGAAGCTCATTTCCTTATCATTGGAAGTACCCTGAATGTAAGAATCTGGGGTGTGACCTAGATGATAAAGTGCTCATCTGTATCTCTTTAGTGTAGGCATTTCTCACCTTATGGAATACATTTTAAGTAAATATTCATGGTATAATGACAATGGATGATATGTAGGGAGGCAGAGTATTCTGTGTGGCATCACTTAACATAAAACCTTTAGTAATTTAACATAATTTCCTAAATGTTTGCATTTTATTTTGATTTCCCGTGAAGGAAAAACCTACTGTATTCAACTTCTAATCTTATACAATAGATGTGTATTGACAAATGGAACAGCCAGTCACTGAAAAAGGGGATCAATATATGATTAGACAATGGAGCATGACTTTCTGACCCTTTCTATTCTATAATAAAAAAAACTATTATGCACATGCAAACTTCTGTTGTAAACAACCACTCACAGACAACCACATACTGCCCAAATATGTCCAAAACAATCACAATTAAACAGATAGATTAATACATAAATTTTTCCTGAACTATATAATGACTTTAATGTAACAGTGTCACAATCAAAGTTACATCACTGTGTCTGTAAAATTTCACAGAGGACAGAGGTGTAAAACACATCACTGATATGTATTTTTGAAGCCAGTGAATAAAGGCTGACTAAAATGTAATTAAAAAAGGATAACAGTCCATTCTATCTATACATATAGCCCGAGGCATTTTTTTAGAAATAGGTCACGCTCTGTGTCAGAGCCCCTTCCTTGCAGCCAATAGGAAACTGTAACCCATAAAATTATCAGCCTTGCTTCAGCCTCATGGCCTACATTCAATACAAACCCGTGTGGCGGTTGAGTGGCAGAAGTCATTATTCCCGGCTGCTGTTTTAATATTGTCCATTTAGCTGAAGCCCGATAAGCGTCCCGCTTACTGAAATTAGATGGCACCCTCTCCTCGGCCGCCAATCTCAAACTGATTAATTCAATAAGGGTTTTCTTACATTTTGAGCCGTTAATGGAATTTGGTTTTATATGAGGGTGGGAGAACACACCTTGAATGAATACTGAGTTACATTATTCAGTAATTTATCACCCGCCCTTCTGCATTTTTACTTTCATTCTGCAAAAAAAAATGATGTCCTATTAAATTAAAAGTAGTAGTCTTCTTCAGAGTCAGTACTTCTGCAGTAAATGCTTAAACCTCTTTACTTTTCAAACAGTGGCTGTAAAATTTTACAGTTACACTTTTGTTTTGTTGTCCCTGTTCCCATGTTGGTGCCCACCTTTGAGGAAGCTTTTAACAGTTCCATTGAGGCTGCAGATAGAGGCTCACTATTAAAACTGCTAAACTGAGGTGGTAAATCACAATACAGACCAAGCAACAAAATTCTTCAGCATGGCTGACCTCAATCTGCAAGACATGAGTGGAACACACAGTGCATTAAGATAGAGTATGTGTGTTCACCACCATGTATACGCAGTCCATTTCAATATGTATGAAACCTGCAGTGATACCAACCATGCAAAACATTCAGCCTAATCGGATAATGTAAGGGGGTTACACGTTCACGCTGAATCAAAACACATCTAACTTTTGAATTAGAAACGCTTTCAATTTTCCAACCAATTGCTGAGTATGGTATGTTCAAAAACACGACTGTGTGTACTTCTGCTTTTGTGTCTGACAACTCATTGTGTGTGTGTGTGTGAGAGAGAGAGAGAGCACTGGTGTGTAGTTGTGTGAGGTTGATGCATAAGTGCATAAGTAATTCCTTGCGACTATAAAATCAAAATGGATTAAATCAACATTTGTTTTCATTTTCAGTTGTTTTGTGCTTTTCTGGACACAGGAAGGAAAGAAATTGCGGATAGAGTTGAACGCACGATGCTGCAGGGGTGGAAGGTTTAGAGTTATTTCTGAATGGGTGTTTGACAATTGAAGGCCGGTGAGCGCCAAAGTGGTTAAGAAAGGTTCTTCTTTTTTTGAGTTGACTGATCCTACAGACTGCATCAGTTTAATAATCCCTAAATAATAATTCACTTCTTATAGTCTGAGTTTCTCTCCTGCAGGTTAACAGGGTTGTGATGTGATCAACTACCAGAAAGGATACAAATAAAGCAAAAAGAGATGAAAAAGCAATAAAACATAAGAACAGACCTGAGAGAAAAGCATAATACATTCTATTTATGTGTACATTTATGTTACTCCTTCTTTTTCTTTCACTTTTGTGATATTTTTAGTGCCAAATCACATTTCTTTTTGTCAAATACAGAATCACACAGATAAGGTCATTTTGTTTTTTGATACACAAAGCAGCAGGTTAAAGAATAAAATCCCTTCTTAAATAAAACTACGTTTAAGTATCTGTAGGTATTCTGAACAATGCAAACGTGTAATCAGCGAGAAAAAAAAAAACACATAAACTCTGTGTATTTGTAGTTTTTTCACACTTCAGTTCAACTTGATGAAAATTCAACAGAAGTGTGTGTCTTACCTGAGCAGGTAAATGAACAGGATGGTGATGGAGAGAAGGGTAAGGACTGCGTAAAGGAACAGAGTGATGATTACCCCCGCTGCACCTGATTGGTCAGCCCGGTAGAAGTGCCAGTAGAGCTTGGCAGCATCACCCACTGGTGTTTCTGGGCTGTAGGTGAGATGCTGTGGAACCCGAAAATGAAACAGGAGAACGTTAAACACACACAGATCTGCTCAAAATAAGTGTTCAGCTCAGATTTATTAATGTAAAAAGTATTGAGTTTCACTGTTCAGTTGGTTTTATTCTAACGATGTCGTCTGCAACACTGAAAATGAACAAGTTCAGATTCATTCTTTCCTTCACAAGAAGATTTTATTTTATTGCATCTGTTTGTTGGTTTATTTGTGTAGAAAAAAACATTCCATGGAATTTGGTACAAGAGTTGATTTTGTTTTTATTTTATTTTTTATATCATGTCATCGAGCATTTGTTTGATGACTGTAGGGCCATAGTTCAGGAATGCATTCTACTAATAACTGTAATTTTTCATGCAAAGTGTTATATGATTATATATAATCATAGAAGTATGATTTTTTTTTTTTTATTGAAGCTGTAATCATTTTTCAGACACATTCCTCTTTTTATTCCTATTTGTACGCATTAGTAATGACCTTTGACCAGATATGATCACATTCACACTTTATCAAGAGTAAATCACATTGTCTCTTATTTCAACTTTATGGGCAACAGTGTTTTTGTCAAAGTTAAAAGTCTATTCAGTCAGAAGCAACAATCTTGTTTAAAGTATCAATATCTGAGTATTTAATTACGATACTGTATCTTCTGGAGTGTGAACAGTCGAAATCATTTTAGTTTCCTACTCTGACAAAATTCAACCCACTGCCAAAAAAGACACCCATCTAACCTTGCACATTTTCTTTCTCACCCTCTCCCCTCCCCCCTTTTTTTGTAATCTAAAGTCACTTTGCCAAGATAAAGTGAACTCCTATTTAAAGTGCACAAGTGTCCAAGTTATTTTTAAGTGACTTACCCCGAGGACGGCGTCCACTGCAAAGACTGCCAGGGGGTCGAGGACTGTCCACACTCCCTGAGCCATGATAAACTTTGACGTGAAGGAAGGGAGTGAGCCAAATATCTGTTGACAGCCCCATCTGATCAGAACCAGCAGGAACGTTACTGCGTTCAAGGTCAGGGGACCCACCACCACCATAGCCAGCTCCTCCCGGGTGTGGAGCAAAGAACTCTGGTATATGAGGTCCACCGTGTGTGCATGGAACTGAAATCTGGTGGGAGAGGAAGAGGAGACTGGTGATGTGCATGTGTCAATATGTGTTTATGTGTCTGCAGCAAAAGAACAAGTGGTTCTAGCAATTTACTCTCTAATTAGTTGGACGAGTTAAGTTAATATTGCTGATTTAACTCTTCTGAGTGGCCCCAAACTATTCACAGATGACAAATCAAGCGATGATGATCTGTAAATATATTAAATCAAAAACAAAAGTTCAGAAATCAAACCGACAGCTGCTAAAACTAGCACCATTAACACCTACGCAGCTACATATCTTAAGTTTTTAAAGCTTCCCTATCACAAGTTCGGTTCTCCATTTACAGCAAGCCTCATGAGTTTCTTAATCTTCCCATCAGTCAGGAGGAGGTAAAGCCAGTGGTGGGAAGGGGGAGGCCCAGTTTTTGCTCATTAATTCCCATCTGATTTGCTCCGAAGGTCCAGCATCTCATAGATTCCGTCCATTAAGCTGACAGAAGAGGCTCATTTGGTGTTTTGTCTGAAGAAATTTTCAACAACAAAAAAAACAACCAAAAAAAAATAAAAGATTATCTATGTGAATTACCTGTACATTAAACTACTAAGCAGTTAACCCTCAAGGACTGACACCATCTGTGGCTAAAATGTCATAAAATGTCAGGTGATGTGCAGTTTCACAGCTTTTCAGCGGTGCTACATAGGTTTGATCTGGACATATAGACATTCTATAGGGAATGTGTTTAGGTCCTGAGATGGTGCAGGATTTATTCATCGTATTCTCTCAGTTTGAGTCAATAAATGGCTGTAATCTGCATAGGAGGCATTGAATGTAGATAACAAACTACTTAATGTTCAAACACAGTACCTATAGGTAACATATATTAAAATAAACTGTGTTTTTTCTGATAAATTCATTCATTCTCAGACAAAGCAAATGTAAAATTGCAGCTTAAATTGAACCAGATGTAACTGAGGTTCTCATGAATCAGACTGACACTACAGAAATAATAATAATACAGAAAAACTAAATAATCTAGTATAGGGAAAAAAAAGATTCTAGGTCTCTGAGGGTGAAACAGTTCAAAGATAAGTATATATTCTAGGTTAAAGTTTTGAAGTCTTAAAGTCATCATTGGCCATCGACTAGAACTGATGTGTCAATGTGAGTAAAAGAAAGAATAATTAAAGAACAAGTGAGTGTTAAAGTATCACGAGCGTGTTGGATCTGGGGACTGTGCTGCTCTCAGGCCCACTTTACTGTCCTTTTGGTGAGTTATGGTCAAGGAGACGATAGAAAAAGACAGAGATACAGAAGAAAATACAGGCTGAGATAGAAATAAGAGAGGAGTGAGCCTTGTCAGCGACCAGCCATTCTAACTGTCAGTCTTAGTCTCTCGCTCGCCCTCTCTCACTGGGCAGCACCAGCTCTGGCCAGTGCATGGAGAGAGAAATGCTCGGAGGGAAAGCAGCACATTCGGACATGTGGAAGTTGTCATCCGACGCTGACCCCCTCTGTTTTCGCATTTTTGTTTTTTCACCTCCTATCAGCCTCGCTGGACCATCCTTTTTTCATTCAACCACTTTTTTTTCTCTTTTTTTTCACCCTTCTCCCCCTTCCTCTATCACTTTCCATGATTTAACGTGTGATGTTTGCACCCCCGTGTTATAGTCATAAAAAGCTGCTTGTATGCATGTTTGCAGCCAGCTCTTTTTATTGTAATGAATTAAATCAGCACCATATGCCATGGAGATGTGATTTAACAGTTCTGTGGTGTCTTCTTGCTGTTTATCAATGCTGTGTACCAAATAATAACAATAAATTCCTTCCAAGTAATGTAGCCTTTTGGGACTTAAAGCAGTGTGGTGAAATCAACAAACTCCCCCAGCAATGGTCTGCTAATATTGAGAGAGTCTTGTTAAAATGTTAATGGGGGATTCCAAACAGATGATTTGGGTGTGTACATTATCCAATGTGCATGTGCAAGCACACACTAAAAACACCCCACACACTCCATTTCTACTCACTCCTCCTCTCCCTACCCCACTCTATTTCCCCATTTCATTACAGATGTGTTTTGTATCGTACACATGAGCTTGTATGTACATATGTTTTCACATCGAACTTGTGTAGCTACATCTGGAATTTGGCTATGTGCCTCAGCAATCTATGTCAGCATCAATGCATGAACTAAAAAAGTGTCTATGTAGTTCTCTCTGCATGTGTATCCATACACTCCCCCCATCCGAATGTGTGTGTGTGTAGGTGTGTGTGTGTGTGTGTGTGTGTATGTGTGTGTGCAGGGTGATATCAAAGGAAGCAAACTCACTTGTTGACAGGAACTGCTATGGCCTGGAGGTAGAGCCACTGGCTGCAGTAATGCAGGTAGAGCCTCACAAACCACATCAAAGCCAGAAGCAGCATAATGAGGCCGAGCTGCCGAACGGAGCCACGCCAGCTACTATGCTGTTGTTGTTGCCACAGCAACGGCAGGCCCAGCTCGGAGGGCAGCATGCGAAGAGCCAGGCGGGTTCGGTCGGACAGACATGAGGAGACGGGACCAGGTCTTCTCGGTGCTGATCTGTTTTTAGACATCAGGAGATCGACACACACTTTATATGTCACTCATCTCAAACCAATATTAATTGGAAGTGTGTCGTCCTCCAACTTCAAATGTCATGGATCAAATTCTTTTGCATTTTTCCATATGTTATCAGTCATTTGAACTCACAGGGTGATTAAATACACTGCATTGCCCTTAAAGTTCAAATAATTTGGTTTTCAGACACATTCCACTTTTTGTTCCTCTTTATACACATTGGTAATAACCTTTGACCAGGTACAATGATTACATATTGAGTTATTAAGTTACTGAGACAAAGTGTCCCAGTTACACTTCATCTATCAAGAACAAACCACAAGATCACAATCATTTCATGAGAAAAGGTAGAATTTTTTATTTCAGCTTTAGGGGAATCAGTGTGGTTGCAGATGATGTGACAGCTTAAGTAAAGAAAGGTTATTTAAGGGCTTTAGGAGGACATCTGAATATATGTTGTACTTAATTTTTGCCCACCTCAGCAGTTATAACACACATGTAAAGGTGACTTAACACAGCCTGACTTTTTTCATCCTCTTTTCTTCAAATATACGGTATTCAAATGAGTCTGCACTATGATTAGTCAAATAGAGCACATTTTATTGCTATGGAAATGTATTAAAACTAATACATATTGTATTCACACACTCACACACACTTCTATATCTCAGTCACTCATTGATATAATGCATTCCCTAGCCCTTAAAGTACTTGTACCCCTAACCCTAAAACCAACTCTTAACCCTCAAACAGCAGGTTCTACCCCTTAGGATCTAATTTTTTTTTTGTCCCATTGGTGACCTAAGTCCCCACGGGTCAGTGTGAATTCAGATTTAAGTCCCCACCAGGATAGAAGAACAAGGCTCTCACACACACACTCGCAAACAGATAGAAATCCCTTCCAGCAGTGCTCAGCTTCCCTCAGCACCTCTGCCTCCTCTGTGCCGCCCTTTGTCAGGCCTGCTCAGCTATTCCCTTTCATATAGAGGGCACAGATGGAGCAGTGGAGATGAGAGCAGATAGGAAGAGGGGAAAAGGAAAGGAACGTAGGTGAGACAAATCCAAAATTTGTTAGATCAGGCTGAAAATGAACTTCATACATAACACATTCAAATGGCATACCGGGTGTGTGCAAAAGTAATGCAATGCAAATTAGCCTAAACAGTAATAAAATACACACATGCATCTATTATTGTTTTCTCGTGTCAAATAAAGTAGACAGATGACCCCTATTGTGTAGCTGGCAGTAATTAGACCAATGCTAAAGTCAGTGGATACAGTGGAGCTGCAGTTAGCATCACAGAGCGTGGCTTAAGGCCTTTGCCTGTGGACGTCCCTGTGTCTCACCACTGTGTCCCAGAGCACAGTTGGAATTCACTTTGTAGTGTGTACCAAGGGAAAATGATAACACTGCCTAAAGACGAGAAATGAGTAAAAAAAAAAAATCAATTGTATTACTTTCCCCCCTCTCTCCAAATAATTAGGCTAGACTTGCATCAAAATGCAGAGCTGCATCTTCTTCCTTGCTTCTGTTGCTGTTGAATTATAAACACATGACCAGTTACATTTATAATGAAAGGGATCAACATTTGCTTTTCCGGTGAGGTGGGTGGGTGCACTCTCTGAAGTGTTAAATTATTTGAAGTTGTCAAGTTTTTTTTGTTTTGTTTGGTTTTTTTTAGAGGATGCACACACAAACAGTGTAAGGATAGAAAATAGTACATACGGGAGAACTTTGGATTCATTCAGAAAATGTTCAGGCAACAGTTAAGGCTGAAAAATATCAGACAGAGAGGATAAACATCAGTAAAAAAAAAAAAAAAAGACTAGTCACAAGTCAGCATGTACTCAATATGTACAGATACAGCACATATTTGCATATTCCCTCTATTAGACCAAGAAACTGTTATGTTTTCAGGTCAAAATAAATTAAATAAGGAGAATTATACTCCCTTTATTTTTATTACATGTATATCAACTCATCTTCAGTGTAATTTTAACTAATTTCTGCTTGGAACAGAGACGTCAGTTTGCAATTTAGATACAACACTGTGTAAATGTCTTAGGCCACATTTAGATTAGTTTTCTTTGCAGGGTTGAAATGAGCATACGTATTTATTTCTCATTCTGTTTTCTTCAGATACAACAAATAAGGCAGCACAAATAGAGACAAATGACATGTCTTGAAAGAAACCTGGTATAAAGAATTGGAAAATGAATGCAATAACTCTCATATTGTCTGAACAAAAGGGTTAAAGACATCTTAAATGTAAAGGTAGGACGCACTAAATACCACCACTGTGGTTTAGAAAAGCTGTTTTTACTGCTGTGTATACTTCACATACAGTCGCAGACCAAAGTATTAGACCACCCTTGTTCATTTTAATGTCTGGTACAACTAAAGGTACATTTGTTTGGACAAATATAATGATAACAACAAAATTAGCTCAGAAGAGTTTAATTTCAGAGTGCATATCTATCCATTTTCCATGTTTTTCTTGATAATAACCAAAATCACTTCAGTTCTTACATCAGTATCTATGGCATTGTACTGACAAAAACTGTGCTTTTATTCATTCCATGTTTTCTTTTCTGTCTGTTTTAGTCA
>JAPTYQ010000014.1:26074299-26091799 GCA_029814465.1 Ostorhinchus cyanosoma
TGTGTGTATCATGTGACTGAAACAGACAGAAAAGAAAACATGGAATGAATAAAAGCACTGTTTTTGTCAGTACAGTGACAGATATTGATGTAAAAACTAAAGTGATTTTGGTTATTATCAAGAGAACATGGGAAATGGATAGATATCAGCTCTGAAATTCAACTCTTCTGAGCTATTTTTGTTGTTATCATTATATTTGTCCAAACAAATGTAGCTTTAGTTGTTCCAGACATTAAAATTAACAAGAAATTGGAGAAAACAAGAAGTGGTCTAATAATTGTTGATGTTTTGAAGTGCTTGACTCAGGATCTGCTCCAATGACACACCTGCCCCGGACGAGACTGAGGCTTGGGCCGTAAATAGGAAATGCCCCCCAGGCCATCACTGAACTAATGTGGCGACTCTTTCCCGGTAGAGCGATAAGTTGGAAAACCAGGACCATGGAGGGTACCGCCTCACACGTCGCAGGTAAGATCTGCAGATGCATAAAAGGACAAAGTTTGGTCCAGCTTCATACAGGTGAGCACACAGTGTATGCCTGCAGGCATGCACACTAACGTATGTAAGCACGAGAAGAGTTGATTATGAAACCAATAACAAGCAGAAAAAAGGGCTAATAAACAGGAGAGGAGCCCTCAGGGTGGAACTCAAAGACCTGAATTCTGTTTTAAGTTATTGCTCTTTTCTTTTTTGGGGTCTGTCTTTAACCGTCATCTTTACCTGTCAAACTCAGAAAACTGTCAGTAAGGAGGAGTTTGAGCTCAAGGACGCTGTTGCTGCTGGTTGCTGCGTACACATGTGACCAGATCCCCCAGGTGAAGGAGGACCTGGGATCGCTGTTATTGTCCACAAGCTGACAGTTAAATGAATTTGCGATGGAGCGCACCAGGCTTCCATGAAGGAGAAAAAAAAGGGTTAGTGGTTAGCAGTTGATAACAAACATACGCATTCTTATTTACTCTGACATTGGTGGGTTTGCTTAAAAAATGAACTGACAGTGAGGTGTGTGCCACTTCATCCATCACTGGGTGGAAATATTTTATCCCTTTATTAGTTGTAATGGAAAACGCAGAGGACTTGTTTTAATACATAAATCATGTGTATCCCTCCCACCCCGCAACTAATCTGCTTTTGGTGTGCACCTGTGAAATGATGGGTAGTAGTGTCTGAGTCAGGACACAAATTTATGGAATAATATAACAGATTATGGATATTGAGGATATTTCATATTATTCATTTACTGTAAGAAATATGACCTACATAAATAGTCATTTGCCTGCATATGCGAGTACACATACTGTATGTGAAGGGTTTGCCTGTAGACTGGTGTGCATGCATAGAATCTGTATATGTGAAGTTTATTGTGGGAGTTTTTTTTTTTGTTTTTTTTTTTAAATCAAATCACAGAAAATAGAGTTAGAAAAACATGATAAAAAAAATATATTAAACCACAAAACTACAGTACAAATGATTATCCCTTCATTCATGATTAAACCATGAAAGAAAAAAAACATACATTATTATACTGTCTTGCTTCTTGTCTTTCTTCATTACTTTCTGAATCTCTTTTTTATTAGAGTCCTATCTCCACATGGTAAAAAAGAAGCCCCAAAAGACCTGACTCTTTCCAGCATATCCATGACATCTCCAACTGATCTGCGCTGCTTTGTGTCTCCATCCAAACCCAGACACACAAAGCAAAGGGTGAATGAAAAAAGATGGAGAGAGAGGAAAGGAAAATAAGCTCCTGGCTTCCTCCTACCATTGCTAATTCCTCATTTCCTCTTAGAAGGCACTGCAAGCACTCCTGAAATCGCACGCTATAGTGTGGGCAAAGACAGACAGAAAAAAGAAAAAAAAAAGAAAAAAAAATCCAAGCCAATCCTGATAGTCCAAGGCAAATCTGATCAGCGTTTCCACCACTAGCAAAGAGGACAACAACAGGTTTACTTATAAAGCACAGCTGTGGGTTTGGGGAGGAGAGGAGGGAAGGAAGAGTGACATGAGGCATTTACCATGCCATACTTAAACCTTTTTTTACCTCTGAATCAGATCCCAGGTCCCTATTCAGTT
The DNA here is from genome assembly GCA_029814465.1 of Ostorhinchus cyanosoma. NCBI lineage: Eukaryota > Metazoa > Chordata > Actinopteri > Kurtiformes > Apogonidae > Ostorhinchus > Ostorhinchus cyanosoma. Next base: position 26,076,373 of record JAPTYQ010000014.1, read on the forward strand.
TATGCCAGCTTTACCCCATCTTTTATATTTGATGGGAGATGTAGACAATATTATCAGGAGGCTGTAGCTCAGTGAATACGCCCACCAGCACATTGACAGTGTCCACATGTGGTAAAATCCAGCTAAGGCCTTTAGAGTTGCCATCAGAACAGTGAAGAAGCCCTTTCTGAGCTCTCACAAAACTCTATAGGATCACAAGGGACACTGGATTTAGTGGCTTCTGTTTCAGGGTTTCTCTTGTGAATCTTTTGTCGTGTGAAAACATCATCAATGAATAAACATACACAAAGATTTCTAATCCACTGGTCAATATCGACCATCCAAAACGAGTATGTGGGTTTTTAAGATTAGTTCAGCTTCTATAGAAGATGTTTTTCATTCCTGCCATATCAAGAGGTTTAGGAAAGTGGTTGTGAAATGTGCATGGAATTCATCTAATATAATCTGCTGTGTTGTTTCATCGACCAAATGTGCAAATATGCTTAGTCTTTCATTATGCATCCAAAACGGAGGTTCAGAGTTGCTATACCCTTTTGAAAATATTGCATTTTAGTCATTTCCGCAAAACTTTTCTACTTCTTTTATTCCCCTGATCCAGCTCAGGCATCTTACAAATGCTCAAAGATATGGAGAAAAGAAGTTAAATTTTTCACTGCATTTGTACTTAATTTTCATTCCCATAAAATATTACTTCCTTATATAAATGAATTATTGATCTTTGGTTTGATTTACATGCATGTATTAAATGTCATGTTTGAAAAGTTGTTGTTTTATTCATAGGGAGATCCCCGGAGAAAAACCTAGAGGCGGTGTGTGTGGCGTATTTTCATATGCCATCTTTTACAGCAATATAACTTCTCATATAACCTCTTCAATCTAGAATCTGCTCTGTCTTCTGTGTAAATGATGAAACTGAGCGAAACCAAAATTTGGAGACAAGATAAACAACTATTAAACGTACAGTGTGAAAGGTTCTGTCAAATTATCATAACATATTTTATTATTTGCTTTGCTTAAGATGGTATTTTTCTAAGGTTTGTATTGAGTTAAACAAATTGTCACAGTGTCAGCGGTAAATGTTTATGTACACGGCACACTGAAAATTAAATATTTGCTGATTATTCACACTAGAGTATGTTTTGGCACACTCTAATGCTAAACAAACAGAAATTACAATCCATCTGAATTTCATATGTTTTGTTTTGTTTTTTTAACTAAGAATTCTTTAAATAAATGTCGCTAAAAAAAATAGCTTCTACAGTCACTAGTATCACAATTAATGTTTACATGTATACAAATGTTTTAACATCACAACAGCAGTTCTCACCATTGACAGGCTTTGGTTAATGTGCAGATCTGTGTCGTAGAAGTGACCGCGATGCTCGACCGGCTCGGTGGACACAGCCCATTGTTGCTGCTCTTTTTTGCTGCAACAGGACAGGACGGGACCCCACAGATGGCTGTGAAGGGCCACTTTGACGCTGTAGAGGCCTCTGGGAAGCTTGTTTCTGGTAGCTCTCAGACAACACACACACACTTCCACAGGCTGAGGAGTTGTACTCTGGATCTCCTGCAAAACACAAAGTGGTGTTTAGACTTATTTGCCATATGTATGTTCACTTTCTTATTTTAATGTTAGATTTTTATGTTACTTATCCAAATGTTAGGCTGATTAATGCTTTATTTTGCACCTCTTAGATACTAGACTAGACTACAATTCCCCTGAACCCATAAAGACCCAATGCTTCATTTGTTTGATTTTTATCTCCATTTAACCTGTTTTAAGGGATTTATCACCATTTATTATAATATTATCTTCTATATTTTGTATTTCTTTCAGTAACAATCAGGTATTTTCCCATATTTACTTATCTGACCATGTAGACATTCATAAAAGCTCAGATTAAGGCCTCGGTGCTCCAATACTACGTCCAGTTAACACCTGACTTAATCCATAAAGACCCACAGCTACTTTTGAGGCAGTTCCTAAATATTTTTATTTCCCCTTTTCTCTATATTTAACCTTTCTTAACTGATTTATCACCATTTGTTCTAATACTATCCTCTGCATTTTGCATCCTTTCAGTAAAATCATATATTTTCCTGTATTTAATTCACTGATCATGTAGATGTCCATTAAAGCTCAGATTAAAATTGATTGTTATAATATCAGAAACAGAGAAAAATGAAGAAAAAGTCACTTTTTAAGCCAAATATTTCTTTAACCAAGCATAAAAACAAGCATGTCCATCCACTGTCATTGATCAAACTCCATGAGTTTTACTGGTGAATCAATGTTGTGGAAGATGACAGTGTTACCACGGTAACTACGGAGCCTCTGAATATCCAAAGGGGTCATATCTGATGACCACGAAAAGATGACAAACTGTATTTTACACCAATTATTTCCATGGATTAATATAATTACTGGATCAACAGGTATTAAACATCTTAGATCAGTAGCTGATTTGGGTTTTTTTATTGGTTAACCTGGGAACATACCTCTATATAAGTATGTTCATGTGTGTTATCCCATGGATGAACCCAGTTCTATTTACAGACAAAAGTACTTATATATTGCATGAAATCAAACACTAAAATCACCCTTAAAATGATCATCATAATCATTTGACAACATATAGCAGCTGTAATTCTAGTTAGCTACCGTCGGGCTAATTTATTATTTGTTATTTGCATGTTGTAAGTAAAAACTTTAGCATCACACACACATAAGGGTAAATATTTTACCTGACAGTGAGACCTATATTCATCCTGTTATCGAATCTCTATGTCCTTGCACTCATGCTAATTTTTCTATGGCTACTGTTTTGTATATTGCATATATTTTTTTGTTTATCTCCTTTAACATAATCTATAGTAAAAATGAACCATCTTTAGGCTCCCTTCCTTATCCTAAATGTAACGAAAACAGTTTATTTTTTTAATTCAGTGTTAGTAGTACGACAGTTCTTTTTGTTTTGTTTATTATTTGGAAGCCTGTGGTATTTGCAGAAAAGACGCACAGAGTGAATCGCTCTAAACTATCAATTTGTATATGTATGCAATTCAATCTATCGGCTATGGAGGGGTTTTTTGACCAAAAGCTTCATTCATATCCTGTATGTGAGAGATGCTTTTGACAGTTGCAGCCTTCCATCCACCAATATTCACTCAAGCATTTAGGGGTTATGTGCTTTGCTTCAGGGCACGTAATCAGCTTGTTATCAGACTTAAGAGTGATATTTATGGCCAGATTGCCCATTCAAATGACGGTTTCAGAACGCCAACTTTCTGGTAGCAAGCTCATCCCACTAACCTTCAGGCTACATCAGCCCACTTGTTGTTTATTTGCTTGTTTGTTTTGGTGACATGTGCCTCTTTTTTAGGGCTTAAGATGAGTAATAGGGTAAGCTGGCTAGACAGTTTACTTTTTTATATGGAACATAATCAGAGAACAATATAAATACATATTCAGTCTTTTGTCCCCTATGGCATCTCTTGAACAGCCGTGAATGAAAAGTCAATCTGGCTTAAAAAGAACCACTTGGTCTTTGTCACTATTTCTATTTATATTTGTGAAACTTCAGCAGCGATGTTGGCCGGTGCCCTGAAAATCTAGTGAAAATGAGTGTTGATATTCTCACTGAACTTTGGCTATAGCTCTACTGTCTCCGGGATGCACTTTCTACCCCATATCCTGTTCTATTTTAATTCTATCCTAAGTGGAGGAATTTATTTTTCTCCTATTATCGAAGGCGCATCTCTTAATACCCATTTATTTTATGTACTTGAATTTACACTGTGTTCACTGACTCCCTAGGGCAAATTTTGAGTGTCTGGCAATTAAAGTCCTCAATTCCAATCGATGACATAGTAGCACTCAGGGGCTACAGTACATGTGCTCACATACACATATTCTCACTCATACATGGTTTGTTTTACAGTATATTGTACAGTAGCCTTGGACTCACACATATACCAATCAGCAGCTGCGATTGCCCATTGAAATGCCGGTCTAAAATAGAGAAACGTGTGCATTTAGTCCTTAGTAATGCCCTTAAATCTCCCTACTATGAGCATCTTGGCATGCCGCGACAACAAAAACAATTTAGGCAGAAGAAAAATTAGGATAATTGGTGGCAAAGCGGTTTAGCCCACATATGTTAGATTTGGGAAGAAGTGATGGAGGCCTCCAAACTCCTACACTGAGAAGACGACACATTTGCTTGCAGACTAAAAGAGGAGGAGGAGGAGGAGAAATGAGAAGAAAGAAGCAAAGACATAAAAAAATAATGACATCACACCGGTGTCCAATTTGCACTATGTATGTCTTTAAAATGTATTGTTATTATCTGGCCCACATGCTTGCAGATGCATCGTAAGAGACAGTGGAGACAGCGAGGGGAAGGTAAAAGGTGAAGTGAGCCAATTTTCCATATCAGAGGTGGTTTGTTTGCCCCAAGCCTGAGTTGTGCCTAAAGTGCCATAACATTACAGCACTCCTACAGATGAGATCAAAGGCTTCAGTGAGGGATCCTCTGTGGTTTTTCTGGCAAGCGGCCGTTCTTTCGCTGAAATATCTTTTCAGGGCTTTCCACACATTGACTGATCACACAAAATGCACTCTTAATAGAGACAGGAAATGCCACATACAAAAACTTCCTTTCTTTCTAAGTATGGGCTAATATTCAGAGATTAAGCTTTCTCGTTAATTATTTTCATTTTAATTAGTAAATCTTAATTAACAATGAACATTTACCCTTAAAATTTTTTGGCTTCGGAATGAAGGAGGGGGGTGAAGAAAGGAGAGAATAAATATGACAATCTTTTTGGGACCTCCGGGCAGGATTACTGATGCAGGCTGCCTTAGTTATTAAACACGTTCTAAATTAAATGCCTCCATGAATTTTGCACAGAAATATATTTTCATAGTTTTGCATGCCAAATGTGACATTTTATATTTTAGATTCATCTCGCTGCAGTAATTTTAGGGAAATGTCATATAAACAAAGATTTTGTCATTTACCAAAGGAAATTACTATGCGTGGCAGGTTTGGCCATTGCTTTCTCTCTCTCTCTCTCTTTTTCTCTTTCCCTCTCCCTCTTTTGCCCCCTATTCTGCCTGTGCCGGTTGTTTCAAGTCAGCAAGCCATAAAAAATCTTTATCTCAGTGAAACACAGCAATTTGGGAGATAATCGAATGGTGACTGGGGGGCACAAACGCCAGTCTGAGGAATTATACCACAATCTCCCCTACATTTACAACCTTCCTCAAAGCCAGTTGTCACCCTGGAAGGAAAGCCCCCGACTGAAGATTCATTACATCTTTAAGCCAGCATGGTGGCATGGCAGCCTCATCCCCAGATGCAACAAAACAGTATACTCCTCCCACAGCTGGTGATGCTACTGCTAAAGCTGCAGCTTCCTTCTCTCTGTCCCACTTGGTTCTTTTCTCTCCTCTTCCCTCTGTTCTCCTTTTTCACCTCCAAAGACTCCTTCTCCCTCCTACTTAAATTCATAGAACCACAGACATTATCTACAAAGCAGGAAAAAAAAATCTTTGTATCATATAAAAAAGAATGTGGCTTGATACTTAGCTTAGTGCTTGTGAAAGCCTTTTGTTTACCATCTGAATGTGTGTGCCGTTGTACAGTAATGTGCACATACAGAACCAACTGGTGTAATGAAAGGGGTAAAGAAATGTGGAAAAAAACTATGAAAATAGGGATAGAATGTGCCCATTCTTCAACAGACCCATTCATTGTGTGATTTCACAATATTACATCACTTGACTGTTTTGCACCCGCCCTTTTGCCGTTTCTTCTGACAATCTGTAAACACTTCAGGATCAATATCCTCTCCTGTGACCATCTTAGCAGTTACGGGGCATGCCACTTCCTGTTTGTGTGTCCCGTTTCCTGCCTGTGTGTGTCTCAGTCCGCAGTTAGAGCGTTTAGCAGATCTTACCTGCCACAGGGGCTGTGATGACGAGGAGGAGGATTCCGGGTGCTCTGTCATCTGGCTGTATTTGGCCATTGCTTCCTCCTGGCCTTCGCCCAGCACTCTGAGTGACGGGCTTTCAGTGATTCTGCTGCTACGTGCACAAATACACACAAAAACATGTACAACACACACAAGCACAAGCAGCTAATGCTGTTAACAGCCACCTGCATTTTGGACTCTGTGTTGTTCCACTCTGTAGCCAACAGGAGCTCAATCTAATAACACCACAACAAAACACTTTCCACTGGGTCACTCCCTCTCCCTCTCTTTCTCTCTGTCTCTCTCTCTCTCACTCTCTCCTTTTCCCAGCCTTTCAATCTTATCAGCGGTAATGTAATAAGCGGTTGCTTCACCCTGTCTGCTCGCCACCTCTCTTAATTCCTCAAAATAAAGCAATATCACAGGGGCCCTGGCCTGCCTGTGACTGGGGATAAGATGCTTGTAAAAGGAAGGATAATTCAGCAAATAAATGCTCAGCATCAAAGGCAGGCACTGGGTCTTTCTTTCGTTTTTCTCCCTCTCTTTCGCTCTTTCTGTTCGCCTATCAAAAGTATTACATGTGCTTTCATCAGTTCACAACAAGGCACAATGTGCTTCCTAATGCAATTACTCGACCTCCATTAAATCAGAAACAGTGGAAACAAATGAATTACACATTTGTTACAAAAACCACAAGTCAGCTACACGTCCCTCCTCTTTATTTTTTTTTTTTCTTTTATAGGCGTAGAGAGAGAAAAAGTGAAATCATTTCTCATTCAATTTCAGGCAGATGTAGCCCTAGGTGATGCATAGAAAGTCTCCCATGTCTAATAGCCACCCACCATTGATATCAGAAGGAATTTACAGGGTTCAAGGCTGTCGAGAGGAGGTCATCTCGCTAAACTCTGAGCCACATTCATCTGACAGGACTGGTGTCCGACTACCACCCACCCATAAAGCAACCAAACACAAGTGAAGATACTGATGTGTACAGTAGTATTTTGATTTTATCACATCAGCCTGTATAGCAGTAGTAATTACTAAAAACTTAAACATGCTAAGCTGATGCCCGTGGGCCCTTCAGTACAAGATGTGATGTGTGATCTCTGACTAAAGTGGATGGACCAAGAATTGATGCGCCTCCAAGCCCATGACATGGACAGATTTCTGTGCCCTGCAGCCATACTACCCACAATGCAATGCCCGTCGACAGGCAAAGCCATGCAGAGGACATATGAATTACATGCCTCCTTGAATGTCAGTGGGAATACAAATGATTTTCACACAATTACTGATTACAGTCATGTGACATCAATTGTACATATGGAAAGAAATATGAAACGGACTGGACTTACCCCTGAAACAGTGTGTTAAGCCTTGGTTGTGGTACTTCTCTTAATGCAGTGTCTCCATCTCTTTGTGAATGGGGATCCTGTGAAATATTAAAGTAGATGCATGACCGGCACAGTTATTAGTCATTAGCTTTCTCATCTAACTGACAGCCTAAATTTGTTTTAAACACAACAATTAAAATTATAATATGGGATGATTATTTGATCATATTTTAATAAATGCACATAAAAAAAATACAGTGAATTTGGTGGGTTTCTAAAAGACAAAAATACAACTAGATGAGCATTTTGTCTCATTTTGTCTCGACTTAATGAATGATTTAAAACCTGTAATTAAAAAAAAAAAAAAGAATCAGTCAAATAAAACATACCCTTCAGTACATGGGCCTTTACCTTAAAATTCCCGGTGAAAAGGGCTATAAGTCTCTTCTTTCTCTTTGCCCACTCACTCCTCCTCAGCGGTCCTTTCTGAGCAGCTTGCTGAAAATGTGTGTAAATACACGTGTGCAATTCTTTGGATGCAGCTTTATGAAACAGTGCAGTGAAACCATAATGGCAGAATTAAGCACAAGGAGCAACTGTAATGCAATCTGCAGGCAATCGATACTGAGCCAGACCCTAAAGACATGTAGCGTTTGATGAGTATTTCTGCCGGTTTTACATTCAGTCAGCACATTCACACTTCCCATTCAGACGCATTGACACTGCTAAGTGACAGCGTCTCACCCTGTAGAGGCTTTGTACGACAGAATAGAGACAGAAGAAAAACACTATTATTTTTAAAATAGATGTGAAATCTCTGGTGGATAATGTGCTTTCAATGGGAGGTGGGTGTGGAAACAGTAGGAGAGTGCATACATATTATGGTAGAATAAGATAACACTGATCCCAATACTGATACAGTACACAGTAGATGCCACTGATTATCCAGTACTGAGGATGAGTCAACTGTTGCTGTGGCTTCCAAGTGATGAGGATATATTGTTGAACCTTTTTTCCCCAATTACATTTACTTTCTATTCATATAATGTGACACTCCTCCCTTTTCAAGAGAGATTAGAACTAAAAATACAGTGGATAGAAGTTCTGTATTCTGTTTACATATGCATTAATGTTTCATTTTTGCAATCTAGATTTGCAAACACAATGAAAACCCCATGTTGTTGTATTCACTCACATTTCTTTTCTAAGTGATGGAATACAAACACTTGTCTTGTAAGAAGCTTCAGATCTTAACGCTAGTACAGAAAATCCCTACTCCCCATTTGGGAAATAAAAAGTAGTCACGCTCTATTTTTCCTGAAAAGACCATAAGATGGGTAAAGAATCAAGAAATTCAGCTTCTGTCAGAAACAAATATGCATAATAATGCACAACAAAGTTCAAAGACAGAACAAAACTGTGAGGATATCATACAGATTACAGGAGAATGTATTCATTTCCTAAATGAGGATGAATTGGTTATTTAACCTATGAAATATCTTAAATGTGCAGGATCTTCAGCAAAAGCTGAGAATTCAGCTGAGTTTACATGTGTGCATGTAGCACAGAGAATAAAATATGAAACTTGTAAAGGTGGGACATTGAAGCAAAGAAGGAATTTTTTTTTTAAAGGAAGAATTATTGAGCTGAGTATGTAACACACAATATATATAGATGTGAATAGACAAATGCAGACGCACACATGAACACTCTGCATCCATTAGCCAAAGCTACTGATACACAGCATAATGGACATGGCTGATGTGCTGGTGAATATGGGATGGTGACACAGATATTCCTCTTTGTAGCTCTGACCTGCTGCAGTGAAAGGCTGCCAAGCGTGATCATGTCAGGCCGCACACGCTCCCTCAGCTGCTGAGCGTAGTGGGGTATCACATCCTCTCCTGTCCTCGCTGCAAAAAATATGACACCGGCATTACATACCTTTAAATAATCTAAAAAAAATCCACCATTATTATATTGCATTTTACTTCAAAAAGTATAAATCTCAATAAAATTGTGATATATTAAATATTATCCAATCAAATAATAGGCCCATTTATCTATTTAACTCGATTTTCTCACTAAATATCACTATAAAGAACAATAAAACACACACAAAAATAAACAAAAATTTAAACAGTATATGATTACTTTTTACAGTGCTCTCCTTGCCCATTATCATCCTCCCTGCTTCGACTCCAGCCTTCTCTCCAACCCCAGCACCAGCCCTAGCCTGAGTTTTGGCAATGGTATGGGCCTGGGAGGGCCTGGTGCCCGAGGCATCAGCTCCACCATGGAGCAGCAGTCGCCGCTGAAGCACCGGATCACCCGCCTTCACCTCCAACACCTCCTCATCCCTGGAGGGTACCAGCGTACCTGGAGAGATACGCATCAGTAAGCATGCATATACACACAAACATGAATATGCACACGTAAAAATCAGAGCAAGCATACACAAACTGATGGATGTGCAGACTAACCTTTTTCTTCATACACACTCACAGTGATGTGTGTGTATTGTAAATGACATTAACCATTAATTTAGAATAACATAAGAAACAAGGGTCACATTAGCGTGTTTTGCAAATTTTTATGCTAACAGTTACTTGATCAATGTGGGTTTTTTTGTTTCTTTTACTGTCAACATAACAAAAAAAAGTGGAAATGATGGACCACGACCATCTAAAGTCATCCATAGTCTTTAATTCATCTTTAATTTGTTCAAAACATAATGTGGAAAGATCTAGAAACCTTAAAACCTCACTAATTTTATTTACCTGTATTTTTAAATGGTTGTAATTTAAGACAAACATTTGCAGAATGAGTGTAAATAGAATTAGCATTTTCTCACTCTTCTTCTCACAGAGATAAAATCAGCATCTACTTTAAAACGCTGTTTACTTTTTCATACGATGAATACTAGTTTGTGTAGGTAGAAACTTGGACTTCATTACTGAAAGCAGATGAGCACCATTTCGAGGATCTAACCTGCTGCCTGTATCTTTTTTTCAGTTTTGCTGCTCCGCCTCGTTGGTGGAAAGCACAAGGTATTAAGCATCTGTGCATTCAACGTGTGCAGTCCAATATATAAAACAACCAAAGCTGTTATCACTGCCTAATGCTTTTCTCATAGAAGCTCATACCAATGTCTAACGCCTTACAGAGAGCTAAAATGAATAGAATGCCTGTTCTGTGGTCTTTCATCTTGAAGCCAAAACATGACAATTTATCAAGATAAAAAGGAAGATCCAAAACAGACAGAAGGGATTTTTCTACATTTTCCCCCGTAATACTGGCCACTGTCCATTTCATTAATACTGTGTCTCATTCACGCTATTTGTTGTGTATGGAGCTTTGTGACAGGATGTACAACTGAGGACAAAAGCCTGAGAAGCAGACATTAAATGTCAGGATCAGTTTTGATAAACACTGAGCCAATTCTACAGTTTCAAAGAAGACTTTCAACCTATACCAGTGGGAGGCATCCATACAACAGCATACGGTGATTGTCTTGAAGTCTATTGTAGCTCGGTGAAGTGCAAACTGGCAGTCACCACAGTTGGGCTCCAACAGTATAGGAGTAGAAGCTCTCTCGCTCGTCCTCGCTCTCTTTCCTTCCCTGTCTCTCAGCCTATTGCACGGAGAAACTGTTAATCCAAGATCCTCTTTACTTTTCTGTGGGATTTCATGAACATTCCAAGACAATGGATGGCACCGCTAATCTTGGTGGTACAGCTAAATCCAAGACAATGGAAAATAATATGAGCAGTCTAAATTCTACCTTGTTGAAGCAGACCTAAACCCATCACTTGTGCACTGGAATTACAAGAGAGATGCGCATCATGTCAACAGGATCTGGTGCGACTGTCTTCACCCAGAACAATGCTAAGCTTAAACCACCTAAATGTTGCCTGGTTGGCTTCATATATACATGAAACTGAGCATGTCTACTGTGAAACAATGGCCTGTGCTTGGAAAGCACTAGTGAGGGTCCATTTCTCGTCACCTTCTTTGTTCTGCTTTCATTTTGCTTTCAGTGTTAGCGGCAAATGAAGCTTCTTTTTATTTTGTTTGTTGCAGGAGACAGCATCTTGACCTTTTCTTAATGATAATGTTCCTGAAACATTTCACTGTAGTTGTTTTGGATTTGTCAGCTGTTTATATACGATAAAGGTTAAATATGTTAATAAATATCTTATATCTTTTTACAGATATACAGGTTATGAATGGAAAATTGCTTGAGTTAAAATGAAATAAAACATAATCAGTACCAAAATGATAGATAACATTAAAAATAAATAAATTCTAGGTTGGAACTCAAATGAAAATATTCTTACTGACTGTCTGTCCCAGCTTTAATGATTCTATTGACTGATAATTAATCAAGTAAAAATTGCCATTAAAACCAGGTCCTGTCTAATACATTAATGCCTTAGTGTAAACAAACGTACCAGGTATATCTATGAAGGTATTGTCCTCATCCAGTAAAGCGGCCATTCTTTCATATAGCCTCTTTTCATCTGCATTCAGCATCGCTACAATTGAAAACAATCATACAATGAATACCTTCAAAGGTACTGGAAAATTACAGGCACTTGCGTGTCTCAAAATTACTTTCTACTTATCAGACAAGTCAATCTAAATCACATCTGAACATGCAAACCAGAGATATTAGCTGTGGCTGGAGAGGGGTGAAAATCAAGTATATGCAGAGGGGTAATGAAATAGGAGTATTAACATGCCTGTTACCCAGCCTGTCATCATGTGATGAGATTTGGTTTGGCCAATCCTTTGATATTACACGGCAGTGATATCCAAAAGATACAGGTGAAATGGCTTCTCCATTAATAGCCATGTTTCATTATAACATGCATATTACTTGGCTCCCAAGAGCTCGCTTTTAATAGGCCTACTTTAGCAGGGGGCTGCAAACTATTGATATGGCTCTGCGTGTCATTTGTCGGAGGAAAGAAAAAGCCATGTTGAAATGAAAACTGACCAATCATATGTGACCTTCGTCAATGACAGCGGACAGTTGGGTAGCCAATCTAGTGATGCCATCACTTGGTGTATTTACATAGATTGTCCTGCTGTCACAAATGGAGGCTGCTACCAGTGATCTCCTTCACCTCACTTTAATGAACCAAGGAGAACTATTATGACAGTGAATGGCATACTTAATTCTAGCTCATCTTCAGTGTTGACCCCAGCCATCATGCAATGCCTTGGGTCTGTCTGCTCTGCCGACGACGGGTCAAAGTAATTTTGAGCGTGTTCATTTCCTGTGGAAAGTGGAAGAAGCGAGAGAATGGGAGAAAGAGGGGTTGGGAGTTGGCGTAGGGTTGGCGGGGAAGGGAAGAGGGGAGTTGTACAGGTTCAGGTCAGTGGTTATTAGAAGCACATGAAGCGAAATGTTAATTTTGAAACCCACACTGTTGAAGGGCAGGGGCAGCGGCTGCTACCAGATAAGGCAGAGCCAAGATGAGACGAGAGTACAGAGAGAGAGAGAGAGAGAGAAAGAGAGAGAGAGAGAGAGAGAGGACTGAGAATGAGACTGCTGGGTTTCTCAGTGCACCTCTCTACGGCCCATGGTGCTCTGGGGCCTAATTAGCATGCTGCAAAAGGTCATGGCAGGCAATCTCTTAAATACGACTGCCATATGTTTGCCATGTTCAAAAGGAACTAATGAGAAAGTCTACAAGCTCAAAAGTACCTGGAATTTCAAAGACAATACCTTCTAAATACTCCGAGGTCAGCAGCCTAGAGGAGCAGGCAGTTTTGGAGGAGCAGATCCAAAGGAAAATATCCTAAGCCCATGTCTCATTGACTTCTTATTAGCAATCACTGACCTATGGGTATCAAGTCTGCTCCACAGAGTTTATGGGAATCTAATGGCTCCAGGGTTATTTCTATTAAGGGTACACCCCACCAAGCAGCTTTCTTAACCCCAAATCATTCTCATTACAAGCCTTGAATATTTCACTCAAATCTAAATTGCTTTACTTGTATTTCTCAAGTTGTGGGGCAAAAAAATGCATGGTGCATTAAATCACGTTATATATTCCACACAAGGATCACCTTTATAGAAGGCTGAGGGTATCGGTGCTCGGATGCATAAAAATGTGAGTAAGTGTGTTTGCATAGGAGCACCACTAGCCCACTAGGCCACCACCCAAAACAGCTCCCTGACTCACTTTCTAGCACGTATAAAATATCTGCATAACGTTTTCCTTACTCTAAGTTAAACAGTCACACTGAAATACTTATTAAATGAGAATCAGCCGTATGGCTCTTCCACAGCACCATAAATTGACTGTGAAATTCACATGTTAAATCCTTCTACATCGTTAACATAGAGTTTGAACAATTTCTTTCCAAATAGCTCTGAGGTTATGAAACTCTTTTTTCACACACAAATTTGCATAATGGTAGAAGCTTCGTGGATCGCCTTTTGAATCATATCTGTGATTTACCTAAATAGTCTGGCTGTCCTCCAGTTCATCTCTCTAATGAAAATTTCAATTCTCTTTTCTTACATTGCACAATATCAATAACTAGCTCTTCTTGCCAGCCAGAGTTGCTCTAAAAACAGAATGAAAGGTAATGAAAGACTATGGGAGAGGCCAACTAGAAGTGTCACAAACAGTGAATACATCGTAATCTTTCAATGAAGGCGTACGAGTCCTTTTACCTCATTTAAAATCACTAATGCTTATTTTTTGCTGCCAATTTTGCTACTGGTGATTTAGTCTTTGATTTATATTTTATGTAAATCCTACACTCAACATGAAACAGAACCAAAAACCTTCTTTCCTTTATAAGATTTACAATCCCCCCTTTTTAAAAGCATGTTATGATGAGATATAGTGCATGTATAGTGAGTTTATAATTATCCTAATAATCCGTATATCATATATTATGGTTTGAAATACAAAACAAATATTAAATGTTACACCCAAATGTCGCATAGATTTTGTAAATTGCTATTTTTAAAATTTTTATACATTTTTTCAGTCTTTCTAGTGAAACACAGATGTGCAATCATGTGTAGCAGCTATTTCCTGTTACTTTCAACATTTATTTTCCAATAAACTGTTCACTTCCTTTCTATTCGTAAAGTGAATATACTGAAGAGGATTCTCAGGGAAAAGTAGTTTGAACCACAAACTGTCTTACTGATCAGTAACTATAGTTCTCTTTTGCAAGGCAGCACAGACATCTAGTGTTAGTGTATACATGAAGTGGCTTAACACATACAATTTTACATACAGATTATTCTCTTTGTGTAGAGAATAATAAATAAATAAATAACTATGCATAGTTTATCATTGTTTCCAAAATCAAAAGACTGTTGCACAAGAATGTAAAACAACATAAAAGTAAAGTTCAGAACGGTTCAAATGATCTTTAGCCTGTAAAATCTATCCCTTTAAATTAATTCATCTGGAATTTTCATGATTTAACATTAACTAAAAATAATTTTATGCATATTTCTAATGTGAAGTCTACGCCTACCTCTTATGTATGAAATACAACAATAATTGCTAATAATTACTAGCCATGCAGCTAAAGCAAAATAAACCACATTAAATCAAGAATCTAACATGTGACTCATCCCTGAGAAAACTGGCACACTCACAACCTTGAACGCATCCTAATTTACCATCCCATTCCTCAAGAGTTCTCTCTGACATACTGAATTATAAGGGGGCATATTCGTATGCCTGATTGGCCTTAAGCCGTGTTTCGGGGGCGTTGTGAGTACACCACACAGACAGCGGATCTGCTTGGTAGCGTAGTAGCGTATGTAAATGCACTCTCCTATGACTCCAGCCCACCACAAGGCATGTAGCCGAGAGTGGGAGTCAAGGCTGATTGTGTCGAGGGTACTTCTAGATAGAGATAGAACACCCACTACAGTAGCGTTCTCCAGCGGAGGAAGAAGTTATACGAGGGTTGCTTGTTAGGACACGCTTGCTTTGGAATGCAGGGACCAAGGGCCCCCCGAATGGAGAGACACAGAAAGACAGAAAGAAAGGGGGAGTGAGAGAAAGGTTAGATCAGGAACACATCTACTGTCAACAAATTTGAGGCTAATGAAGAATGAA
>JAPTYQ010000014.1:26093443-26108886 GCA_029814465.1 Ostorhinchus cyanosoma
TCTATCTATCTATCTATCTATCTATCTATCTATCTATCTATCTATCTATCTATCTATCTATCTTTTTGTTTTTAATGCTGTAGGTGGTCTAGAATGGAATGGCATGGCATGGCACGGAAAGAAAATGTAGAGGCGATGTATGAAAGCAAGTATGGGTTCCTTTGAAATCAAGAGTATGTGGAACAATCTCTGCAGTCCCACATTTCTCTCATTTCTGCGGACAAGCTGAACAATAAGAATGCTGAGGTAAAAGGCAGAACTAGTTGTTTCTGTTATGGATATGTTTACATAAGAATGCACCATATAAAAGGGCTCTGTTGCTCAAAGCGTATGGAGCTTTTTAAGCATCATTTTATGCAGATTTCAATGATGAACTGTGCTCATGCCCATGAACAGCATGTATTTGTATACAATATTTAATTTCAAAGGCAAAATCAAGGGGCAGAATGAGTGGGGGGGCTTATTTCAACTCTAAATGACAGAGCAATTAAAATAGAGGGGGACTACTTCCAGACCAATCTGGTAAGAGGAGTTTTTGTAAATCTGTTTTTACATTCAACAAGCCCTACAGCAAGACATTCATTTATACCACTGAGATTAATGCTTATCTAATTGTAACTTATTTAAAAACCATTTTCTTTGCGACTGGGTACCAATCAGTATTTCTGTGTTTCACATAGTGTAGAGTACGAGGCTGAGAAATGTAGCATCAGTGGTGACTCTGTCCCTCCTTTTATAGTTTCATTTCTTTTTCCTTTCTTCAAAACACTTTGCATACTTTCTATGAGGCTAATGTTGTTTTTTTTCTCGCTACAGACACAAATTAGAAGTCAACAAAACAGTGATGGGAAAATAACTCGCTTAACTTTGCTAAGAAAAATTGCAATTATCATTAACTTTACATTATACTAAGAATCAGAATATTAAGGAAACTAAAGATAAGGTGTTTATCACTTGTGTTTGTCTTTAAAATCCTAAAATTGTAAATATATTCTTTTAAAACTGCGAGTGTGTGTTGTCCCTTTGGTTTTGCTTTGTGTACTAAACTTTAGTTGTCATTTAAGAATAATACATACAATGAACATTATTGTCCTGGTGGATATTTTGTTTGCTAATGCAGTTTATTGCCAGTGATGTTTTTGCCTTCAGGGATAAAGGCACATGGGAGTGATGAGTGAAAATTAAAGGAGAAACATCATAAAGTCAAATCTTAGGATTGAGAAAAGTGCTTTATCACCGCAGTAATTTGGAATATTTTAAAGCAACTGAAAGTCTAATGCTTTTAATAGATATATAATACAAATATTATGTATATCTTAACAAATGTGCAGTCTTTCTAGTCTTTTGAATCTTTTTCTAATATGATTTCTTAATCAGTTTATATCAGTTGTCTCTGGGCACGATTTTGTTTTGGTCTCATTTCTAAACAGAAGCCATTTTTCTCACTTTCCAACATAAATTAGCTCCATATCCTGTAAATGTCAATAAGTCTTCTGATTACTATACATGTATTTTTGCCTCAAGTTCAGTTCCTGTGAAAAGAGAACCCTAGTAAACACACAAGGGAAAGTACACAGAAGGAGTACAGTACATACAGTACACCCCAGGCCTAATGCTTTGGGTCATTGTCACTAAACATCTAATCCACACAGCGCCATGAGAGCCTCTCTGTCTAGAGAGCTAAGAAAAATGCCTGGTTCTCATCTTGCTCCCTAGACTCCACTGACATTGACAGCATGCTCCTTGTAATACAAGGACTGTTGTTTAATGTGCCATAACCGGATGGAACGTGCAGATGTTGCATTTCTAAAACAATAAACAACAATTCAATCCTGAGGAAATAAAAAGTATCATCAGGATTCTTGAAATAACACTCATTAAAAAAATAAAAAAAAATCCAAGAATTCTTATTTAATTTCTTTAGATTAAGACAGAATAAATTTGGAATAACAAAGGAATGATTATTTTTTGCCTGACACCTCGCATATACGTATATTAAATTTCCGATGCTACATCAAAATAATGTGCCAACACATTCGCCTGTAGTGAAATATGCACAGACATCAGCTGATGCAGGAGCGCCGCAGTTTGTAACTTGTCACCTACTGATGCCCTCTTATATTCCCCCATTCTCAGTCACAAAGTGCTTACTTTGCAGTCAACCCGAGAAAAACCTGATTTGTAACTGGTGACAAAGAAATGCGTGACTTATTTTTCTTTTTTCTTTTTAAATGTGATTGTTGTCAGAAGGAATTGAGCACAACAATGCCTTGTTCAGTTCTTGTTGCATTCAAAGGCATAGCTAGAAGGGCTTGGGGAAGACCGCTTGCTGCTAGGGGCTGGTGGGCACAGACCAGCTAGAAAGTGAATTTTGCATACTGTACGGATCATCGCCCAGTCCAGCCCAGTCACATTGAATCTGCCATCAACCAATTGTGCTTCATGAAACCGTCAACCCTCATTTACGTCTGCCTGTTTTCTTCCCCACGCAGCTGTAAACAAGGCCCCGGCTTTGAGCTGTCTCCCTCTGTCCCTGCATGCACTGTTTGCCAGGGGAGTGCAGAAAGCAGAACCTTGTCTTCATAAAGCCACTTAAAGCTACTGTTTCCAGACAAGCGCTGTGTGCATTCGGCAAAATAGTCAAGGACAAAAGTGTTTCTGGATTTGACAAGAGTTTTACCAGCTTTGCATAGAAATCCTGACCCATGCAGGAACGTTTTTGTGTGTATGACGTGAGTTTTGATTTGTACTTAAATTGTATTATGTCGGCTTTGCGTTTGTTCCTGCTAGTACGGTTGGGACAAACATATTGAAACTATTAACACGCATGCACATGAGTGAATAAAATCAAATCGTGTTCCAATAAATGTACCAACAGCATTGCAATAAAAAGACAGACATAAATTATACAGATGAGACTAATAATGTGTTGCTAATTAAATCGAAAAAGATTTTTAGTTTTCATGTTAAAACCACCTTTGTTATCCATAAGCACAGAGAAAATAGTCATATGAACAAAATGTCATAAGAATGATATCTACAAAGCAACTTTAAAACACCAAAGATAAGGTTAGCATTTTATTTCAAAGGCCTTAAAATGTGAAACTGTCTAAATTTATAGTGTAGCTTTATATGTGCACATTAATTGTGACCCACCAAACAGTTTCTTATTAAACAACATCCGCGGCAGTTGGTGTAGACAGAAAACATAATTAGTATTCAAGCTTAATTAATCTACGCTGGCCCCCTTTAAGTGAATTAGTCAATTATTTATGCATGTGTGCTCCTTTGATGCTAACAGATTATGTATGTTACTGGAAAAAACCTTGAAAGATGACTTTGAAAACTTTCCACCATAAAATGTCACTACAAGCTTCTGCACAGACTTAGAAATGTCAGCAAAGGCCTGAATGCTGTGAATGATAATGAAAAAAATCTGCCTAGACTACACTGCCAAACTTCTACAATTTTCATTATTGGCAAATCACAATCCCAAGTATTCCAGTTCCAGCCAAAGAATCGCTGCAATTCATTGTCCGATATCCAGGGCATTAGAAAAAATAAATCAGCCAAATATGTATGTTTTGTGTGCCCTAATCCGTGGAATGGAAATCTAACACAAGTCGGATCAAGGTCTTCCGTAGGATCATGGGAACTCCTTGGGATTTTCAAGAGCCTTTTTGTTTTTACCCTTGAGAACCAGGCACTGGCCTCTGCACCCCTCAATCCCCCATTGAGAACCCAGAGGCAGCGCAGAGGAATGCTAAATGTCAATGGTCAGAATGCACCAGCACCTTCACAAGGAGAGAGATGGAGGTACAAGCCTGACCTCTTTGTGTTCAACTCTGCTGTTATGAGGTCCACAAGTGAAACTGTACTCACACTGCCAAAGGTGTCCATCTCCACAAACAGCAAAGGATCATCACTGGCTGACCCCAGTTGAAAAATGGCTATGTCTGTGGAAAAAAAAAAGTGGAAAAAAAAAAAAGAGTTGGAATAAATAAGACACTTCTAATGCTACATAACCTCTAACAATCTAAACTGTACATCACATGAATGACATGGTCACTCATTCTAAATGTAAAACTTTTAATAAAGCTTGAAATTCATGGTTTGTTGTTAGTATTAGAGTTATATTTTGCAAAATGATCTGTTAGTATAGTTTACTGTTCGGTGCAAAATACTTTACCATGGAGTGATACACTATCTATCCACTGCTTGTGTGTTTAAAAGTGTTATCTCTGCAATGCATCTTGGAGAATAAAGGACAATAAATACCATTTATTATCAGAGATAACAAATTATTTGCCCTGATTATTCAAATAGTTTATTCATTTACATCTGATACAATATCATTTGGTATTTTTATCGTCTTTTCCTATGGTAATTCACATGGCTTGCACAAGTTTCTGCTGAAATAGCAAAACAAACCCCAGGCAAAATGTGAAAGATTATCCCATACCATGCGAGCTAGGATGAAATGCTATACTTTTTCACACTGAACACTGCTCCACTGGGTGTGATTGAAAAACATGTAAAGCTATTGAATCTGTGGTTTGTATATGTGAGGGAAAATGAGTGTTGTAACAAGTGGGCCAGTGTTTTTGTAATTGTTTCAAATTACACTCGGCGTAATAACTCAGTGAAAGCAGAGCCAGTGTGCGGTCCGTACACATTAACTAGGCAAAGACCACAGGATATCCATGCACCTTATCACGGCCCACAAAAAACTTGATTGTGTAAACAACTGTGGAGAGTAAAACACTTTAGTTATATTTCCAGCTGTTTCTATTTGTGTCCAATGGCACTTATCAGCAGCTACACAAAAGGAGGATAATACTTTTAGATAAAGAGGTATTTTGCAGCATTTCCTTTACATGTGTATTTTATTGAATTAAAGACACTCTCACATTCCTGCTTTTAATTTGCTGAAGTGTTTTTCTCCGTAACTAATAGAGATTTTTGTGTATTATGTACGTGTGTGTGTGTGTGAATGTTTTACACAGGCTGTAAAACTGTGATGTTGTGAGTAACATAAGTCCATTACTTGTTAAAACTGCGCATCTCCTGCCAAATACAGACTTCCTAACTTTTGAGATTGCCAACTCAATTGTTAACTACATAAATGAGTCATTTTCCTACAGATATACAACCGAACATGCAACAAACCCCTTAAATGTCCTTAAGAGTATAATGGACGAGCTGGACTCGGGTTTGTATCAATCCAAAGACACATGTGAGTTCACTTCTGTGTTAAATTATCTCGTGTACTTACTAAACAATACACTCATGCAAACGTGCACTGCCAACATCAGCCTGTGCGCTGCTAAATTATGTATAAGAGGTTTACTTGTAAATGTACTTGTTTTTGACCCACACACAAACCCATTGTTTTTGGTTAATCACAGCAACATGCCTGAAATATACAGTTGTTATTCTTTAAATAACATCCGTCTTACAATATCTTAAGACGCACCTTTATTCTGTTGCTTTTGTGGATATTCCTTGATTTTATTGGGTATTTTAGAATATCAAATTTTATGTTTTTGCACTTTTACCCTTTAGTGTGTTTTAATCTGTAAAGCATTTTGTGTTTTTTTTGTGTGTGTGTGTGTGTGTGTGTTTGTGCAGCTGTCTTCTATCCTTTTAATCTGTAAAGCACTTTGTGAGGTTTCTCTGTGATAAGTACTATATAAATTCATTTTACTTCCTTACTTCATATGGAAAAACTCTTAGATGTTGAAAATCTGTACAAAATGCACGCAATTTTTTTCAGTGTTATCAATTCTGTCAGCCCCAAATTTCTCATAAGTAACATGATCATCAAGCCTGCAATTCATGATGATGCAAAATCTAGTTTGGGCAGTGGTCCGAACACAAAGCTGGTGTACATATATTTCCTCAAAAGTGCTGCGACACTATAGCTGACCTGCAACCTTTTTTCCGTCTGCCTCTCATGCCCTGAGAATGACCATCCCCTCTGTCATCTAGTCGGCTAAGCTCAATCAACCCTTAATCCACAATGACAGTGGGGTCTGTGTTGGACTAGTCAAGGCACTTCCCCTTTTCTATGGCATAGTGCGACCTGAAATCTTCACTTGACATTCTTTTTATTTTCCCTCGAACACGGATAAGGCTTGTAATTCAATAGTCACAGAGGGACAGGGCACCATGCACCAAAGAATATTTTATTTGCTTGTGGACAGAGGCCTTTTCTTAGTGTTTGACAACAGCCAGTCTCCCTTAAGACAGAGTTCACACAGCTGACAATAAGGGTAGAAAAAGGGCAGGCTCTTTCTTCTTCGCTGGGTAACGGAGACATTTTGCATGCATATTGACTCTAAATGTACTCTTTGCACTTTAAAGTGCACTTACAAAGGCACATTCCAGCAGTGCACCATGAAGTGAACAACAATGGAGTATATTTCGGTGAATTCATGCAAGCCTATTTTATTTTATTTATGGGAATTATACATTTCGACTCCGCCTTCACTGATGTTACGTAATGTTATCTGATAGCTACTGGATTGTTAAGCAAAGCTATGATGCAATAAACAATTCCATTACGTGACTAACTGTACACACACATATAGGTATTGTTTAAGAATTACCTTTTGGGGTCTGAATTCTCCCTCTTCCTCCATTGTCGGCTTGCCCTTAGTTGTCAAGGCGATGATGACGCAGTCCCTAACAACACAGACAAATGCACACATGGTTTCAGATAACCTCCTCATGTTCACTTTCACCTGGAGAAAAGAAAAAGTAAAAGAAAGTCTGAATTAAATCACGTAAATCCATGGAAAACTATTTTAATCCCAAGTTTCTGTTTTAATGTATGATGTGCATGTATTTGTATAATTGGAAAAACATACAAAACATAAAAGCTGAAAATGTTTGTTATTTAATTTCACTTTTTTTTTTTTTTTTTTTTTTTACAAAGGCTCCATATCAGGCAGACTCTATCTATAGCATACCATTACCAAAACTGTAACCGTTGAATAGCACCAAGATAAAGTTTCATCTGTGTGGCGGCCTTATCTACCAGATGGTATTCCTGTTTGTGTTTTAAATGGTGTTTCATTATTAATGTGGAGTGTGTCATACTGCTCCTTCAAAGAGATTCAAAGGGGATTTTTACCAGTAACGCAAACTGCTTTGTCACATTCGAGTGTCGACTACAAAGAACTCCCCCAAAGTAAAGGTAAAGTACTCGCACTGCTTTGTAAACATTCATTATGTAGTATATGACAATCCACACAAAAGTTCCCCTCATGCATTATTTAGAAGGAACTGCAGACAAACGTATTTCTCAGACAAAGACAACCCGGCAAGCTTTACAGCTGCTGTGAAGAATAGGTACACAACGCCCGGCGGATCAGCCCACTCACGTTTGGCATAAGGCATATTAACACTAATGTTGCCCTTAGAACAGATCATGAACTAGAGCTAATGCTTCCCGTAGTACAAACAGTCAGACTTCGTTTTATTTATGACTGCAAAGTCATCAGGCCATTAGTGGCCTTTTCCACCGAGGAAGAGAGATTGCGCACATGTATCAACAATGAACAGTACTCGTTTGTAACATTGAGTCTGTGTTTGGTTTTATCTCAAGTTACAGATTGTGAGCTGAAGAGGAACCTCACCTACTGCACCATAATACTGAAAACAATCAGAAGTTAACAAGGCACAATAATATGTCACTAATGTGCATTTTAATCATACTAGGCATATGAGGGGGGGGGGCTTTTCAGTACAAACCACTAGGATCTTTTTTTGCTTATTAAGCTGGTTAAATGTGATCTAAATAAGATGCCCACCGATTTGGACCGCCCATTCCTTGGCTAAGCTGTCGTTGATCGTTTATGCGATTAAATATAGACCTAAATCTCCATCTTATCCAATTAATTCTCTGTGCAGGCATGAGAGTGGCTAATGATGTTATCTTACCTAATTAACCTGTATAGGGATTCAACTCCAGGACAGGGGATTGTTCATCCTTCATCCAAGTGTTCATTATTATCATTACAATCATTATCATAAAGGGGCTAACTTATGATGTTGGCCATTCCACCACCATTAATCTAGATTGAGTCTTTTTTTTTTTTTCCTTTTTGGGGAGGGGGATCCTTTGGGGTCATTTTTAATTATCACTAAAGGATGGGAATTCTAGCAAAGCTGAATAAGTTCAGTTGTGGTCACAGCAATCACTGGAATCCCATGAGAGCACATTACATGAATATGATTTGACTGCTCATGACTAAGGGGACATTTCTGATTTTGCCATGTTTAGAGCCCTGTTTCCTGCATGCTGTGAAACTAGCCTTGCAGTTTTCTGTCAGCTTTTCCACTGAATGGCGGTTTCAACCTATTAACACAGCAGACTTGGAGCAGATCAATAGCACTCATTGGGCCATGTGTCATTAGTTAATCGGATATTGATGAGGATATTGACACACAGCTAATTAATCTCAGGCCCAGCGCCGGCTTTCATATGTTTCCTTAATTATGCACTTAATCTTAGTCCCTACACATCAGCAAGCTGCCACTTCCTGTTTGACAGTGAGTGAAAGTTAGCTGTCAAGTTTCACTCCTGTTAATATATATTTTTCTTTCTTTCTTTTTTATACTTTGTAGAATAAGACTCTTTTTAAAACTCCTTTATATTGCAGTAGCGTACCAGTCCATCATTTTATTCAAGTTCCTTTCTACAGAACTGAGGATTGTACAATTACTACAAAAAAAGTCCAAAATAATCTTTAATGATGTTTAGTTAAAAAATGACCTCATTTCTAATTGCTATTTTCATGCATAACTTCAAGTATTGCTGCTTTAGTAAATATATTTACTGTCATATATGTACATACAGTACAAATGTTTGATCCTCCAAGCGTTCCTGTACATTCGTACGTGCATGAAAGACTCCATGCATAAAAAATGCAATGCATGTATGCATCATAAGTCTATATCTGTGTATATACTGTTAGAAGATAGCTCATATCTGTGTGTATTGTGTGCACCTGCATGTGTGTTGCTGCGCACAGTCTAATCAATAGAGCTCGGCATTAACGCACTGGTGTTTAGATGACAGAGCACCTGAAGGTGACCCTGACTACTGGCATCACCACAGGGCTCCAATAAGCTGCTCCTCAACTGCTGCTTTGCAAACCACAAATCTCCAACTTTTAGCCTGCTGCTGTTGGTTTGATTATTGTTTATAGATACAGCCGAGAATTAAAGTATGGCCCCCAGGCAGCATAATTATTTACAGCTGAAAACTCATATCATTACCAGCATGCTCCTAATTGCCAGAAGTAATATCAATGTTAGTTGATTAAGTGTATTTTTTTCATCTTCAGTCTCCATAATGTGCAGAGATTGTTTTCCCTCAGCATATGGGGTGACGGTTTATCTCAATACAGCTGTTCATCTGGCTTGACTTCTATTTTTTTTTCACACTCTTCATTCCACAATACAATATTGCTGTATCTTCAGAGGGTAGCGATCGATTGCTCCACTTTTTGTAGTTTGCTCACAAGGTCAAAGAAAACACAGGAGATTCATCCTTCATTGCTCAAAAATAATTTATCTCTGTAAAGATTTTCCCTAAATAGATACAGATGTGACATACAGGGGCAATAGCTGAATTTTAACTCAAGGTGATGTCAGAGTAAAAGAAAAGAACCAGTGGGTTGTAAGCCTTCGTTTATAGTAATTTACAATCAAATGATTAATTAAAACAAATGTTTGTATGGCCTAGACCTCCTTTCTTTTGCTATGAACACGTCAAAATCTTTCATCCTGTATTTAAGGCAGCAAGAAAGATGAAGCTATTAATAACCCTGGCTGTGAAAGGGAATATACATAAACCTTGAAGGCTACTATATTATTTACATGTAGATTACTCAAACATGAATGTGGAGCTGCAGCACTAAAAACCTATTCCTTTGACTTAGAAGTCCTTATATTGTGTTTTTTGGTTCAATTGTAAAATTCTGTTTCAAGATGGCAAAGGACAGAAAGTTCTCGCAGTTGTATTTTTAATATATGTTTAATTATAGTATGTGTTTTCACTTCCATAATAAAATCTGTCACTATATTTTTTGTTGTTTACATATCATTAAAACTATTGTGATATCAGTGATGTCGGCTATCGCCATGTTTATAAAATGACTGTATTTTACTGGTCTGCATCGATTTGTAAGATATTGTTGCTCCTGGTTTCTATTTTCCAACTCACAGCGTCACTGTGCCGTTTAGTTATACTTTGACTTTTTGGTTCTCAATTTCCAAAGTTATTTCTATCACACTTGCATTGCTTTCACTTTGACCACAGAGTTCATACAGCCTCGGAAGAGTGGGAGTGAGTGACATTTTTTAAAAAAGGAGTTGAAGTTGGCTTGCCTTGCATGATACAGCATAAGTAATATGCAAAAACGAAAGTCGGTGACGGCAATACATTCTTTTTTCAACATTCCTTTTCACATTTTTGGGGTTAGGAAAAAAAAAAAGGGGGGGGGTCCCTAAAGATTGTGTCTATAATGCAGTTAACAATAACAGGAATCTATTTCATGTTTCCAGAGATAAAATTGTGCAGAGGAGTGGAATGATTGTTAAAAGGGCAATGCAAATAGTGATTAAAAGCAGGCCTAGAGTCATCATTAGGGCATGATCTCAGAGAAATTGAGAGCAAAGGGGGGAGTGTATGAGAAACATCTTGCTGACCAACAACGGGGAGCTTGCGTGCGACTGACGTGTCTATGACAAGGATTTATAATGTGCTTTTTGACAGGCAGTGAATCCATCCCTTTGATGAGCACACTGACTGTGAGTTCACGCACAAAGCGCTGCAGGAAATTAGACAATTGTTGCAGTGAAACTTAGTACTATAAATACATTTCCTTTCTTTTTCGTTCATTCTGGGATGGAGTGATGTCAGTGCGTTGAGAGGGTCTTGTGATCCCTTTTAAAGATCAAGAATCCACGGGCGGTGATGTGTCAGCGGCTCAAAGGTCATTATATACAGGATATTATGTTAAATACAATATGAGACACTAAGTCACAACATAGTTCAGATATTTGACTCAATTACAGATTTAACATTATAATTACTCAGCAAAGTGCGAAAACTAGCTGATAAGTGTTCGTACTGATTTTAATTATGGTTTTCTATATTGGTAATTTTTGTGTGAAAAATGACAAAAACTAGACAAAAATACTTGAATTGAACTACATGTCTCTACAAGCTTACTTTTTCTAGATGATATTGTCGTCACACACAGGAGGTTTAATTATTTTGCGGAGCCTGTTCATCTTCTTTTACTTGACAATGAATCCTATGTTTCTGACCTGACATTTACTGAAAAACAGGGAGCTTAAAGGCTCCCCAAACCACTTAAAAATCCCCTAGAGGTGGTGTAATGACACTGTAGGACTGTTTCTAGGGTTGTGATGGTGGTTACAGTGCAAGTTAACACAACCTGATAGTGGTGGGTATGACATTATTCCTTCAACAGCCTATAAAATCCCTGCAATTTGGATCTAAATCCAATGTTTTGCAGTTGCATTTCTTAAAATAAGATATTCCTGATCATAAAGCACTTGTATAATCTCCCTAGAAAGTCACACAGATGAGTTATATACTTCAGATTTGCAGATATACAGTACAGCCCACCAGTAATTCACCTTTTTGCTCTTCACACTGTCTAACATGTCACCCCTGTTTCTTGGAATAAAGCACTAAAAATGTTCAAATTAAGAGGCACCATGCTACATACTAATAGTGTCCCTGGACCACAGCGTTTGATACTTGTCAATACATCTTGACCCCGACTGCAAAATGTATGACACTGCTAAAGGCAAAAAGTGCACTGCAAAAACTCTGCATTTAGTGTTGAAGCTGAACTTAATTCCAATAAATTTTGGAATCAAGTCTGCGAAGCACTTGGCATAAAGTTTATAAACTTGTTTAAGGCTCTAAAATGCTCATGTATTTATGATTACATTAAAACTGGAGGCTTGTTTGAATTAACATACCAGGAAATAGATTCTCCAGGTTGGACTCCTGCTGTAGCAGCAGCTGATTGCCTGAAATGAGCTCACCCCTGATCTCCCCGGTCACTGACTAACTAACTCACATCTGTCTAAATATGTAGGAGAATGTTTAAAATGTAAATGTCTTCAATGACCAACTTCACTCGGCTTGTCTTCAATGGACATGCAAGGCTGCCTCGGGGCAGTAGCGGGCTCATTGGACTATTCATAGACTATGTGTCCTCTTCCTCTTGCCTTTTAAGTTTTTTAAAGGGTATAATGTTCACTATGTGAGTTTAACCTAGATCTCTTTTGAACTTTTAATGATCTATTTCCTACAGTTAATGATTCAACACTGAGTTTACTACTGTGTGCACTGACATATTAACACACAGGCAAAGCAAGGACACATTTGGATGTAAAAGTTAACTCAGGTAACACTGTTTTCTCTCTTTGCTATTTTCTTGGATATTGTTCATGTCCTTCAAAATTTACATCAGTGTTAGCGTTTCTTAGAACTGTTACTTTTATATGTGAACGCTTTCTGTAAATGCAAAATGTATACAGACGTTAAACAGCAGCTGTGATACACTTTTGTTTTTACATATTTTGTCTAAATCTATGCAACATGTAAATCAGAAATATGCTTTTCACATAAAAGGTTATATTTGAAAAGATACTGTTTACTTACCATAAAATCAAACTACTTAAATGACTGTGGGATAGTCTTTTCTTTTTTTTTTTTTGCAATTATATGAAATGATCCTACCTGTGAGTGTATCCAACAGGTGCTGAACCACTTCCAGTGACATGAGCCAACATTGGCTGTGACAGATGTCCAGTCCAGTATTTATTTACAGTGAGGTCTGAATTCCCCTCCTTAATCTTCCTCTTCTTCTCTTTGTTAACCTTAAAGACAGTCACAGGAAACAGGTACACAAGGTGGTCAAAAATATTTGGATGTCTTGAAGGATCTCCCATTACTGTTGAAGTGAAATAAAATGACAGGAAAAAAGTTTATGTAAGTTGTTATCGATGACTTTCACAATAATTGACAATAAATAAAGTTTTAAGGTTGATTTTTGTTCCTGAAAGTTAAGAAAAAAAGGGAAAAATTCTTATTTTTATTCCCTATTTCCCAAATTTTAAAAGTTTGAGGCTCAACATACAAGACAATTAAATTAAGAACAATAAAATGAACAAAGACTTGATGAGGAAAAAGAAAAAAAAATGACAAAAAATCATTTTGTAATGACTTTAGAAAACTTCACCCTTAACTGAAAACAGTTATTGCGATGATATTTATCACATAACATTATATTATGACATTTTTCATTGTTTTGTTTCCCACCACCCTGCTGGCATAAACTATCTGAATTCAGTGTGTCTCAGTACTTTTGTCAATTTTGTGTATTTTTAGTGAGGTACTTTTCTGTTATTATTACAAACAAGTTGACATAAAACTCTCAGCACTGTCCACCAATAATAAATAATAAACCTTCATATGGACTTTGATAGTTTTGTGTCATCTTTTGGTTACACTTCTGACTAAATTCAATTCATACAGGCCGCACCTTTAATAACACAATGATATTTACATTCTTGCGCCATCCTCATAATCCACATAATATGTTAATATACAGTTTGTTTGCTGTGAGATGAAGGGCACAGATTGCGGTAGAGTACTTGTTTAATCAGTAAGGAAAAAAGTAAATAAAAAGTAGAGGGCAGTGTTGATGTGAGGGATGCATCTTGTCAGTGGTGCTCAGTTTTACTAATTCCTTAAATGCAACATCTTTTTTTGAGATTTCAGCACGACATGTTTGAAAGATTAGATTCTTGTGTAAAGGAATAGACAAAGTTGACATAGGAATTGCTGTAATCATGCATTTGCAAGTACATTGTAAATCCTAATTAAGCTCTAATGCTGTTTCTGTGTCATTTTTCTGTCATTAATAATAACTGGGAGTTAGGATTTGTCTCTATTAAAGGAAAAGCAGAAATATGTTGACATAAATCAACTGTGATCCTGAAATAACACTTGGACTACATTCAGACAGCAGGTCTTAATGCACAATTCAGATTTTTTGGTGAAATCAGATTTTTTTTTTGTGTGTGTGCTTTGTTCATATTACAGATTTAATGCGACTTCTATCAGTTTTCAGTATGAACCGAATGTGACCCTGAACTGACCTGCTTGTGCAAAAGAGGTCCTGATATAATGCGTGACCTCACAGGCATGCACTGTGTTTACGGAAGTAAATATGTTTTTCTTGCCGCTTCTCCTCCTAGAACACAGAATTGTGATGCTTCTCGCATTTCAGTGACATAAAGGTCGGATAAATGGGACCTGGTCATTCAGACTAAAGTTGCATTGTAAAAAATCGGATACATATTTGATTAAGGACCACATATGAAAGTGGCCTGAAAAAAAATTGGATTTGTGCTGTTTAACAGATGGGATACAGGTCACATATAGGCAAAAAAAAATTTGCCTGCAGTCTGAATATAGCTTTGCATCCCTCACATCATCAGATTTGCATATTTTTCTAAGCCTTATAAACAACACATTTTGTCAAGAGTTAAATAATTGTAAGTTATAAATAGAATTTGTGTTAAAAACAGAAAAGCATGATGCTCCATTTGCAGGTTTTTCATCAGAATGACTCTGTAAAGCAACCAATCTCGAACTGAATACTTTTCTTCCACTTTTTTTTGTCATCCTTGTCTTTTTCTTGCTCCCTAAGTCAAAAATTGCAGCCAAAGAGAATGCCATCAAAGCTCAAGGCAATCACAGAACCAACCTCACATGAGCACGTGTTAGATGTGGGCCTATGTGGAACAAGTCTTTGAGCTCAATATCTCCAACACATGAAGTTATAAAGAAGACAGAAGCAAAGCATCCTCTGTTGTATAAAAGTCATACATCGCTCGCAGGCACCAAAACACAAAAGAAGTTGAGTCGTGAACATATTATGAAACAAGATTGGAGAGTGGCAAATTGGTAATTAGCATCTACGTTGCAAATGAGCATTACAGTCTTGCTTATGACTTTCCTCTCTGGTCCCCAAAGCCTCTTCTATTAATTTAGCTCTGAGGGGCCATCCATAAACAGGCTGAATAAGCTGTTAGCCTAAATGACGAGTGCAAATGAAGGGCTGGCTAAATATGCTGAAGGTAACAGAGATAGCGAAACATCCAATCCTCAAATTACAATGAGCAGAGAAGGGAGAAGCTGGAAAAAAATGAGCCTTCTTAGGTACAGGAAACATGTATGTTTGTATTTTATTTGAATATATATATAAAAACATTGTTTACAGTATTTACTGTTTAAATTTCAAATAAAGAGTATTGAAAATTAGTCATGAGTGGGCTTGCTTAGATATTTATTGTTTTAAAATGTGTGATAAAAC
>JAPTYQ010000014.1:26118845-26130677 GCA_029814465.1 Ostorhinchus cyanosoma
AAAAAACACTGAAAAGTATTGCTTGTGCAGCAGTGTGCAATACCCATATATATCACAGCGAGAGGAGATGTACAGACTGTCAGTAAAAAGCATTGAATGAGTTCGATATTTGTATTATTGATCATTTTTAGGTTTCGTGTGCATAGATTGACTATTTAGATTAGTAAAGCAACGTGTAGATGAGAACTACATGATCTGACTTTTTTGTTTCCCACTAATAAAATGAAAGAACTGAACAATTTAAAATGTTGATTCAAAACTTCTGAAATTAATACATTCATATTATAAAAACTAAAAAGTATTTTTCCTTTGATTAAAAATGAAGTAACAGCAAAAACTTCTGCAGAGAACCATCTCAAAGTCCTTTTGTTGCTGCTACAAAAAGGCTTGTGGGTGCATGTATGTCTTATAACCATTCATATCAAGTTGTTGGATCTTCCTTTATTTTATTCATCATCAGACAGTTTCTCATTTATTTATCAGCTACGTTTTTGTCAGTCTCTGTCTTCATTATACCTCTGTTTTCGGATCCTTCATACAGCGCTGCAGATGCACGAAAATGTGCATGCACACAAGTCAACGCACCAAATTCCCCGTAAAATGCACATGCCCCATGTACATGCCCGGACAAACACACTCACACTCATATAAAAAATAAACACATGCTCACATAGAGGATGCGTCAGGAGGACACACAAAAACCAAAAGCCTGTTTTTCCATCCTGTGTTAGAAATAACTGCCAAGAAGCAGGGGTATCCCACAAGCCCTGTAGCCAAGAGACCAAGGCTGATAACCAGGCTGAAACTTTCTGTGTGTGTTTTGTGTGTGTAATTCTGAAGGTGAAAGAGGAAGAGAGTTTGTCTGTCAGCTTTGAACAGAACATGTGTTGGGATCATAATATATACTGTTAAATGTTTTATATCGATAATCCTGTTACATGAGTTGCTGTGCTTGTGTGTTTTCTGCTTACGGATGCATACTATATTAATGGCTCTGATTCTAATTGTCTTTATTTATACATGTATTTCTGATTTATTATACCTGGCAGCAGCAGAGCAAGTGAGATATCAAGAGTGAATCTTCTCACGCTTCTATTTCTTTGAGCTGACCTGAACTGACATTACTGGTTTCTGTTTGTGGCTGATTACTTATAACTTTACTCTGATGAATTTGTTAAACACTGCTTTGAAAATGTAATTTTATTGTATTGTGCTTGACATCTTAAACTGTGGTCACTTGATGGCTCAGACAGGATAGATAACTGCAGCTTCAGTGACATACTTAAACAAAATATAAGTACATTTGTAAAAACAGCATTTTATCCTTGGTGATCCTATGGTTCCTTAGTGAAATTTCTTTTTATTTCAGTCACAGGGATCCATTTATGCAAAACTGTACAGTTACTCAGTTGCAGAAGCGTACCTTCTGAAGAAGTTTCAAACTTTTGCCTCTGTGCTTCCCTTTCATCTTAGTTTTTGCACCTTAAAGCTTCTTCTCAAACTCACTGATCAATTTTTGTATCTGAAATCCAGCATTGGTGAAAAATTATTCGATACAGCTTGCACACTTGCAAACATACAAAAGCTGATGCAATCAAATACACAAGCCAGTAAATGCACACACACATGCACATGCACGCATAGAAATACACATTCACAATCTCAGAGCTCTAAACATTACCAACAGATATTTTTTTGAACTGCTCCACATACGCAACAAATCAATACAATTATCTTTTGTTCTTGGGACGTGTTTTCTTTCCCCAATAAAAATCGAAATGTATTTTTATATGCCTAACACACAGAGGCAAAATGTTCAATGACAACACAGCATCTGGGGAATGAGGGAAGTCTTCGTCCCGCCAAACAAATACACGCATGCTATTTTCTGCTTCTCCGAGATCAGATATTTGGGGCAAGGTGTTCGCAGTTTCCTCGTGGGTCTCTCGGGGGAGTTATGTTTTGTGCTTCGTCTTCGGTCTGAGATAAATGAAAAACCTTTTGACTTTCCCTCCAAGGAGAGAGTGCAAGCAGGGAGGAACTGTAAGCTATGCTGAGGAGAATGCAGGATGCCTCCAACAGAGAGAAAAGGAGAGAAAAGGGAAAACATTAATAAAACAATTTCTGCTCATTATAATGCTGCTCGGCTTTCTATTTTTATTTTGTGTTTAGGAACCTGCATGTCACTTTAGTTGGGAATGATTTGACAAAGCACCCAGTGCCACAACGATATATTGTTGCATGTTTTTGTCATTACTCAATGTCACTTTTTATGACATTCTATAATGTCACATATTTTCATGTTAAAATAATCATAACAATTCTGTAATTCTGTCTAGTCAGTTCCAGCGTTAAAAACCACGTATTATCTCTGTTTCTGTCAGCTTGATATGCATAACCTCCGCATTAATGTTAACTAACACAAACAGTTCCTTTGGGATTCAACGTTTTTACTTCTGCTTCATTTACAGGTAATCAGATTTTTTTTTTTTTTTCAAAACTTAATATTGGAGGATTATTAGTCCATATATTGGTGCATTAGCCTTAATTTGATCTTGATAGGACACAGGTTGTACAGTATTTCACAAAAGTGAATATACCTCACATTTCTGCAAATACCATCTGACCCAAAGATGATGCACAAGAAAGCCAAACAGTTTGCTAAAGACAAGCAGACTAAGGACATGGATTACTGGAACCATGTCCTGTGGTCTGATGAGACCAAAATAAACTTATTTGGTTCAGATGGTGTTAAGCGTGTGTGGCAGCAACCAGGTAGGAGTAGAAAGACAAGTGTGTCGTTCCTACAGTCAAGCATAATGGTGGGGGTGTCATGGTCTGGGGCTGCATGAATGCTTCCAGCACTTGATCTACAGTTCGCTGAGGGAAACATGAACGCTAAAACGACCTGTGACAGACTGAAGCAGAGCATGATCCCCTCCCTTCATAAACTGGTCCACAGAGCAGTATTCCAACATGAGAACACCCCAAACACACCTCCAAGACCACCACTGCCTTGGTAAAGAAGCTGAGGGTAAAGGTGATGGAGTGGCCAAGCATGTTCCCAGACCTAAACCCTATTGGGCATCTGTGGGGCCTCCTCAAATGGAAGGTGGAAGTGCGCTAGGTCTCTAACATCCACCAGCTCCATGATGTCGTCATGGATGATTGGAGGAGGATTCCAGTGGAACCTGTGAAGCTCTGGTGAACTCCAGGCCCAAGACAGTTAAGGCAGTGCTGGAAAATAATGGTGGCCATGCACAATAGTGACACTTTGGGCTCAATTTGGGCATTTTCACTTAGGGGTGGACTCACTTTTGTTGCCAGTGGTTTTGACATTGTCTGTGCGTTGAGTTATTTTAAGGGGACAGTAAATTTACTCTGTTATGCAAGCTGTACACTGACTACTGTACATTGGATCAAAGTGTCATTGCTTCAGTGTTGTCCCATGAAAAGATAGAATTAAATATTTGCAGAAATGTGAGGGGTGTACTCACTTTTGTGAGATACTGTACATCTGTCCATCCTTCTTGTTCTCATCGCCCTGTTTTTCTGTCTGCCCAACTGTCACTGCCTCATCACTCCATCAGTCTGCATCTAACATCCACTTGATGGAATGAGTAAAGATATGTGAGGTTTGAGTGCGCTGACAAGGCTTTGGCGATGAGGGAGAGGTGCCAGCTTGCACCAGGCAGTTGACGGATGATAATACGATACCTCGGGGTTACCTTGACATTCACATTCAAGTCTGGTCCCCTTTCTTTTTTTAGCAGACAGTCATCACAATTATGGGATGGGCTGATGTATGCATGTAGCTTCAAAGCGCTGTTTGAAATTAGTAATTATCATAATTGTACGTTAAACCACTCAGAGTTGGCACAACTACCTAATCGGTGCAGAGTTGGTTTAGCTGCAGTTTATAAAGCATTAGCAAATATTTTAATAATGATAATAAGGAGATGACTCAAAATGTTGCTTATTAGGGAATGGTGTCACAAAAACTTCACATCAAGATGTTATTTTTGTATGAACCAAACAAACAAAATGTGTATAACAAAAGTATGTAGATGCTGTATTCACAACAAAATTGATTTATTGACTTTTGATTAGCAAGTTGTTTGTCGGGTTAATCAGTAACACAAACAGGAGTTTACTTTACTTTAGGCCTTTTAGATAAACACAGTTATTAACATGATTTGGCAAAAGATGGTTGACTTGATCAACTTGTGTTTTAGTGTGTGTGACTGTGTATGTTGTGGTAGGTGTGAGGGATGTGGAGTAATGGGGGGCGGGGGGGGTGGCGTTATTAACTGGCGTGTCAACACCTGCCAGGCTCACAGATGGGTAGCGTTCGGCCATACCTGAATCTGTTTGTGCCGCCTTATGCTTGGTTGAAATCAATGAAAAGAGTGACGGTTAACCTTAAATCAGGATGAACATTTGCGCGTTCTTCCCACGGTGGTGGATGACACACACAACATGATCTGATGAACTTGTCTCCACTTCACATTTTATTTGCTCTTGTTTTCTTTATCTCTTGCTCTCTCTCACTGTCTGATTCCTCAGTATTTATGCGTCACTTACTCATATTAGTCATCACTGTGTCAGACTTCTGCTCTCTCTACTGCATTCGGTCGGCTATGATTTTATCCTGCTGAGATAAATAATTCAAGATTGACAGTATAGAGAACAATATTGCATGCAACCAAATCATCATT
Source organism: Ostorhinchus cyanosoma (assembly GCA_029814465.1). Lineage (NCBI taxonomy): Eukaryota > Metazoa > Chordata > Actinopteri > Kurtiformes > Apogonidae > Ostorhinchus > Ostorhinchus cyanosoma. The sequence continues at coordinate 26,123,564 of JAPTYQ010000014.1, forward strand.
GAGACAAATTTTGTACCTCAGCGACCACTAGTGAGTTAGAGGTAAACAAAGATGATGCAATGGCACCGCTTTATCTACACCGCGCTATAATTTACACAGATGTGAAATGTTTTAATAACTCTCAGAAGACACTTGGACATTTATTTCCTTCATCGTATAAAGACTGTGAAGAGAGAAGATTGAGCAAACGCCGCTGCCATCATCTTCATCAAAGTGTCCCTAACCACATGTTGCGAGGAGAGAAATCTTTTAAACTTGCTCAAGTGGGTGTGTACGTTCAACTTAAGGAAGGGCAAAAACAGCATTAAAAAAGCTCAATGTTCCCCAGTAATCCAATCGCATCACACCAGTCCCTAAATCTTTGTCAAGGAAATGCAATTGTTATAATGCGTTTATTGAAACTTGGGCAAGGTTTTATTTAATCATGCCACGCTCTAACAGCACTGGCGGTAGATGAGAAAAACACACAATCTTTCATCACACCATCATCCTTGGGAAATCCAATTTGTTGCTGTTCCTCTCACCCCGGTACGCACAACACGTGTGATTGCTACATGGTACAGCTTCTAACATGGAGTAAACTGTGTGTTAATGGGAGTTGCTTTTTTTTTTTGGTCTTATGTTCTGTTGGGCGTCATAGTATTTTAATTTTCCTGGTCACTATCAGAGTAATTTGTTGTGTTGTAGAGGTAAAGGTCTCTGCTGAGTATGCATAGTTTTGGTTGTGTGAAGAGTTAAACAGCCACAAGAACCACATCTCAACAAAATGCAACTAATTTATTAAGAATTCAGTTTTAAAGGTTTGATCTTTTCCAGATAAAACAAGAAATTCGCTTGTTTGCATTGCAGAAAAAAATAGATATTGTTTTACTGTTTTATTTTTTTTTATTTTTTTTAACACCTTGATTTGTGATCAATGTGACAATAGGCCTTAATACTAGAGAGTGAGTTAGATGGAAAAACTTCGGATCTTGCCATGCAAATCATTGTGTCAAATTAAAACATTTATTTTCATTGTTGCCTTCAAGCTGTTGAATGCTCATGCTGGTGCAGTAGATAATATTAAACAGTTAAAGAGCTCAACAGATTTGCTAAATATTATCTTGCCAAAACTCTTAATTTAACCTTTAAGTCTAAAGCGAGAGACTTCCCTAGTATTGCAATGAATAATTCACTCAATCATGGTGATTTTCTTTATGATTACAGTTTAATTTTGTGGATTAAATCATAGTTTGTAGCTTCATTGTATATTGACCCGCCACCGAGTTCTAAGTGAACAGACTTGGGTTTTGCTGTAGGTCTGTTCTGACTAACACACATACACACACACACACACCTACACACCTACACACACACACACACACACACACACACACACACTCACACCTTAGCTGCTTGCCTTATTTATTAGAGTATTTGAGTTGCTGACAGCTCTCAGGTCTGGGGCTCACAGTGCCTTGGGAGTGAAGGCTTGGGTGATGATTGAAAAATGGCGTAGGCCATGCTCTCACCATATGACGCCTCACAACTTTCTGATGTGTGTTTTCGTACATGTGTGCATGTTAAAAGGCTATGTCAAACGCAGATGTGTAACAGAAACATGGATCAGTGCACTGGTTAGAGAACAGTAAGTAACTAGACTTGGGCACCACACCCTGGCAATGGAAAGTCTAGTCACTTCTTGTGTTTGTAATTAAATAAATATAACTTTGACTGCTCCTCACTCCTCCACCTGCCAACCTGGCATCATTTTCTCCCTCTCTCTTTCCTCCCTCTCTCATAAAATTCACCAGATGTTACAGATTAGTCAGCATCTCTGTTTGGCTCTGGTCTTAAGTCAAATGCCATCACCCCAAGCCACCCCTAGGTAACCATAAAGGCTTGAGGTTAACCAAATGGAGGAGGGCAACAAAATATAGTTGGGCATTGTTTGCAGATGGGAAACGTTATTGGTTGTAAACCAGAGAGGCTCTAATCCAGCTGTGTTTTATGCCATTACCATGATGTAGCCTAAGAGAAAAGGAAATTTACTCCAACACTGCAGCCAGTTGTTTTCTGCTGAGAGCTCCATGATGTGGTCGACAATATGGTGAAGGCAAACAGTGGCATCGGCAATTCTGTTCACAAGAGGACTATTGGCTGTGCATGACTACTCTGACTTTACACTGTTAGTAACGTGTATTAAGTGTAACACAACTGACATCTGTTTTATCTCCATTAAAAAAAAGCAAGTTGCATCTATTTGTTGTTATGACCTTGAACTTTATTTTAACCTCTCTAATCCTGTATACTGTTCTTTTTTCAGTCTAATTTGCAAAATATATCAAAGTATAATATAACCAGCATTTACTGTGTACATAACAATACAGCTACTAGTGTAGTAATGATGCTATACACTTAATATCAGTCACGGCACAATTTTATTATATTTTACTTTTTTACTTTAGACGTGTGCAAATACAATTACTAGTATTAAATATAAAAATGAAACCTACTCATTGGCGTGTACAGGTTAAAAAAAAATCTGCTGTGCTATCACCAGCTGCAACATGTAAAGCAGCAGGTTGATTCTTCTGATAATTCACTACAAGCAGAATAAAAGAGACTTATTTTTATTATATCTCTTTAATCTTTTTTATGTAAACATTGCATTTGAATATGTCCTCCTTTCTTTGGAAATTTCAGCACAGCTCTTCTTTATCAGAACCCAAACCGCAGTAAAACAAAGCATATATACTATATTGTGTCAACCATTCCAAAACAATCATTTGAATATAAAATATGGCATTGTGTTCCATCTACAATTACTAAAGCTGCATTATGTGCAGGTTGCATGAAATGGGAGACAACAATAGTGGAGTAGCAGATATGTAAATAACCAATACATACTTCCTTCTAACAACTCAGTAACAAACACACACAACGCAGAAACAACCTGCTTCGACCATTTTAATTCCCCACACAACATTACCACAGGCATACCCGTACACAGACAGATCATACCAATATATCGATGTGTTTATTGTTTGTAGTGTACTATGTGTGAGTGTGTGTTGCTCAGGTTACATAGCAAAAAATCTTCACGTCAAAGGGAGTGTGTGATGTGCACTGAATCGAAGGTTTTATGTTATGTACAAGTGCAATGATTTTATATGTGTGTTTGTGTATGGGTTGTAAAAGAGTGTACGTGCGTGTGTGTGTGTGTGTGTGTGTGTGTGTTCAGCATTAAGGTGCTTCAGATGTTCTGGAAGCTCAGGCCCTCTGGCTTTAGCCAGTTGGAGTTCTTCAAATTAGCCCAGCGCTTCATTATGCGGCTCCAGTCTCCTCACCCACCCCCCAACTCCCTCTTCTCCCCCCTCCTCATTTCCACCTCCCTCTTTTTCCTCACCCCTACCCAACAACTTACTTTATCCTTATTCTGCTATCATGAAACTCTCTCTGCTTCCCCACGTCTTTTTAATCCTCTCCCCATGTTAATCTTTCTTTTTCATTTCTGCTCACATCTGAATCTAGCTTACCTTATCTCATCTGTGACCTCATCCTGCCCCTGATCTTCTTGTCTAAGAGGAAATGTTTCTTCTCATGGAATCTCAACAAGTTCACATTTAAATAAAAAGAAAGTAATTGAAACGAATGATTTAAAATTTCACATCGGCTGCGATAAACCACCTGCTGTCATCCCACCTCACCCATCTCCCCCCTTTACACCCCTCCCTGCCATCCATCCTTCACTACATCCCTTCTTCCTCACTCCTCTTCCACACCTCCATCTCCTCTCTGATTCCCCACCACTAGATTTTTAGCTCCAGGTGAAACAGCGAGCCGACCCTTATGTTGCCTTCTGTCTGTGAAGCTTTTGTCCTCTTCCTCGTAATTGCAGTGTGTTTGTGTGTGTGTGGCTGGTTGTGAGTGTGTATATGTGTATTGCACATGGTTGTTTTAGAGAGAGAGAGATAGAAAAAAAGAATAGGAAAGGATGCTGTGTGTGTATGTGTGTGTGGGATGGTGGAATTGGGGGGGGGGTTATTGTTTGTGTATGTGTGCGTATGTGCTCTTGGGTTTGTGTGAGCCTGCCTACTTTGCTTTTCATCTGTTGCCTATGGTGCAATCCACAATCACAATCCCAACCGTCCACACAAACACATAGAGCCCTGGAGTGTGGTTGTTAGCAGGTGTGTATAGTTTATGTTAGCATTAGCTGCATTAGCCTGCATGCCACGCCCCCCAGTGAGTTTTTGTCTCAATGGAAGCCAGGGATTTCTCTTCATTTGAGGGACTGAGGGGTGTGCACACACATATACACACACATATACGGGTGCCTGAGGGAGGGCCAGTAACTGAGCCACCAGCCAAGGGAGCTGGACCAATTACATTGTTAGGATAAATGTAGCGTCGGCTATGCATGGATTGTGGTACTTAACAGCCGTCGCGAAAAAGAAAAACCCTCCCTTTCCTTTCCCTTTCCTTTCCTTCTCTTCTGCTCGCCTGGGCGTTTTTAAATGGAGGGGAATTTAAAAACAGATTTATGGGTCAGTTAAATATAGTAGGCAAAACTGATTCCCTAACCAATCGCCCCTCCTCCGTAACTCCCTCCATCTATCCCTCCCTTGTAGCACCACCACCCTTCCATCCCCCAAGTTTTGTCTCCTTTTCCCTCCCTTTGGTCTTTTATAAAATGATATATCTCTTAAAAAGGATGGAACAGTTCCCCCAGTGGAACGCTCAAACACAAATTGACAATCCAGGCCTTGTGGTTTAATAGGCACCCTGTATCTCTCTCTCTCTCTCTCTCTCTCTCTCTCTCTCTCTCTCTCTCTCCAGTTTCCCCTCCCTTTCCTTCTTTCTATCTCTGTCTCCCTCCCACGTTCCTCTCTCCTGTCTCTTACTCTCCTGACCAACAAGGAATTATTAAATGAAGCCTTAACTAAATCTGAGTTAATGAATTATTCTAGCACCTACGATGTGATTATTGTAATTAATGGGCCACCGACGTACCTACCTTCACACCAGGTTTCCTAAATGAACATCTCGCAAAGGCCTAATGTCTTTCTTTTTGACACAGATTTAAAGCTTCCTCTGCTTTTTCTCCTCCTCAACTTACATCCCCAAATGCATTGTGGGATAGGAATCTGGGTCTGATATTCATTTTTCTCCTCTTAAGAGAGAAAAAATACCCATGAGTATTTATATTATGGTTTTAATAAAATCGAGAGCACTTAAATTAGTGTTTAAATGATTAGATTGGGTAAATTTTTATGTCAGTGCTAGTTTTTGTGGGAATGGCGACCTCAGATGATATGCTTTCCGTTTTGTCAACAGGCTTAAGTCCATGCGATGGTATCAGAAATGTTTGCATTTGGATGACAAGCATCATTTGGCAATGGCAAATGTTTGTTTTAGGGGCAAAGAGAATTCCTCCTCTGCAGCATTGCTATTTTGGATATGTTTTCGCTGCTTTTCCTTTAAAAGCGTTGCAGGGGAGGGGGTGTTTCACTAAAAATGTGTTTACCTCACCATACTGAGAGTTGTAAATGCAACGGTTAGCAGGTTTTCAGCAGCGTGCATGGAGGTGCGAATCTCCCTCCTCACCACACGCTAGCCTCCAGCGCCAACACACAGTCATGCACACATACTTTCCACACACACACTAATGCACATACACGCACTGCCTGCTGCTAATCCACAGCACCAGCACAATCCACTTTCAGGGCTGCTCTGCTGCAATTGCGCCAAACAGGCCACAAGTTTGGTTCCTTCTCCAAGACACACAGATCCAGGCCATGTTTGAGATTCTGTTTCAGCAGCAAATACACAGACCAGCACTGTTCAAAGTTCTAGTAGTATAACAGCAGAAAATTTGACAAAAAACCCCTTCCTGGTGTCGGCGCTAGTTCACGAACCTCGGCCAAGCCTTTCATCCTGAAGCCAATGTGTATGGGGCAAACATTCAGTGTGCTTTGATTTTCTAACCACTTAAGAAGATTCGGTCATGCTTAATCCAGTTTCTCAGCCGAATTTCCCTGCAAGCTGGTAATTATGGCTGAATAAAGTGTATACTTCAAGTGCTGCTGTTGTTGCTCTCCTTATAGACCTTGTATCGGGTGTTGTGTTTTGTATGTAACCTGCAGGTAAATTGGATAAGTTAACGCACAACCTGAACAGTGATCCATCTTAAACCGATGTTGGTTACAGGAAGAGGGGTGGCTACCTACTTACATTACAGTTTTGTTGAATAATGTCATTTTTATATATTTGTCCAGTTCCTTTTGGGTTCTTCAATTTTAGTTTAGTATTCTCCAAAGGTAGAGCTAACGATGAGAAAAGTGAAATTACACTTGTCCATCTCATCTCTTGTCTGCAACAGGTTTGCACACATTCTTGCTTCACTCCTAAGGAAAAGCGAAACATTAAATCACATTTGTCAACTAATATTTAACTTAACATATAACTTCATGTATAGACAAGTTGGAAATTAAATGAATGCAGCTCCTCAGATAATGTAGAGTCCATAACAGAGGATATTCAGTGTATCCCTTTGGGCTTAAATCTGTAGAGAAATCTATTTTGTGGGCATGTAGTATTCATCTTTAATGACAGTGACTGAAGGCATAACTTACAATTTGAGGTAAGATCTGCTGTACAAACAAGGTGTTTTGCTGTAACTGGCATTGTACCTTCATGGTGCTTCAGAGCTTTGACCAATGCTGCTGCAGATGTTAGACCTCACTCACCAGGTATCCATATTTACTTTCCCTTCCAGGCTGAATGGAGGGCAGTGCAAATTGCAGGTCTCATTTCAAGAAATCCTTGCACCATGTCATAAGCAATAAGCCAACCTGTCTCAGTGCTGACTCTTTTCAAGCTGGCGCAAGCATGCTTCTGTTGAAAATTTGATACAAAACTGTAAAGCATTTCCTATAATGCATGTTTTCATCTTAACCCGTAAAGACCCAAATATCCAACATTGAACAAAATCGTCTACTGATCAAAAATGTTTAATACCTGTCAATCCACTAATCCTGTCAATACAATTAAAATAAATAATTGGTGTAAAATGCAGTTTATCTTTTCATGGTCATCAGATATGACCCATTTGGATGTTCAGAGGCTCTGT
>JAPTYQ010000014.1:26192762-26213830 GCA_029814465.1 Ostorhinchus cyanosoma
GTGTGTGTGTGTGTGTGTGTGTGTGTGTGTGTGTGTGTGTGTGTGTGTGTGTGTGTGTGTGTGTGTGTGTGTGGACGAGCGGCTTGTGAATGAACACCACACGCTCACACATTGCGTGGTGTATCTGTAAGCTTAGCTGTGGAGCTCACAGTTATGCCTGCCTGTGTTTATTTGTTGGTCAGTGATATGATGAAAGATGGCTTGCATGGTATGTTTTGTGTGTGTGTGTGTGTGTGTGTGTGTGTGTGTGTGTGTGTGTGTGTGTGTGTGTGTGTGTGTGTGTGTTGTGGTGGTCAAAGCCTCCCCCTCGCTTCCCCTCCTCACCTCACAGTAATCGAGTGAGCTGTGACAGCCCCCATCATATAACACACACACATAAACACACACACAAGCCTCAGGGCTAGAGGTGATTTCTTGACGATGGGATCCAATCAACTCCAAGCCAATCAGTAATGAGGGTTAATCAGCTGATCGATCAAAAAAGGTGGTCTCCTCGGCCATGGTCCTAGATTCACTATGACTGTGTCAGTGTGTGTTTGGGGGAATTTCTGAGTGAAAAGCAAAGTGTTGGTTAGGATGTAGAAGTGTGACCATGAAACTAACTTGATAAGACACCAGTGAGATGCAAAATGGAATAAACACAAGGTAATAATAAAGCTTGTTGCCAACATGAGACAAGCATTCAGATCCTAAACAAAAAACTTTTAATTTTCATCTTAGAACCAGATTAATAATATCAGGCTGTGAAAGATACAGTAACTGATATACATATTAGCTGAAAAGCCTGCAGGAACCAGAGGGTTTACAGGTGCAAAAGTGATAAGTCATAAGAGCTCTGAGCTTTTGCTCTTCTTTTCTTTATAATTTTGGGGATGTTTCCAGTCAAAGTGATCACAGATGATCTGTTTCAGTGTGGCTAAAACAGCATTTTGTCCACACAGCCACAGCACTTGTCAGTTGTTAATGCTAGCTACGGTACATTACCATCATATATATCATTTATCATCCACACAGTAACCAATAAAACACTTTATATTAACTAATAATGAGTGCATCATGCATTTGAGGTCCAGAATTACAAATGTGGAAAGATACTGTTTTGTTGGATTTGGTTGATTTGTTTCTCACATCTATGCATTTTGCTAAAAACGTGCTTGTACATCATCAGCACGGAGGGTCTAATGTCTATTTCAGCCACTTTAACTCCTGGCTCCTCCCCTCTTTTTAACCCCTAAGGGCCTAAGACCTGGGGAACTTTTAATTACCAACAGCCCCAGCTCTCTTCTCCACTGGCCACTGAATGGTCAACAGGCTTTTTACTACTTACCGAGGCATCAGTGCCAGAATAATAATAGAAAACAATGTCAGTGTGCACGAAGACCTGTCTAAGGGGGGCCAGGGCCGAAAGAAAGAGAGATAGACAAGAGGGAGAGATAGGGGTATCATTAGATAAGCCTGTTGGTTAATTAGCCCTGCATCAGGAGGAGGGGACCCCCCTCCTGATGCCAAGAATGGCCATCAGCCGTTATCCGTGGTCGCCTATTTTTTATGGTCCTTTGCAGACTCCGCTGACGAGGTTGTTAAGCAGCATGGAGGGCATATGGTGGCAGGATGGAGATGTACTGTTGTCAGTCAGTCGCACACTGACAGAGTGAAAAAAAAAACTATAATGCATTGTTGCAGAGGCGGGACTTTAGATGTTGTGCTCCAGCTGCTTGTTAGACATGGACTCCATAACATAAAGGATCCCCTTAAGTGACGGAGGTTAGCTGTGTGGGATGTCCTGAGAATTGACAACTCTACAGTGTGTCCCCACTGTCCATAATCTTGAGGTTTACAATACATTAGCAATAGTGTCCTTACAGACAATGGCCAGAGACATTGATCTTTTTGCTGCTGTTTATTTAGGAAGAATCTTTTCTTATTTATTTAAAATGCAAAAAACAGATATTCCCCGAACAGTCGCATTAGTCATAAGGATCGTCCAGTTTTATTTGGAAATGTTTTTGGACCTGTGGTGTTAGTTGTTCTACACACTATGGTCTCAGTGTTCAACAGGCTTTTTACCACATTTGGCATTGAAGTCTTATCCCATGTAAAGAAAATATTGCTTCGGGAAGAAGATGCTTCAGAAATAACAGACCTCATGTGTCATTGGAGATGTCAGGCACCACAAGCCAAATACCATTGGGCTCTGAATTACATAACAGCATAGATCTGTGGCAAAGATTTCACAACTTAGCATTTATCACAAATCTCAACACTATGCATGCTGATTTTAAGCTACTATAGGTGGGATTCAGATAATTTCTTATTTGAATAAACCTTCCACTAAAATACTCTCAAGATGTGTATGTTATACGCATCCTCTATGGTTGTACACATCAAAGCTGTGAGCTGAGGCTTATGGAACAATGTCTTCACAAGCCAACATTTATCCCACAGTTTTGATCACAGTCAAGCATTAGTGACAAAACCTCACCACATTAAAGATGTTAATGTACGAGCAAAAAACACAAACTTCACCCCAGACAGGAAACAAAGGACCACGCATACACAATGTATTAATTAATTCAGCTGAATACCCGGTGCTTTGAACACTTCTACCTTGTTTTTCACTCCCTTGCCTGTTATTTGCATTGCACTGTGCGGTGCTCATTTACTATTTATATTACCGTATGCACTGGCTTTGTGCAGTCAGTTCATAATACTCCATTTTTTCCAATTAATCACAAAAAGATTTTAGTTTTGCCTCCAGCATATTCAGGACTCACAGCTGTAAGCAAGCAGTTATATATCAAACACAACTTCCCTTTTATTTTGCATTTCTTTCTTTTCGCTTTCTTTTTCCGTCACTTTTCTCTGTTTTTTATGCTTTAGAACCCTTGATGTTTCTTTATCCTTCTTTTTTCGTCCCTCAGTTCGTAAACAGTCTTTCCACCTCCCTCTGTGAGTTTTACAGATTTTTGCCCCTCACCACCACCCTCTCCTCACATACCCTATCCATTCCCTCATCCATTCTGCCTCCAAACTGTCTCTTTTTTTTTGCCTTCACCTCTTCATCCCTTTTCTTTTTCACCCTCCCCTCTCTCTCGTGGTAGTGGCTGGGCAGGCCGAGCCCTGGGGCAAGAGAAGCAGCGCCCAGATCTGTTCTGTGTCGTGTGACTAGTTATTTTTATCTCAAGTCACTTTCTAGGCCCAAACAGCTCACTCTCCATCCATTTCTCCTCATTCTTATTCTTTTCTTTCGCTTTTCATTATGTTTTTCCTCCGTTTTTGGCCGGGGTCCTGGTTTACTCACTGTACTGTATTTACTTCTTACACGCAGTGTAAGATAAGACGAGTGGGCAGTGTTTGTGTGCATACAAGCCTGTGTACATGTGCATACATATGTGTTTGTGTGTGGGGTGGAGATGACTCAACTTGCTTTTAGTCATTGATGTTGACAAGCATAAACATAAACCTGCTCTCTCTGCTGGTAAATGGGTAAATGTTCCTGAAAATCACAGGAAAAAATGTCACAGCCATCTTTTATTTAAAGAAGGCACTTACATGTCCTCTGCACCATTTATATATTCTCAACCATTGTTTCCATCAATTCAGAAACAACATAAAGGTTTTTTTCGCCCACAGTATAAAAAAGTGAAGGAGCTCATGAGTTCAACTTACATGCTGTAGCAACATTTTATGAACATCAGGACCAGGCTTTCTGGAAAACACCTTGGAGACTAGTCTTGGGGTTCTGGGCATGTTGGTTAGAACAAAATATGTTGTCAGAAAACAGGACACACACACATTCACTCACACACATACACACACACATGGTCTGCTCTTCAGGAGGAAGCCCATTGTGCAGAGAGGAGATCGATGGAAGGGTCAGGCCATGTCAGAAGAGGTAAAGCAGAAACAAGCAGAAGATTGTTTTCTGTGTCTCTCTCTCCTCCGCTGTCTGGAGACCCCAGTGGTCAGTGCTTTGCGCCGGGGTGCAACCTTTCAGCTCAGGGAGAAGGCACTGTTCATTTGTAACAATAACTTCTTTCTGTGCATTTGTGTGGAAGAGTGAAAATATTAGCAGATTCCTTTAGCACGATATGACACAGATAAGGTAAAAGATGCTTGAAAGTCAAATATAGTGTTTAGTATTTAAGTATTTATGAGCACCTTTAATGTAGTGTCTCTTGTTGTTACATGTATGGTTTCAGTGAAAAAATAAACCAATAAATAAATTGTATATCCTCCTAGGACCCTCTGTCCACGTTTGTGGACAATAGTTTAACAGTTTCATACAAAAAAACAACAAAACTGTCCATCGCAAAGGACATTCCATAAACATTTTTTAAAAATGCATGTTTCCAATATAGGCAGTTATTTAATTAAAAAAGCCAAAACATGTACTTTCCTGACATGTCATGGGACTTAGGAGGTTTATATATATATATATATATATATATGTGTGTGTGTGTATAATATATGATTCTGTGCAGAAGAATCGGTATAGCTAATGAACAGAAGGATGGATATACAAAATAAAAATAAGTCCATATAATTATAACCTCATCATTAGGCATTATAGCCAATAATGAATGAGGTGTTACTATAACAAATATGTTTTTCTCTGCATTTTACCATTCACTAGTGTTACCTTCATGTAATGTAGACTACCAATTTAAACAAATTACATTATTGGATGCAATGTAAAGATGCCAAAAATTTGACCCTTTTTATTCACTGGTTCCATTTTTTTATCCCTTGGATCAATTTTAAAAAAAAAAAAAAAAAAAAAAAAGTCACCAAGACCAACACTCAAGAAACAAGCATTATACATGCAGAGTTGTTCTCTGTTCTCTTTGTCACAACTGTTAATTTCTGCTGTCTCTTGCTGTTATTAGCCATCAGCTGTTATTTTCGGACGCTGGCCCCAACTGATAAGTGTGGGAAAGAAGCATGTGGTTCTCCACATCAGTCCTCCAACCTCATCCACAATGGTCTGCTTTGTCCACCTCACCTCCCTCCTGCCCAGTCTTGGGTGCTACATAGGGTTGGCATTGTGTTTAATAAAGTTACAGTGGTCCTACAACGTCTGACTTCCCAAAAGCTAGGATATTAGGGGTGGAACAAAAAGGCCACAACTGCCACTTTGTCTCATCCAGGCCAAGAGTGGCTCAGCAGAATTACAGACAAAAATGAACAGCAAGGTTATATCAAGCTACGAGACACAATTATCATTTTAAAAACCTGGGCTGCATGCTGAATTTCTAATGTATTTAAAATAAGAGATATTCTGTCTTGAGGGCAAATCATTGACGGTGCTAATGGGTGAGCCCTCGCTGGCACCAAACCAAGGTAATAATTCACTTGGGCTGTCTTATGACCTCATGGTTTTCACATATCCTGTTTCACATTTTTTTAAGGTAGGGGTGAGGGACTGCAGAGAGTCCAACCAATGATCTAAGATTATACAACCCATACTTGTACATTTTTAATTTAACTTAGTTACAGTAATAAAGAATAATGCAAAACTAAAACATACAGACAAACTTGCTAACAAGCACTAAACATTACAGAATAAGCTGTCAAGATGCTATTACAGTATAGGGACACTGAAAAAAGAGCAGTCAGGTGTAGAGCTCTGGCAGTGATAGATAGGATGGAGCTTAGGGTAGACACACTTTTACAAGACCAACCTGTGTGCCATTAACAAAATGTGCAAAAGAAAAAGGTCTTTGTTATCAGCAGTTTCTACTGTTGTCCTTATGGGTTATGCTCATTGCTTTCCACTGACAAAGTATTCCCACATGTATCACCTTAAGACATAGTTTGTTTGTTCCCCATACTGCTATGTTGCTCACGTCAAAGCCAGCACATGGCCAGCTCTTGACTGATGGCATGCTCTCTTTCCCCAGAGCTGCCTGGTCCCCCGGTAGTCTCATTCCCCCGCCACAAAGCTCCCTGAGGGTGTCGCCAGTGTGTGTCTGTGTATGTGTGTGTGCTGTATCTCCCCTGTGCAGGTAGCTAAGTGTGACAGCTCAGTCCACAGGTAATAGTCAGGTGGCTTCCCCTTGGGAAGATCCCCATCCACCAGAGCCCAAGGGAAAGAGGGAGGGAGAGAGAGGCTGAAAGATACACTGTAAGAAAGAGGTGGATAGGTCAACCAGCAAGGGGTTTCAGAGTTGAGGTGAGTGTTCCCCCCCGCGACTTGCCCACAATCACCATTCACTCTTCCCTACCCAGGTTCCACCCTTCAAAGCCTGTAAGTGCACTGCAAATGATGTGGTTCTTACCAAGATTAAAAAAAAAAAACTTCAATTTAGAAGTGTTAATTTATCTTGTTTTAAGAGTTAATTTCTTATTTTAAGTCCTCATACATCTGTAGACGTGCTTATTTCTAGATTTGACTTTTAATTCAAGAAATCTTGTTGAGTGGACTTATCTTGCTGCATGGACAGATAATTCACTTGTTTTGAGCACCTTTTTCCTCAGATTTAGTGTTTTTAATCTTGTTTTTAGACACCCCTTTTTTGTTGTGTTGTGTACCTATATACATTGCAGTCCTTGGATTATTCTAAATATACGAGCACAGAGCACGCCTATGAATGTCGGGCAACATCTGCCAGCTAATGGTAAAGAGGTCAAGATCTGACAACAGCATGATGAATGGCTGCTTGATCTTCTATTTCCGATACCACTTGGACTGAAGCTCTGTGGCAGTGAGACTGGGAGTTGAGCCATTTACTGCAGGAACTGGTGAATAAGGGCATGTCTAATTCTCTACTGACATTTATTAATTTCAACTCATTATTGTTTGTGCAATGAGTAGAATCACGTAAACTCCCTGCTTTGAATGTTATTATTATTGTTTCCTGTTCAGTATTAAATCTAGGTTGATCTCTTGAGGGCCATTTCATTATTCTTGGAGGATTGATGCCATTGATCTAATTATTTGTGTTAGTTGGTTGAAAAATTTTATGAAGCGTATAATTTAAGCAAGACATTTTTGATGTCACACATTGATAAAGCAGTAAAATATAATAAAAAAAATATTGTCAATGTATAAAGTGAACTTTGATTAAATTTAAGTTTCTTTTTTTCATCATTCACATCCATTACATCCCTACTGTCTTGAAATCAGAAACAAACACTCTAAGCAGATTTGAAGATATTTGTGGAATGATCTTCTCTTATACCTGTGCGTAGACAGGTGGTGATTTGATAGCCTAATAGTCATGTGGCAGAGCTTTATAGCAGGTGTTTGCAGGATTCTCAATAGTTCCCATGTGCCTGAACACGCTTTGGCCTAAACTGACAGTAAGTGTGCATTCAAAGGATGGATCAAGGTGGATTTGCACACATGCTCTTGAAAACCTTTTTTCCTTTAGACAGGCATATTTGGTGTGGAAGTTGAAGGGAATGGGAGGGGAAGATGCTATTATGTTGTCTGTTCCTTTAGTCAACCACAAAATTTGAGTCAGGCAGTTTACTTGGTCATGGAAACATTCCGACTCATGTGTCACGAGACTGCAAGACCTCCCTAATCTTGCACTGTATTGTCAACAAACCCCATTAAGAAAACTCTCCAATAAGGCAACGCAAACAAGATCCCCTTCCTCTTGACTTTTCTTGTCGTCACTGCCCTTTATCACCCTCTTTAGTTTTATGAAGGGAGGCCTATCTTTGGACTATCATTTGACATCATGTACACATTCCTCCTACCAGATGCTCCCTTGTGATATGCTGTGTGTGTTCCCCCCTTGCTATGGGTCTCAATGGGCTGCTTTCTTCCCTCATAGCTTCCCTCCACCATACACAGACAAACATATAGACCATGTAAGCCACAAAGTCCATTCAGCTGATGGAGAGCGTTGGCTGAAGGGAGAAAAGCCACCACATGATAGTGGGCCCGGCCCCTCACAGAAAACCACCTTTTCTGTCCAAGAGGGGAAACAGACAATGCTTTGTGGACCATATAGAGGGAGTCTACCCCTTCTATTAAAGGCACTGACGCCCAGCTGCTTAAGCACGTCCACCAAACCATTGACCATTGTTCCACGCATGCCTGCTTTAGTCACATCCCTTCCTCGATAGGCCCCCAGTGATGATCAATGGCCAGGCCCTGCTGGAGTGGTCGAGGGTCTGTGGCACCCCACAGGTCTCTATACTGGGCCCACTCATCTTGTGACTGATCGCCTGTCACTCTCCACCCTCCCCACACCCCTGGCCTGGAAGAGGCACTCGTCTTGTCCCCTCAATTAAACCTACACAGCAGGTTATAGACTTCATCTTACTGGTTGCTGGTTTTGTCAAAAAGAAATAACAGATTTTTTTTTCTCCACCATACTGAGGTATCGGTTTTATTGACTGAGTATGCAGGAGATAGGTGTACCAGTTCTTATGTTTTTCATCTTGTCTCCATTTTACGACAGCCTCTAAAAAGCTAATGTCTGTCATCTCATCTGTTTGGTGCAATTAAATTCTTCTTTTAGTGGTATTGCAAGGAGGCCTCAGCTAACACGTCCATCAGACGAGGAGCTGCGTATAGGAGACATGCTCAGTTAGACCGTATGGTCATAAAGGTTATATTAATGGTTTATGTACCTCACTGCAGCATTGTTAATGGCAAATGGCATTTACTGGGTACTGCAGAGGAAGGCCATTCAATCCACTGTATGGTTTATCTATCATGTCAAGCGCTCAATAAAAAGCCCTCAGTAATATCAAAGGAGACTCAACACAAAGGCTGTACCCCTGGGCTAGGTTTAAACCTTTTCTTGTGTTCTATGTAACAAAATGAATAGTTTATATTTTCAAAATCCGTCTGAAATTAATCAAATTTAATTCCTCTTTGCGCCGTGCCTAAGTACATGCACATGGACACACAGAGACAAACACACATCAAGGCATGTCTGTGTGCGCACACACAAGGCAACAAAGCCATCCACACACAGTGAAACAAACCCTATTAAAAGAATTTCAGGGGTCGTTTCAAATCTGGCTCTGTGAAATAGCTCACGCCTGAACCAGCGTCTGATTTCATGTGCCTATTTGATTGTTTGGTGTCCCTTTATCAGCGATGATGTCATCAAAGTGGGTCCCCACACTACAGCACCTCACTGGCTTTACAGCTAAGCAATCCCCACTATGCTTGGTGAATGCTGGTGAGGATAACGATAATGATGATGAAGGTTATCATAGAGTAATTACTGTGCATGGAGGATTCCACACAGTGTGAATGAGTAAGACACCCAAGCGAGAGAGATTGAAAGAGGGAATGAGGAAGAAACATTGAGGGGAGGGGGTTGGGGGACGTATCTCTAAATGTGTCGCTTGATTGAAGTGTGTAAGGTTCTGAGCTAATTACATCCAGAACCGCAGCCTAGGAACAGATGCCACACTTGTGCATCAATAAATGCTTATAAGTAACTTATTTAGGGCTGCCTGCCATGCAAGGAAATGGCATGACTTAAAGCACAAGTGCCTGGGGGCTATTCCCCAGCTCTTTGTCTTGTCATCCTGCATCTTTTAAATCTATTCACCGCTTCAAAACAACACAGGCAGACAGCAGGGCAGGCAAAAAAAAGAGAAGAGGAAGAAAAAAAGATACAAATATTCACACTTTGCAGACAGTATTATGTTTGCCGTTTGAGTTGTCTGCCATCAAAGAAATGTTGTCTTCTCTTAGATTTGTGAGCGGTAAAAGAGTGGTGAGAGCTCTGTTTTTAAGGCCAAGCTTCTGTTTGATGAAATGCAGCTGTTCTTTAAAGTTTTAAGATAAATATGTTTTGACTTGAGCGTAGAGAGATACATTAGCTTGACAAGCCTGTGCTGTGTTTTCTTTATCTGTTGGTGTAATAAACAGTATTAGGCTTTCATATGTGAGGAGTTGTATGTTGTCAAAAATTCAAGGTACCTTACTGCTTTGTGATTATGTTGAGCGTGAATATACGGGTAGGACTTTTTTGTGTTTTTAATGCTTTCCCTTGTGGACCATATGTTGACGTGAATTTAATCTTTAATGATCACTGACAGTGAATCATTCAAACAGATAAATTGCTTTGAGAAATGCACATAGATCACATACAGAACGTAGTATGTAATCAAAGCCAGACCTTTACCCTTTGCAAATGTAACATGCAATTAGTATTACCACAGGAACAGGTTTTCTATTGAATTTGATTGACACAGTTCATTTCTACACCATCAGAGTCGTTAAAGGTCGGCCCTTATGACAACATTTGAGTCATTAGTGACATTGAATGTAGGTTGTTTTTCTGTTTCTCACATTGTTGTGTCATTCATTTTCTGCTCCGTTGTTATTTTCAGTGTATACTTCATGCAAAACATAGAGAAAGGGAGACCATGCAATAAGACTCTCTAGCAACTTTTTGGGTATTTCTGTGCACTCAGGCTCGACTGCATGCATATGTTCAGGTGCATATTGGCGCTCCTTGTCCCATTCGCAAAGCTATTTAAAGCTGCAAAGCTGGAAAATCAACTGTGTGTAACATCAAGGGCCTCTGCACATTCCCAAGGATTTGCATACAGAGAGAAAGAGCTTCTTCACTCATTACTGTTACCGCCACATGATGTAAGAAGGCGAAAGTCCCCGGGAATTCTGGTTGGTTTTGATCAGCCTGCACGACTGACCGGTGCTAGAAACACTGCAGTGCTTAACACAAAAATGCTAATGCAAAAGAGAGCGAGTATTTCCCTCTTGACTCTGCGTTCTCTCAGTATGAATGCAAAGAGCTGTTTTGCAATTGATGATTGTCCCAGAGAATAATTAGACAGTTTTACATTTTTCATGAGATTAATTCATGGCTTTTTTATGTGCATTTTGTAACCTCACACTGCATATATTCTGTACCATATTACCATATTTGAAATATGTATTATCTGTAAGGAATATACCATATGTTACTGAGAGGCCTTTCACTATGGGTTTAACCATGTAAAAGCAGAATGCAAATGGATTAGTTTGCTCTGTCATATTTAGTGTAATAAGCAGTGAATTAAGTTTGCAATTTTCATATAGACTTGTCTGCTCATGTTTATCACAGGCCGCTAATATTCATAACAATATCCACTGCCAAAAACACACACACACACACACACACACATTGTAAAGCAGGATTCTGCTAGTGTTGGCCCCGTCAAGTTTCCGTAGTGTGAAGTTCATTAACCTTTATGACTCAGAATTATGGAAGCCTTCATGATCTGTGGATGTGTGCGACTACGCATTGTGTGCACAAAATCTAAAAGTGTGCGATTAGTCGATGCATGTGTGGATTGTCGTCCAGTATGTGGTCATGCACAAAGGTGGAAAATGTAAGAAAAGAGTTGGAGGAAGTGGTTGGAGAAGCTGCTAAACATGGCTAACTTTTCCATGACATCACTCATCTGGTATTAACAGTGTTAACGCTTCGTCCTGCTTTCCTCGCCTCTCTTGTGCCACCCAAATGAAAGGAATACAGCACAGAGACTGTGCGTGTTGCTGTTTTATAAGGTTTCCTTGTGGCCTGTTGCCAGAACCTCTGCTTTGCGTTTCATCCCAGGGCTAATTTATCACATCCTTTTCTCAATCATTCTTTGCTAAGAATGCTACTCCAATCTAACCTTCTTATAAACACGATCAGAATGAAAACTAACTCTAATTCCTACATTTCATCTAGTTTATTTGGTTATAAAACATCAGCTTAGTTTTTAATCAGAATATTTATATGAAGGTTCTTCACAGCAAATAGTAATTAATACAGGATGTACAGTCTAGAGCAACATCATCTGTATTTTCATTAACACTCTATTAAGTTAATCTATGAAATGAAAAGCTGGCGTATATAAACCTTTAAACTGTCATTTAATTAGACTTGAGGTGTCGTTAGCAGCTGGAATATACTTTCTCACAGTTTGGAGAGAGTCTTTAAAAAGAGGCACAGTATGTGATGAATATGAAAAAAACTGTGATCCGAAGTGTCTGATTTCAGCTCCAGGGCAATAGGTGGGGGGTGGGGGTGGGGGTAAGGAGCTCAGTTTAGAGGTACCATATTTTAATGCCTTAAAAGTACCGCTCACTGTTTGTCGACTTGTTTGGGCGGTGAACAAACAGTCTTGGCATACAGTGTATACCTCCGAGTCCCACCTCTCCCTGCACCCACAGCTGCAACCACCACCCCTGATCGGTTTGATCTAATTTCCTCTTTTTTTCTTCTTCCTTTACCTTTCCTGCTGAAATTGATTTCTGCTTGTTTGGTTTGGCAGTAATAAGATCAACAGTAGGATCATGTTTCAATGGCATACTACTTTGAACCCCAGGCAAATGATTTGTCCAAACTTAATAATGGAAATACTTAGGATGTATTGGGAGATGTAAACAGTAGTTGTAATAAAACAGTGCCGCGAGGTAAGGGCTCCTTTAAGTTGCAAAGCCTTTCCACTTATGTTGGCCGTACACACCTCGGGCTCTCCCCAAACATTATGAATAAAATGTATCCCCATTTAGCCAGGCGAAAAGTCACCCAATAAAAGCTATTTAACTGGAGTGTGGTCTGGAGTGTGGCATGCTTAGCCGTCGCAAAGTTTGACCGGCAATGACAAAGCTGTCAACAGAGCAGGAAACAGCTAATGCTTTACTGCACAGACAATTAGTTTAAGGGTCTCAAATACACATGTAGACATGTAAGTCCCACTTTGCGCTTTCTGAAATGTTGCAACACTATTTCTTTGGCAGCAGAAATGTACTACAGGGGGATTTTTTCACATCTACTTGCACTGCTCACTAAAGCATATATTTTCCTTAAGAGGGAAAGAAAGGAACCTTAACTTGCATGGGATACTTCTCTTCATTTTTATGTTTTCTGAATAGATTATTATTTAAGCCGTTTTAAATGTACGTTTTTTGTTGGGGTTTTTTTTTTTTGTTATACGTCAGTTTCTAATTAACCCATGAAGAGTTTTGTTTACTAGCCATCGCCTCACACCTTGTATGCATTGGCCCACTTACATTCCTCAAACTGAATTAGATTAGTTTCACTCCATGCAGGATGGCAGAGTTACTCCCTGTCTTCAGCCGTAACCTGAAAACGTATCCATTCAGGAAACACTTCACATCCTCTCTCTCTCCTTTCCCACAGATTCCTCTTCCACTTTAAAAACTAATGTCAGCGTCTGAAAGTGTGTAAAATACCAATGTACCTTGAATCTCGAAGTCGCCCATAGATTAATAACAATCGCCTTAATTGTGTAGCGGGTGAGTGGATGTGAATGAGGTTCCAACAGCTGCGACCTCAACTCAAAATAGACAGATTCATGGTAAGTTTAGTTCTGTATCATACCCACTGTTGTCTGCCACATGGAGTCCTTGTGACCAGGCCACAGAATCAAGATAAAAGTTTTACAGCTGCTAAAAGTTCTTAATATGCTTTTTTTTTTTCACTCAAACAGACCATACTTTCTGATCAGAGAAAACACACATTAGAGCACCCACACACACAAGGACATTCATTAAAAAGTCTGCACTTATTCTTTGTGTTCGACACAGCTCAAACTCATGTTTAAATATACTATTTAAGCACAAGCATAAAAAAAACCCGTCATCTGCATTTTCCCTAAAGTTTCTCTTCTTCCTGATAGTGTCTCTCTACATAGACAAAGGCCCCATTGAATCAGGAGCTACAGTTCTCCTGTCTGTGAAAATTAAACACATTTAACAAATTGAATCTATGCCTGTCCAAATCCAATTTGTTATCATGACACTTTCATTTTCCCCGTTTTATTTTTTTTTTGCCTTGAGTGAATGGGTAAATCTGACATGAATGATAACACAATGAGAAAACAAACAGACAAGGACATTGGGTGACGTTGTTGGTGGCACAACTTTGTGTGATGATGTTTGTGAGACTAACGTGTTTTTACGTAAATCAATTTGCACTCTCGCAATTACAGCTGCGTTATGCTTTTTATGTTTTTTCATGGCAGTTTTAATGTTCATGCAGCACAAATTAGTCTGCAACTGGTGGGGAGAAAGCAATAAAAAGAAGCTCAGTCAGTGATGACTTTTAACAAAGCAAATATTCACCACTCGAATATTTTTTTTGTTTGTTTCTTTGTTTTTCGGACACAAAACAGGCTGAAAACATAAACCATGTCATGTGGAGCTGTCATCCCCCGAGCTGTTTAATTTTTTTAACACTTGGTCAGAAGTGGAAATGAAAACTCTGAAAGTTGGTTGAAATAAACAGCAGGACTTATGTCAGTGTGAGGGAGGACTCGTAAAACACCTGTTTGCAGTATGGGGGCCTGAAAGCAGGAGTTGTTAATAGCCAGCCATAAATCGCTCACTCCATTGTTCTGTCACCAAGTTGCAGGCCTGCATTTCTCTGTGGGATTCATGAGGTAAAACTTTGCTGAAAGTATAATGTTGCCTCCTGCCCCCTTTGCGACTTTGACATCAAACAGGTCAAAAAAACTAAAAGGAGCACGATGTGTCAAAATTAGAATAAAAAAAAAATAGCATCTGAACTATGAGCTAACGTGCAAAAATATTTTTAATCAACTTTTTTGCAAGTAATTTGGTTTGCTGTGCATAATGTAGAAGCATTTTCAGCAATTTAAATATAAAAATGTGTCCTTCAGTGGCATAAAAATCAACTTGATAAAAAAAATATTAGTCCCAGACATTTATCGGATACTTCTGTGGACTGATGATATTGAGATCAATAAAAAAAAAAATTTAAATTAGTCGTTGTTGACCTTTTGTAAGAGTCGGTGTGAACCAGTAGAGAAGGGTCCTTTTCCTAATCATTCTTTTGACAACAAACACAAGCTGTTGTTGGACTGAAAGTGTGTTTACGTCTGTGTATATGTCACCTGGACAGACTGAGTAAATCCTCCACCGCTTTTATTTTTAAAATAGACCTGTAGTCGTCTCAGCTGTCTCACTGATGCAAACCAAAAGTCTAACGAACAAAGGAGGAGGCAGGGAAATTGCAGTGGGAGGGGGGGGAGCAGTCACTACAGACAAGCCTGGACGGGACAGGAGGGAGACCTCTGGCCTTCCACCGGGCTCCATCAGAGTGTCCTCAGATGAGGGGATCATCTCACTGTAACAAGCTACACAAAGGCAGCAGGAGGAAGAGGAGGAGGAGGAGGAGGAGGAGGAGGGCCGAACACCTGAGATCTGATCTGCTGATCACTTGCCTGCAGTAAAAAATGGTCTCTGCATTCATCCGCCCTTTAAACGACCAAAACAGAATACAGTCAAATTATATTATTGGCGCTTTAACCTGTAAACTACAAATATTAAGAAGAAGAAGTTGTGTTTCTGCTGCTGCGTTTCTCTTTTGAGTTTTTTTTTTTTTTTTTTTAATCGTCACCTTCCTAAAATAATTGTCTTTTTTTTCAGATTTTTCACAAAACACTAAAAACTTAACCAGGCCTAAGTCACAGAGAATGTAGGTGATTTTACCAAAAGTGGCCAGCATTATAAAGAGATGATTTAGGGGGGAAAAAAAGTAGTTTTGGTCAAAGGGAAAAAAATTGTGACGAAATCTTAAATATATTCGTCCCAAATAGCTTTAAAATGATAAATGTGAAGAATGTGAGTCCAGTCTTGAGTCCTGTCCGGTAAAGAATGTGAACTATAGATCATGCTGTTGTACTTCTTGTTAAAAGGCAGACAGACGGAGTTAAAACACAACAGACAAGGGCCACACCAGCTTTTCTACATTCTCTGTCTAGTTAATGTTGGTAGGCTCTAATAAAAAGCCACCATGTGCCAATTGAGCGCCTACAATTAACAGATTAGAGTGATAAAGAGGTTGCATGGCTGCGAGGCACAGGGCCGCCTCCCCAGGCCCTGGGGGCTCCACGATGGGCAGGAGGAGTAGGAGGAGGGGGCTGAACCGCTGATGAAGGGCCCAGATAATCTCTTCCTCCCTCCTTCTCTCTCTTTCTCTCTCTCTCTCCCTTTCTCTCCTTCCACCACCACCCTCCCCTCTCCCCTCTCTCACTTCTCCACCCCTCTCCCCACCGCCCCACCCCATCCAATCCCTCGCACTCTGTGCCCTGGAGCACCTTTCGCAAATACCTGCTCAATATTCTAGTTGGGGGTGCAGCAGTGGCGGTGGTGGTGGTGGTGGAGGTGGTGGTGGTGGGGCATGTGGTGTGTCTGCAAAGGGGAGATACAACACACAAAAAAGCTGCTTGAAACAAAAAGCGGAACATCTGCTAAAGCGATTGCGGGGTAAATATGTTTGACAATTATTGTTTACAGTGACAGTGGTAACAGTTTCAACACCCAAATCAAAACCCCACCATTTCTCTATTTGCAGTGAAACAGATGGGCCTACAGCGATCCATTAGCAACCTGTCAAAAGCTTCATTCTCAACTTACTTTTATGTCTTTGCTTTTTGCAATGTGACTGAAGAGAGGCACTATTTGGGCATAATGATTATTATCTATTTGCCCAGCATAAATCAGATACCTACTGCTTGTTGTGTATATTATTTTTTTGTCTTCCTTTTTCTTTACTTTCTTCCTCTGCCAGTGTTTACTATTCAAGGAGAATCCACATTTGTTTCTCTTGCTTCTTCTCATAATATTGTATTATTGATGGAGATATGCTCTATGTTGCACTTGAAAGAACCTGCAAAAGAGATAACGATTTTTCACTGGTTGTTGTTTTTGTTTGTTTGTTTGATTCAGCGGTAAAACCCAATACATTGGGGGCATTTTTTAATATGTTTTTAAGATTATTCAACAGTAGAAATTATTAACAACTTGCTTCTATCAGGCTGTCTGTATTCTCACGCTACTTTGAGAGATCAACACAAGCCGTTATGAACAAACATGCAAAGCAAAGACTTTGAATACCATGTTATGAGGATTCTAATCAAATCAATTGGCACTGCAACAATAGAGGTTGGACTTGATGCCTTTTCCTGGAAATTTGTTTTCAGTGAGGTGAATGGCACAAAGTTCTGTGAATTACCCAACTTACAGTATATAGTATAGTCTACGTATAATGTTATGGAAAGAGAAAGAATGTTTTTCCAGCTGCTAGGTCTAGGGTTTAGTAACATTTGTGTTTGTGTGTGTACATGCGCATGAGCGTGCACACATTTGTCACTGTCTGCTCATGACCGTGAGTGTGCATCAACAAAGACTAAGGCGTTATCTACTGCTACCCCTGTCACCATTTTTCCCCAGCACTGTACCGCTCTAAATACGCTCAATCAAATAATGTGTTGGGAATAATTAACCCCAGAGCCCCCATTGGTTCTAATTGGCACCTATTAGAGGACTGTATGATTCCTTGATAAACACTGAGGAAAGAGAGAGCAAATGGCAGCAGTGGTGGGCGGAGGTTTGATTGGTAAGCAAAGAGCGGGAGCGATGCATACCGGGGGTAACCAACATTTAATTATCAATGAGGTTTTCGCAACACTTTAGTGAAGCCCCGGGCATCGTTTCCTTCAGTAGTAGTAATGGGCTCTTTTTAATGGAACTTGTGTTAAACACGGTGCTGCCACTGCAAAGCTTTGGCGTTCAGCCCCAGCCCTTAGTTGTGGCTGCTTTAATTTAGGTGACTACTGAAAGAAGACGGAGCTCATTTGGGTTACACACTTTGAAAGTGCGCACCAGGGCCAAGGAAGAAGATAAAGAGGATGCCCATAGTGAATTCACATAGGCTAAATTTACATTTTCTCATTTGCATCTGCTTTGCAACTTCTTCAGGATAGGGTCAGGAAAATGATTCATTTATTCAAGTTGCATCTAGAGGTTCAGAATACTCTGGTAACTAACTACTTTTCTTTGTGTGAAAGAAAATTAGATCTTCGGGGCTGTATTTAAAGTACTACATCTTTAACTTTTAAGTCACAGTAATGGAGTCCCGCTGTTTTAAATGACTTGTGGTTGAATGTCAGTCTCATTTCAGATTCTAACCACTGTCACCACAGTCATAAACGTGGTTTCCCAATAAGGCCAGTGAGAACTTTATGTGATATGTCACTGGATTTCTCAAATACACACAAGTGCATTTTTATATATGTCATCCATTAGTTTACACAGTATCCAGAATGTTTTTTCTTCACTTTTTTTTTGTCTGCCTGGTTGATGAATCGATTCTCCAATCTATTCAGTTCATCCTAAAACACTGAACACTATCTAATATTACAAATTTTTTTTGTTCCTTTTCCTAAATGCAGACTGTCTATAGTTTGAATGCAATTAAGTGAATTGTGATTTTTATTAATAATGGTGAAAAAAGAAAAACAGAATCACCTTCACCGTGCGGGGAAGGTTGTGAAATTCATCTCAATTATTAATTATTTCAATGAGCTTTTTTAGTCTTAAAAAAAAAATACGAACAGTTGGTTATGTTTGTTGAAAAGTCAACTGCAGAATGTTTGAAAAGATTGAAGAAACTACATCATTAATCTTTAAGTCAGGCTGATACCTATAAGGCATCAGAAAACAACCATTTATAAACAAATATGCTATCAATAATTACTTTGGTACACGATGAATTTGCGATGACCATGTATGTGTAGTTGTGATTTGTGAAGTGTGTGTGTGTGTGTGTGCGTGCGTGTGTGTGTGTGTGTGTGTGTGTGTGTGTGTGTGTGGGAGGACTGGGGTATTGGCTGGGGCTTTGGCCTTCATCTGTGGCCTCGGGCTTG
Organism: Ostorhinchus cyanosoma; assembly: GCA_029814465.1. NCBI lineage: Eukaryota > Metazoa > Chordata > Actinopteri > Kurtiformes > Apogonidae > Ostorhinchus > Ostorhinchus cyanosoma. The sequence goes on from JAPTYQ010000014.1 coordinate 26,211,438, forward strand.
AGCCTCTTCTTCCACTCGTTCTTTTGCGCTGGGACCAGATCTTGGGTGGAGAAGCTCGGGGCAGAGCCAAGCCCGAGTCTGACCCAATTTTCGGGGGTTCCTGATAGCAGGCGGCTGCGAGTCTCAGGGTAACCCTCCGTCAACACCAGCTCCTGTAATCTGGCATAGCATGTGCCAATCAAGCCAAACGTGATGACACGCTTGCAATGACACAGCCATCGTCCTCTCTCCTCTCGTTGCTGCCTGGACATCTCAAACCCAGGAAAACATCCCAGTGATTATGGCATTTCAGTGTCAACTGGCATGTTGGGTTTGGCTGTAACCTTGAGATTGACGATAAAGAGACAACATGTTTGTGAGGTTTGCAAAGTTTATAGAGAAAGGTTGAGGTTTTTGGCACACAAGTGTTCAGTGGTATCATATAAAAGTTGTTTGTTGAAGCGAACTATCAGATCGCGTTTGCATCTATTAAACATCCTAACCATGACTTAAACATACGCACATGTTTTCATGTTATTTTGAAAAATATGCAACCCGGTGCATATACAAACACACAAAACACCATAAACACATACTGGTATCGGATACAAATATGGAAGTTTAAGCGTAATTAATGTACATGAATGAGCCATTTGAAAGTGTACAGATTTTCCCAATTTTTATAATGGTCCTTTCTTTTTTTTCCAGCTGTTAGGAGTGAATCTCTTTTCTGGACAATCATTTAAGCATACTGGAAAGAGAGAGAGAGAGAGAGAGAGAGAGAGAGAGAGGAGGATAGTATGTAAGAGAGGGAAAGGGAGAGCTGCACATCTGACAATCCACTGGCATGAAAGTGAGCCCCTCAAGCTAACAAATTCAGAGAGAAAATTACAGTTTTGCGCGTTTGTGTCAATATGCATGTCAAAAGGTAATTGGGAAATTGTTCTGCAATGTCAAGTCCTGTTGGCAGTGTTTAGCCTGTGGTAAGATCAAAACCATTTCTTCACAGGCTCTGAAAGGCCAGACCAAGCTCTCTAACTCTCTCAAACATACAAGACTCTCCTTTAAGCTAATAATGTGGCTGTTTATTGTAAAGATATTACATTATTATCAGTTGCTCGCTCAATCTACAGAGATGACAGAGGAACTTTATTGCACTTATGACCAGTCATGACCAATGAACTTCTATGGTTTTGATGCAAGTTTCTGTTGATGTACAAGATCAATTAGACCATGGTTTTAAGCCATCTATATTACTGATCACTGAAGTGAAAAAGAATGAAAATAAACTGATAATGTTAAGTATAATGAGGCCTCAGTATGACAAGTCAAGTGTGGTCAGAAGTATTATTATTATTATTATTATTATTATTATTAATCCTATCAAATGTTTCATTTTTTTCTTTTTTAAAGAGTTAAAATTAAAATAAAACAGATTTCATTTCATGTCTTTTTTTTTTTTGCACCAATAGATCCAAAGGAAAAGCTTCTGTAGACCACCATAAGACCACAGCATGAATAATAGCTTTTATAACTACATTAAAATGAATATCTGAATATATCCAGAAGGATTTTCCTGTCTGCAGATGCTGTGCGACTACCTCAACTACAGAATTCGATTAGTTTTGGTTTCAGACTTTTATGTGTGACAATGGTCTAAATGCAGTGTTTTCTACTTGGTTACATGTGAAATTCTAGGCTAAACAATTGTTTTGGGATGACCTGGAGAAGAAAGAAGCAGCTTTAAAAGTCTAATATTGCTTGAATTAGTTTAATGAACGTGTAATGTGCTCTGAAAAGCGTGTATTTCTAAGTGATCCATGACCTTTGTCACATCACTGTTAAACCTGAAGTGTCAATCAAAACATATGACTGAGATTTATTTGAGCCGAAGAGCTGATACATTTCCCCCTAAAAATAATGAGAATAGTAACATATATGCTACATGTGTGGTGTTAATATTCAAGTATAGAAGTTGCATATTAAAGCCACACACTTTTAGTTGTAGATTGTGTTTTATGTCCTCCTGAAGGAAGGATGAAGTTAAACCTGACTAAACCTAAAGACTGAAACGAACCCATATGGAGAGAATGGGCCCCATCATCTGCCATCAGAGTTTTAGGTCCCTATCAGCCTCAACGCCTCGGGGGAAGCAGGTCCATATATGTGTCCTATTCGTCAGTAGGTCCAAAAGCAATACACGCTTTAAAGGAACGAAAAATAATAGTGTCATGATTTTTTAAAGGAAAATCCAATGGCGTGCTTTATTTATTTTTTATTTTTTGTAGGATTTTTTATTTGTTTAATTATATAGAACAAAATCAGTAACTACCACAAATTATTATTATTATTATTATCATTATTATTATTATTATTATTATTATTATTATTATTATTATTATTATTATTATTAT
>JAPTYQ010000014.1:26305748-26316081 GCA_029814465.1 Ostorhinchus cyanosoma
TCTCTCTCTCTCTCTCTCTTTCTCTCTCTATTTGACAGCTGATTACTTTAAGGGCTCCACACAGGCTTGCGTCTATTAGAATAGAACAAGGTGACAAACTGCCACTGCCTTGTTTTGCTACAGCTCCTGCTTCACATGGCAGACTATAAATGAACAGTGTATATTGTCTCGTACATTCATGCATATGTAATAAATGTTAGCCCTCTGGTCAGCTATTTTTTGAATTATATATTTTATTCATATTGGAGTGAATTACTTCTCAAGAACAGATTAAAAACAGTATGCATAGTGCTATAATTCTTTTGTAATAGGGTGTTTTAGTTCTGATTTTCCCCAGTTGAACCATTACCTGCTTTAGAGTCTTTCCTAGAGCTCATTCCTGGAAAGTCTCTTGTTTCTTTAGTGTGAGGACACCCATGCACATTCCAGTGTTTGGTGTCATGGTTTGTTCTCGTGCAGACTTCCAACCACAGTTGACAGCTGTCCACTTTCTTATTAGCCCCCTCTTTCTACAGATCTTTTTTTCTCTCTCTTTCCGACTGTACTTGTCCCCGTCCTTCTTTCACACGTGATGACTTTACACTTCCCCTCTCCCTCCAAAGGAAGTCCTGTTGATCTGGAAGGATATGTTCTGACTCTTTGCAGCCTCCGTAGTTCATCCCCCTTAGTGTTGGTTTTGGGGGCAGGCAGAACAGTAGAGTGGCAAGAGGAAACTTAGCTCCAGGGATTTTCAATATGTAGAAATATTATCAGTAGTATACTGCCTGCATTATATAGTTGATTAGTTATTTCAGTTAGAAGGGTGGTGCTGAGTATATTATAGACAAAGTAGGACATTTTGACAAGAGGGATTGACTCCTTTAATGCTGCCTCAGGTAATCTGATCTTTCAAAACTTGATGTTAACTCTTCCTTCCTTATACATAGCCTTTCATAAGATTTTTTCTTGTATTTATTTGCGCTAATTAGAAATACAGCAATAAGAAAATGTGTTTTGTTTTTTAAGTATTCTTCATTTCAATTCCTTTGTGATATTATATATTCATATTAGGTAGTAAAACAGAGATGAAAGTCTACATTTTGTAATTTGTTGAACATATGTGTTAATTTTTTCCTGTGTTCATTTCAGGAGCGACAGAGGCTAGAGACTATCTTGTCTCTGTGTTCAGAACTGGGCCGGTCTGAGACGGATGAAGGAGGCACAGCTACGAGTCCCACTTCTGCTGTAGCAGACCTGCAAAAGATCAACCAGGAGCTGGAGAAGCTTCAGCTAAATGATGAGGATGACGACACACCGTCTGTCTTTTCTGACTCTTCAGTTCTCAATGGAATGACTGGAAATGGACATTTAACCTCACCTGGATCAGAGAACGGTTACTATGACGATGATCTACAGGTACGACAGAGGCGCAGCAGTGGTACCCGTGACAACAGGGCAGAATCACCCGCTATCAGTCTCAGAAGCTTTGCCCCCTCACCCTCTCCGCGTACACAAAGGACAAATGAGGTTAGACACAGTTTGAAAAATATTTGTAAAAGAAGCCACTTTGACTTTGGTCAGCTTTTAAAGTGGGGAGTGTTTATGCTGTCTTTTTGCTTCTGACAAATATTCATCTTAATTCCAGTGAAGTGCTGATGTCTACATCTAACATACATACACACAGATGCAAGATATTTACAGCCCATTTATTAGATTAGAGCAGAGCCACATGTTAGCGTATAGAATTGGCAGCTGGTGTTGATACTTTGTGTGTAGGTATGCTGTTTCATGTCCCCTTGTGTCTCATTTGGGTGTTAAAAAGTAAACATTTCCAGTGCCCAGAATAAGACCTGACTTAACATTTGCAAAGCCTCACACATGCACAGTGATCATTGCACTGTACAGCTGTTATTTAGCAGTTGGAGTTGTGATAATAGAAGAATATACCGATTCTATACTGAAGAAGGTGAACTGTAATTGCATTGAAACTGTGATTCTTGACTGAAATCGTTGGACTGTGTTAATGATGTTATTAGGCTCTGGATGAAGCCACTCGTCGCCGAGGACAGGAAGCACGGCCTTCAGAGAAGGAAATCAGACGTGTGGAAGAGGAGAGGATCCAAGTACTAAACAACATGGAGGAGCTGGAGCAAAAGATCAAAGAGCTAGACAACCAAATAGAGGAATCTGCCAGAGAGGTAGAAATAAGGATTTGATCAGGCTCTTAAATGTTTAGTATCATATGTTACATGTATGTTTTAATTTTACGGGGATATATAATAATCAAAACATTGCAATAATTGCAAGGACAGTGATGCTTTTAACTAAATGTAAAGTAACAGGTAAAAGAAGATTGATGATAAAATTCTGCCCTAAAGAATAATTCCGCTTAAAGACACCCAGAAGCACAATAAATGGCTGAATTATTGTGGTGTATTTATCCAAGGTGGAGGTTGAGCGAGCTCTAGTGGATGCTGAACAGGAATCAGAGGCAGCTGCGCTTCAACAGGAAAAAGATGCTCTTGAATCACTTCATAACAAGATGGCTGACCTAGAGGCTAAGTCCCAGCAGGAAAAAGAGAAGGTATTTAACATTTTACACTTAATTATGACATTTTAAGAGTATGAGGGATACCACAGATTCATTATGTCTGAGAGACACAAACTACAAGCATTTATTTAAAGACTGGTGATGCATCAAGAATTTGATTAAAACTAATGGAGAAAAAGTCACTTTAAAACTATATTTTCCTTTTATTAAAAATCAGTCCATTTCCTTTCCTTTCCCTCGGTAAGTTTGTAGGTGATTGAAAACACATATGGGATTCAGAGACTCATGAATTTAGTTGGTCATGTGATCCCTGGTAGGTGTTAATCCTTCTCATGCTGTCTGTGCTCCAAATATATATCTGTTAACGCTGCCAGGGGTATAGTGGTCACCAAGTGATCATATCTTACAAATACTGCAGTGAGAGAACTCTATATGTGTGTGCGTGGGTGTGTGTGGTTACAGGTCCACCATATCAGGATACGGTGTCAGTGACAGGCTTGAAGTGTGAGTGGTTACATACAAGGAAATTTTGTGCATATGCACATGTTACCATATAATTTGTTCTGGCAGTGAGTGTGGCCTGTGTCCAAAGACTTTGGACACTGTTTCTGGTAGATACTGGACATGATTAATCCCCACCATTAAACTGAATCGAACATAAGGAAAGAATGACCAAATAAGACTTTGTTTTGGAAATTCTGTTGAAGGGCAGGTGAAGTTTAGTGCTTGTACAGGTTTTGGATGTCTGTGGCTGTGTGGTCTGTTGTGTTATTGTTAGAGAGAACCATTAACATTTGTGCGAGTTAACCCCCTCCCGAGTGATTCCAAATTTTACCTTCTTACCCATTCTCATTGCTTCCATCAATCTATTCCTATTTTTTTGACAGAGAAAAAGGCATGAGACTGAAAAACATTGACACTTTCCTTACCAACCTTCTGCTTTAATTTCTACTTAATTCCAGTGATAGTTTTCTGCAGCTTTCCCTCCTTCCCTCCCATCCCAGTAGGCTAATCCTGCTGACCCAGTCGCAGTAGTGACTAACTGTGACTCCCCACTCCCACTAACGCTGCCATCATCTCTCTGTCTGGTGTGTGTGTCTGTGTTCATATGTACACATAAACAATGTGTGCATCTGTGTGTTTGTGTGGGCATATACGCACATATGTGTATGCGTACATGTCTGTTTGTGTGTGTCAGGCATGCGAGTTGCTGCAGGCAGAAAGGGGCAGAGTAGAGAGGTTGGCTCAGATTGTGTGTGAGCAGCGCTCCCAGCTGGACAGCTGCCCTGAGGCCACCAAGGAGCCCCTGCAGGAGCAGCTAGCCAGGGTCAGTACACAAGCACACTCACTCTTTCCACACATAGCATGCACAGAAAAATACATACCTTGCATTTGTAAATGGACAAATCCATAAAGCAGAAATCACACTTCATAGGTAAACTGAAACCACTAAAATAATGGTTGGACTAGAAAATGTACCAGTTGTACATGCACACACACATTGAAAGATACCAGGATATTTCCACATACTGGGAGTTCACACACATTTGGAATCAAATGCATATGGAAATGCAGTTACTTTAACAGATGTCCACAGCAATGGTTTCATTTTCAACATGCATTTACAAATACATTGTCCTTCCTGAGCTCACTCTCTGCCGCTGATGTTTAAATCAGTCATGTTTCCTCTTCTCTTCATCTAACTGGATGTCTAACACTCTACCTGTCTATATCTGCAACCCTCTCTGTTTCATCCAAAGTGTTGAGCCTGTATGAAACCTGTATTAGGTACAAGAGAAAGAGAGTAAGACAGCAGTGCACTGATATCAGGGCATAGGGGTTCAAATGCTTCACAATGTGTTTGTCACAGATCAAAATATTTAAGAAGTATAAAAGATTGTTAGATAACACTTTCAAGTGATGTATATTTTGGGGAATGCTTTTTAACATATTGCATGTTTCTGTAGATTGTGGTTATGCATGGTGTTGTGGTCTGCATGACTGTTGTAAGTGTTGATTAAACATTGGAGATCTTCATGTCTGGTTTGCTTTGTCTGTCTTGGTGTACTGTGGGATGAGAATGTACAAAATTAGTTTCGTTTAAGGGATGTGTTGTACTTTTAGTTAACTTTTAGTTAGTGTTGTTTCTCTGTATCGCTTGTTTGTGAATACATACATACAAGACCTTCAGATTTTTTCTGTCGGATTGTTTCTGAACACTTGCACGGCATTTATCCATCAAATGTTCCATCAAATATTTGATATGGATTGTTTGCTTTTTAGAGTGGATTTTGCATGTATATAACTGTGATTATTTTGTAAGTATCACCGTTTTGGGTATGTATCACTGCATTTTGTGTTTTGTGATTTGATCTCGTGTTGAAGGTGTAATTTTCTTGGTCTTATTCGTAAATCGGCCTCATTTTTATGTACATTTTTCCAGGACTGTGAGGTGCTTGAGACAGAGACAAAGCGTTTTGAGGATCTTGAGTTCCAGCAGCTGGAAAGTGAAAGCAGGCAGGATGAAGAGAAGGAAACTAAAACACAGGAGCTTCTACGGGAAATAGCAGACTACCAGCGAAGCACTGTCACACGCAAGGTTAATGGCTATCTGTGTATAAAATCTGTACCCAAGAATTTTTTTTTGAATATTAATAATTTGTCTTCTGAAATATAATTATTTTTGTATTTTAAATGCTTGATGATTGAAATCCACTTATCAATTGGTGTTGGCAGCACATTACAGTTTTCATCTTTCTCTAGGAGCGACTTTTAACTTTGAAGAAGCAGGCGACACAGATTACCCAGCAGGCTCAGCGAGAGAAGGAGAGCTTCTTGAAGGAAAGAAGCAACCTAGAAGCAATGCTGCAAAGGGTATGAGGACATCTGTTTGTATGCACTGTATGTTTACAAATGTAGGTGGCTTTTGTATATAAATGACGAGAAATCCCCACAGGAAGTGGTAGCTTTGTTTATTACAGTTTTACATTTCCTGTGTTCGTTTTATGTTAGGAAAAAGAAAACCTTGCTGCACTGGAAAGCAAGTATGCAGACCTCACTGGTGGGCGCAGCTTTACTCTGAGGGAGGTGAGTTTGATAGACAACTGTCAGATGAAAACACACTCCTCATTTAGAGTCCTAAAGTGGATAGGACTTCCACATCTTTAATGGTTGGGGTTTTCTTTTCTGCTTGCTTAGGACACAGCCTTTCTGGCTGATGTGTGTCAGTCATTTAGCGGTCACTGCCCTGACACCACCTCTGCCACACTTTCTCCTCCTCCAGTCAACTTCTGCGCCCTTTCATCCCTTCTTTCCTCTCTTTATCTCAAGAATGCTGAGGTACTTAATTCTATTTCTATGTGCTGTGATTCCTCTACATTCAGCTGCCTAAATCCAGCTTATCCTTCGGTGCTGTCACTTTGATTGCATTTTTTTTCCCTTTCATATTATTATTCCATGTATCATTTTCAGCAATTCAGGAACAGTGGAAATTCAAGAAAGTTAACCTATTTGTTGAATGCAAAGCTCAAACTCACGTGTATTAACACTTAAGTAACCTAAGAATGCCCACTTTGTTTTGTGCTCTACTCATTTCATTATTATTATGGTATAGTAAGTGACTTGTTTCTGCAGCAAATAATGACTTTTTCAAAATCTGCCTCATTTTAACAACTAAATCTAAAATTGGCTTTTCACTGAAATAATGTCTTCATATGGCTGACTCACCTCATGCTATGCCTCACCCCCTTCTTTGTCCCCCGTGTTCCTCATGACACTTTTCCAGGGATATGTCACAGTCAGTGAGCTCAATGAGCTTTACTCACAGCTTGGGGGAGACCCTAAACCCGCCCTTGTCCCTGCTCTCACCAATGCCTCTCCTGACTCCGAGTCAAACCCCTCCCCTGACGATGAGACCCTCAAACCAACGGAGGATGAGGTGTGTGTAGTGGTGGAAACCCACAAGTTTTGCCAACTATGCATAAGTAGATTATGTGAAGTGTTAATGTATGAAAGTGTTGATATTCCCCATTTTTCCCCTCTGTCTTTTACACTGTTTTCTTTCTGACAGTGATCCTTTCTTCTTTCCAAAGCTCTATCATTCTTCCTCACCTGCCGACTGTCACTCCTCTTCTTCCTCCTCTGACTCCTCCAATCTTAATCCCCGCCCCCTCCCCAAAACACCCTCTGTGCATTGGCCAGAGATCATGGTGACGTATCGAGACCCCTCTCCCCTCCCCGACTCCCCCCCACCTCCTCTTCCTCTCAAAAAACACCATCACCGACACAGGCAGGTAATGTGTTTGTCTCTGCGTGTATGTATAGTCAGTTGCGCTTTTTATTGTCGTGGCAGTTTTGTAGTACCACCAGATGGCACCAAAGCACAATTTTTTTTTTTTATAAAACTCAAGGACAAACTTAGAAATTACATTAAATAGATTTGGATTTAAAAGAAAATAATGATGGGCAATCGCTCGACCATTAACACCCCTTGTCTCGTGTGTTTGATCAGCATTTCCGTTTGCTTGAGGAGAGGAAGAGGTTTGAGAAGGAATGTGGGTCCCACCTAAGTGACACATTACCCAGGAAGAAAACGACACCGACCATGGGCCCCCAGTTCACAAGTGCAACATTAGGAAGAAGCTTTCCGACAAAGGTACTTCATTTACTTTATATGCATCTCACAGAGCAGCTACTGCAGGTCATCTAATGTCACTTTTTTTTACTTACTGTATCTCTGTTATTCACTGGTGTTATAAATTGTGTATCAGGATTAGATTACCTCTTTGAAACACTAAATCAGTGTTGTACTGATTTGACTATTTCCTATCTTCTTGGCTCTTTTTAGCCCCATCAGCCCCTGGTTCAGAGCACAAGCTGTGGCAGCATTCTCCCCAGAATTTTTTCCTTATCCAACAGGGACACAGAATCTCGACGTCTACACAAAGGTATATTTTACATATATATTTAAGCACACACTTCACTCACATCACGTTTCTTTACCGTTTTATCTCTTTGTTGTTCCTACATTATACTGGGCAGTAAAAGTAGACTTCCCTGCTCTAATTATTGTGCATTCCAACATTATCTCCTCAGACAGATATACTAATGACCAAACCACAATGAAGTGCACACCCACCGAAATTCTCTTGTGGGTTTATTTTAAAATTAGTCACTTTATGTCTAAAATCAGAAATTTATAGCTTGTGCCCTGCATCTTTGCAAACTTGTCTAGTATATTTTGTCCTTATAGAAGATTAGGTGTTGGTTCTTAAATGACTTTTTCAGCCAGAAGCATAAAGCAGATTTATTTTTTTCCTGATATTCACCTTCTCTCCAACATTGAGAAAATATATGTTATTTGGATATATTTTGGGCGTTTTTTCATGGTTTTTGATGTTACCATGCTGCTGTTTTTTCCGGGCTCAGGCACACGTATCTGCTCCCTCGTTCCCTCAGGTCTCTTGATCTTGCTCATCAGATGGGTGGGGCAGCTGAAATGGGCAGATGGTATCAGGTTGTGTATTTGTGTCTGTGTGTATGTGATTTCATTCTTCCTGTACCCAGAGGCTGAGTGTGTCTCTCCAAAGAAACTGGCATAGTTCTCCTTCTGGTTTTGAGGATATCCAGTTTAGGTTTCAGGCATTTTTGAGCTAACTCAACTCCTCTATGCATTCCTTCCCGCTTTTTGTCAAGCTTACATTATGTTTTATTTGGTTATTTTTCATCAAATGTCGTCAAACTTTTAAGGGACTTTAATTTTTTTCAACTGGACGTATTGGAGTGTGTTTCACAGTGGCGGGGCATTGTGATCCACAATTGACACCATCTGGGGAAGCTGTTGTCCCAGAGGGTTTGACACAGACAGGTACAAGACTTGTGGAGACAAACATGTAAGGGTAAGTACCATATGAAAGTCATCCTGAAGAGGCTAAGATACTCTGCTTTCTCTTGTTGTGTTTGCAGGTCAGCCTGGCTCACGAGCAGCTTCCCAGACAAACGTCTACCTCGATGGCTTTGGATACCGTGACAACCAAGCCTTTGACACAATGAGCGTGGATAGTAACGACTCCATTGAAACCAGCATCTCAGCTTGCTCTCCAGACAATGTGTCCAGGTTAGTTTGAGGTGGATTTGAGGAAAAACAAAAAAAACCCACAGATGGAATGGTAATTGCAGTGATAAAAACAAAAAGTTTAAGCCTGTCAACAGTTTGTGTCACTGTTTAGTTTGCTGTGTGTGTGCCAAGTATGTGTTGATGAATACAATTGAATTTCCTTTCATCTGTCCTTTAGTATAGTTTGTAAAGAATGACTGAAAGAAAAATGACAGACCAATAGAGGAGCAAATGACAGAAAAGTCTGCCAAGACCACATATAGAAAATCTAAAAATTGAAAACAAACCTAGAATGTCCCTTTGTTTTCATAATATGAAACATGGATTGTGAGAGGGGAATGGGGGGTGAATAACAAAAAAAGAGAACCTGGGTAATGCAAAAAGTGTGTGGATCGGCAAAGGAAAGTTTCCCGCCTTTCATGGTTCTCCTTGGAGAATAGATTGTGTAGAACTGTGTGTGTTATATGAGTTAAGGGGAGACTCTTGATTAGTGTTGTAGGGGTCAGGTTACGGAAGACTGAGAACATAAGCAGAGTGTGCATGTGTGAATGTGAGTGAGTGTGTATTCACAATCAACCCCAGCAGGATCCGGCAAACTGACTGAACCGGTATGAGTGTGGAGGTACATTTGGGGGTCCAGCCCCCCGTCTGGACTAAAACCATGTGTGCCTGCTTTCTTTTTTCCTTTTTACAGTGGTTGCATCTGTCGTTTGCCTCCCCCTCTCTTCTCTCTCTGAATGGTATGGTCTTGGTTCTGCAGATAGGTTTTGCACAGTTTCAAACCATTTGCAGATTGACCTCTCTGCATTGTAAGTTTTCCTGGAACGGGCTGCGTCTGTGATCCTGAGTATGGCTCCATTTGGATTGTGTTGTACTGGCTTAGATTGGAACAAATGTGGCATCTGGATCTGCACTGGATAAATAAGAAGTTTGTTTATACAAATGAAGAACGTGATTTGTGTCTTCTCATTTAGTTCAGATTTAAAATAATAAACAACTGGGCTACTCTACAATGAAAATGAGTGCTATTCCTCCTCATCAGCTAAGGTAAGAAAAGGCAATGAAATGAGGAGAGGGAAGATGGAATGGATAGATGTTGAGTTAACGCTAAAGCTGGGATGAATAAATGTTCCTCTGAGTATCAACTGCTGAAAGGGAAATATGTTGGACGTGTGGATATCATTTATTACCAGATTGCTGTTGTGCAGAATTAAAAAATGTGATTAGATTATGCATTGAAGTGAAATGTGATTAATGATCTAACTAGATAACCTTCCTTTAATACTGACATTCAACAAATACCACTATGTTGGTGTTAAATACAAAAAAATAATTGAGTATGATCCGATAGGTTAGACACTAGCAGGAGTAAGAGCGAGAGGGAAAGCCTTTTCTGTCTTTTTTCTTATTCTCTCCATACATTCTTCCCTAATTCCTCCTGTCTTTTTTTACTTGGCGTGTGCTCTATTTCTTATTCCCTCCATCCTGGTTTGTTTAGGCTGACTCTAATGTGTACCATTCGTCCTAACAATGTTGTGACATCATCACAAATCAACGTGGGTATCCATTTCCCTCTGGCTCCGGATTAGAAAGGGTTTGTTTGTGTGTGATTGTGTGTTAGCAATGTATTTATGTCACAAAACAAAAATGAGTAAGAAAATAAGAAAGAAAACATGGTGTTTAATATG
>JAPTYQ010000014.1:26316181-26329438 GCA_029814465.1 Ostorhinchus cyanosoma
TGTAGATCCACAGCTGTGACACTGAATTGTCATTGACCTGTATTTACCAGACTGTTATCTGAGCCATGTCAATAGGATTAAACTAAATGAGTATTTTGCATTTTTTTTAATATATGTATTTATCTTATCGTCGATTTTTATTCTTTCATGATACAAATTTTGCTTTATATTTGTCTATGGTTATTATATTGTAAGTTATATAAAGGAAAATTAGCTTCGACATGATATATATCTGCTTTTGTATAGTTCTATTAAAAATATAACAATAAAATAACGTAAAAAAAAAAATTAGTCAGGATGGATTCTTTCCTCTGTTCTGTAGCTGCATGAGAGTTAATGTGTTGCCTCTTGTACTGTACACCAAGCGTGTGCAGAACAATGTTATTCTCTGTCTGTTTCTGATCTATATTATGTGTTATCTGTGATTGTGTGATCCAGTGCCAGCACATCAAATGTGGCCAAGCTCGAAGAGATGGAACGTCTGCTGCGAGAGGCTCAAGCAGAGAAACACCGCCTCCTCGAACACAAGGTTAACTACAGCAAACAATCAGAGCCACAGTAAAAAAAATAAATAAAAAATACAGAGGCACTACTTAAAATGCCAAATGTTCTAAACTATTGTAATGTTTTGATTATTTCCCAGGAGCTAGAGATGGAAGTGCGAAAGCAGGCTCTAGAGGAGGAGAGGAAAAGGAGGGAGGAGCTGGAGAAAAGGCTTCAGGAGGAGACGAGTAGACGACAGAAACTCATTGACCGTGAAGTGAAGCTGCGAGAAAAACAAAGGGCACAGGTAAGAGGAACACAACACACGCCCATGGACGATCCAATCATGATCAGAAAAGAGTGTCTTAAAGGAGTGATGTATTGCTTTTTTTTTTAATGGAATTATGCATTTTAAAACCTTTCCCTGTGGTCTACTTAAACTGTAAATACTATACTTGGGTCTGAATTCTTCATTAATTCAACTCCACAGGTCCATCTTCAACCCTTATTTCTGAGTAATGACACCAGAAAGGTTGTTTTTAGCGTTGGCCCTTTAAATGCAAATGAGCCAGTTCAAGCCCCACCCCCTCCAGGTTGTTGGCTGTGTTGCTCTGTCCCGTTCAACCAACATTTTAGGTAATTGTCTCGAAGTTTGGACGTATTTTCAGTATGGACTACAACCGCTGCTGCTGACAAACAATTCTGTCGTACTCTGAGAAATGTTCGTTGGAAGTCTTGCCCTTATATGGGCAATTTTGTGACGTAACTAGTTGAAGACGCAACAAATCAAGCAGGAATTAAAACTGGTTGTAGAAATCCACTCAATTTTTGCCAGAATGAATTTAAAGATAGCTTTGCAGCACCTGGAGGGTTCAAATTCAAACTTTTTGAGCTATTAGGGTCAAAATACACAAATAAATGAACCATAGATGAATAAAAGTGGGTTTAGCAAAATATGACCCCTTTAAATGTGAATATAATCTGCTATAGGATACAGAATATTATCTGCTCCATTCTTGTTGAATGCCATTTTACCTGATAGAGGTTAAATGTATGTTCTTTTTTTTTTTTTTTTTTTTTTTTCCGATTGCTTCTTTCCACTTGCTGCATATTTCCCCCTTGTGTATGGTTTCAATCACATTCCTGCTGACAGTTCTTAGTATAAGCTTTGTTCATCAGCATGTGTTCTCCTTTTTTGGACCATCAGATGTTGGCAGTGGAAGAAAGAATTCCATACTTGAGCTATTTAATATATGATGGGCATCTGTATAGCTTGTTTGAATTCAATAAACAAAAAAGGAACAATTACAAACACGCATTAGCGCTGAATTCCTGTTCCCTCATCTCTTTTCCTTGCAGTCCCGGCCTCTAACTCGGTACTTGCCGGTGCGAAAGGATGACTTTGACTTGCGTGCGCACATCGAGTCAGCGGGCCACAGCACAGACACATGCTTCCACTTGTCCATCTCTGAGAAGACCTGCAGAGGGTACCTCGTCAAGATGGGAGGCAAGATCAAAACGTGGAAGAAACGCTGGTTTGTGTTTGACCGTAACCGACGTACACTCTCCTACTTTGCAGGTAGGTCAGGAGGCGCACATGAACAAAAAGACACACGGAGTCTCTAAACACACAGATTTTTCTTTATCCCATGTTTTATTTGTGTAGTTCAGGTTCATTCATGTCCTTGTATATAACATGTTCATTTGTGTGAATGCAGATAAACATGAAGCCAAGCTGAAAGGAGTCATCTACTTTCAAGCTATTGAAGAAGTTTATTACGATCACTTGAAGAATGCGCATAAGGTTTGTGCGTTTGTGTGCGTATAATAGACACAACAGTGTATTCGCTATTGTTTTCCTTTATCGCCATTCTATTGTCTACTCTTCTTTCTGTCTTTCAGAGCCCAAATCCCTCACTGACCTTCAGTGTAAAGACTCATGACAGGGTTTACTACATGGTGGCTCCCTCCCCTGAAGCTATGAGGATCTGGATGGATGTGATTGTCACAGGCGCTGAGGGCTACACCCAGTTCATGGTGTAACGTCAGCCCTCAGGGAGATAACAAACAAGCATCTGATTCCCTTTTGTGGCTTTAAAGACTTTAAATGCTTGTCTTCGTGTATTTTATTTGTAATTATTTGGCTCTCTAAATGTCACAGTGGATTTTGTTTTTGTTGAATTAACAAAGTTTAACATTTTATCTAATGTTTCTGCAACAAAAGGTGCAAGATTGAAGCCACTTGCAAAAATATTTTTGAATATTTCACTGCCTTTAATTGAGTTGCGTATACTTCAAGGTTTGCACTCAGACAAAGGGCAAAATGAAGCATTTACCTACATTGATAACTTAAGCAGGTCTTTTTTGGCCATGAAAACCTTTTTATAAAAGATTATTTGGACTTGCCACTAAAAAATATTGCTCTCCCACTTTATTCTCTATGTAATGTTAATATATAAAAACAAAAAAACCTTATCATCATTATCAACCTGGAACACATAACCGTAAATCAAGATTTATATCTAAAAAGTGCCTTTACAATTAATGATGTACATGTCCATTCTGCAACCACGTTAATTCTTCAAGACTATTTCATTTATACATGATAAAAAAAATTTGATCTCGTAAAATGTATTTTAGTTAGAATCTTTTTTCATCTTTATCATTTCATGTATCAATACTGTGGTATCCTCAGGTCTTAACTGTGTGTGTGTGCATGGATGTGCATACATACTCATGATTATTTGTATATTTATACATAAAAGTGCTCATATGTGTGTGTGTGTGTGTTCTGCACCTTTGGCATGTACACACATACATTGCTGTGAGTTTTCATTTCAGCTCCACGGTGCTAATCATACATGCTGAATGAAACTAATATCCCAAGCAACGCCTACAGAAAAGGATATAGGGTGTAATTATACACTCAACATGGTGATTATAATGATTTTTTTTTAATGGATGACTGAGGTTGTTTTACAATAGTGTCTGTTTAGCCTCAGTAGTGGAGCTACATACACAACTAGTGTCAAACAAGTTAATTTCTAGTAAAAGGAATTTAAATGAACAATAGGTATAATTACTTTTACCGAGGCTCAATATATGTATTTGTACATTTTGCTTTCAAGTTGTACTTAGTCAAAACACTCTTACTCTCAGTGCTGGAGACCTTTTGTGCCTTTTCTATTATCATATTTTGTGTGACAGTATTTAAGATGCATATTATCTATATTTTTCAAAACTAGATGTATCTACATATATAATCGATACCAAAAAACACAGCAGTGTTAAAAATGGTCCAAGTGGTTTTCTAGAAGGGTTAAGTTGCCTTTTAGGTAGACAAAAAAAAAAAGGCTGACGAATCTACGGTACTCTTAAACACTGATTATCGTGCTGCTTTGGTCCACTAGCTTTCATTGCATTGCTCTTATTACCACTAAATGTTCTGGATTAGTTAAACAGACGATCGCACATTGATCACGAAGCTGCTTTTTTTTTATGTTGTATCAGTCTCTACAGTACATAAAGCTTTTCATTAGTAATATCTTGGCATTAAATTTCATTTCCATGTATTGACCAAAGTACATGTGTATGCGGTATGATGTACATGTATGTGTATTGTTTGATTTCATTGAGTACAGTAAGATCTAATAGTTATGCATCTGTTTTTATATTAGATTATGAACATGTGGTGAAATTCTACCAGCTGCAACATAATCTTTCATGACTGTTTTCTTTTTCAATATTTTTTTGATCCTACTGTATTTATGACATTACTAATGCATGTACCTTAATTTTTTTTATTACTATATAAATGATTAAAAAAATGCATTTACTTTTAATATTGTGAGACATGCAGTGTGTTCTTAAATAAACGACAATATAGGGTTCTCAAAAATACAGTGAAAAGTACAAGTTTTGGTACACTTAGCATCCATCCATCCAAAGCTGTTATTAGAGATGTGGTGGATGTGGAGCGCCGCTGTGTGGCAGAAATCAGAACTGAGAGACTTTCTGAGTTAAAACCTCATTAGCCCTTGCAGTCATTGGTTATTTTTACATACTAAACAGGGATTATTTATTGCTGTCAGTGACGATGGAGGAGGAGGAGGAAGTATGTAGTGGTGGAGACACTCCTGTAGATTTACCAAGGAAGTGAGAAAAGCTAAATGACTGGACTTAGAGAAACCAGTTTTCCATCAGTGAGTCAGCCTCTGTTTGGAAAGAGCTCAGGCAGGTTACCAACAACAGGCCAAGAGGCTCCCGCTGTGTGAGGGACTTATCCCTGAGCAGAAAACAGAATGAATTTTACTGAAAGACAACCCTCAGTTCCTCCTCATCACAGCAGGGGTGTCTCGACAGCTGCACACCTCAGAGCCCCCCCCACCACCACCACCATCCATAGTAACACTCATTCATCCAGGGAAATCTCACTTGCAACATCCCATGTACCAGCTTACTTCAACACCTCCACTGTTATCCCTGCCCCCTACAAACCACAGGCCTCAGTGACTGCAGATCCTTCTTCAAACATGTAATTATTTGAGGGTTTGTGTACTGTCCCAATTTAAGAACATTGTTTGTAGATAACATAATTAATCATGCCTCTGTACTTCATCCTCTAGCACCTGGACCTCCCAGGATCCTACTCCAGGATTCTGCAAGTGGACTTCAGCTCTGATTTCCACCCCATCATCCCGGCTCTTAACAGGACAAGCTCAACCAGCCGACTGTGTTTGAATCCGCCTGTGGGTGGATCACAGACCTCTAATCTGACATGAACCAGTATTTAAAGCCGGCAAAGCACATCTCTGACTCCCTGACCATCAGGACCAGTTCTCCTCATGTATGCGTTCTTTTCCCCTCTGCTTTCCTTCATGTACATCTACAGCTGAACCTCCAGGGGAGTCTTTCCACCCCCTGTGCACCATAATCACTTAGGGTCTTACAAAAACCAACAGCAGATGCACTTCCTGTGACGATGAGGATTCTTACACTGCCTCCATCACTGTAAGGTAAGATCCAGCAACTGCTAAGGACAAATACAAACAGTGGATCATCTTTTCCACTGAAAAAGTGATTCGTTGAGGTCTACCTGTCCTCCAGGACCACTGTGGATGACCTCTCTAACCCTAAAAACAGACTCATTCCAATCCTGATGGAACCTCTTTATGAACAAGGCCCTACTGACGCAGTCAAATGTCAGCATAGACAAAATGTGGTTAATACACATCTCTCTGTTTTGCATGAATATTATATGCACTCAAATTTTTTTGCAGTATTTGCATATTCTGCAATACTTTTTGTACAGTACTCTATTTTTAATATAAATACATATCAGGTGTTTTTTTTTTCTTTTAGTCTTCCCATATTCTCTATTTCAAGCAACTTTACATGCTTATTTTGTTATTTCTTCTGACTTTTAAGTTAAAGTAGTTAAAGCACATTTCTTTTTATTACAGCTAAATTCGTACAACCTTGTTTATTATTATCTTCGTATGAACATAAATATGTTCGCTATTTACTGCTTTCACAAACAGACCAGGACACATTCCTTGTACCATGAAAACTACACGAGTCGGAGTTGGACACACCCACTACAGCCTCGCCTCATGGCACGCCTGCGCAGTTTGCATTTTCCCATAATACATAGCGAAAATAAAACACTGCTGTGCCGTTTCACACGTGCTGTAGAAAAATAGGTGTCGTGTGTCAGTTTTCAAAGTGAAATCGTAGTTTGTCTTTGAATTAGAAGATGAGCCTAGAAAATGACACCTGATATACCGAAGTTAATCTATTTATAACCGTAGGTAGCCTCAACGTTCGTCAGTTATGATAACTATAGGCAACAATAATACTTATAAATATTCATGTTATTTTTTCTGTTTAGCCTTTTGCTCACATTCAGTAACATGAACCATTACACTACATATGACCTCAGTTCTACATGCGCTTCAAACGTGCCATACTTTGTCACTGTGAATATAATTCAATATATGAAAAATGCACAACTTGCAAAACAACACAATCCAGTTTTGGGGAGTTTTGAAGTCAGACCCAGAGGCCATGTGGCAGTATGTCTGCAGTTATTCAATAAGTCATAGCCTTTCTTCTGTGACCATAGAAGTCATTAAATAGTCCTACAGTTGAGGTCTGATTTGTCACATTTGCAACTAATTTTCATTTAGCCTATTAATCTTAGTAAGTTTCCTCCTCCTCTTCCTATTGTTCTTATGAGTCAATTTATTACAAAATTATTACAAGTGAATGAGTGTAGCTCTTATGCGAAAGTCTACTTTTCAGATTTGACATCTGTTTAAACTTATTATATATTCTTACTTATATATTTGTTATTTGACTTGTGCTTACATTAACGTAATTCACTCTAATAACCATATTTCTTTATTAAATCTACCCCTGAATGGCGTTTAGGATGATTTTTCACTTGAATTTTCATATATTTTTGTATAGGCTTTTATTCTCCTGGCTTCTTCTTTATTCACCCTTTTTAAGATAGATATATGTAAAATAGATCAAGTATACATTTTATAATAATAATGATGATGATGATGAGAATTATAATAGGATATAACCGAACACATATTTTTTGTCTCATCAGATCTTTGATAATAATATTGATAAGAATTGTATGTATTGCATTTATGTATAAATATAACTATGTATTTTTAGTAGTAGTTTAATTTTATTTATTTATGTAAGCTTATATTTATTTTTCCACTGTGTTCTGGGTTCATTGTCTTCTTCTGTGCTTTTTCTTTTTTTTCTCCCTGTATTTCTTTTTCACTCCTTGAATGGATTACATATGCAATATCTAAATGAGTGGAAACCCAAAGTGGACTCTTGGGCCATTTCTACAGACTGATCCTTTATCATCATAGACTGATACTAGCTGCTTCATTGCTTATTTTCAACAGTTCACTGGCTTCATAGTCTTCTTCTGTCCCCCCTCTTTTGCTTTTAATGCATTTCTTTTTCCACTACATGAATGGAAACCCAAAGTGGGCTCTTGGGGCATTTTTACAGACTCATCCTTTGCCATTATAGTCTGATCCTCAAGGTATTACATAGACACAACCTCAATACTTGTACACAAAGTCAGCTCTGTCTCCATTTAGGTTGTAATGAGGCTCGGTTTAATGTAAAGGGATAGAATTAAAGCCTTAGCGGATTTATTGATATTAAGACTAGTGGACCGTGGCTGCAGTTGGCGTTAGTGGGTTTGATTTTTTTTTTTTTTTTTTTTTACCCTGGATCAGATGTGCCTATAAATAGATAGTGAGTGTTCTTGGGCAGACCCACACTGGGGTGGTGTGTGCATGCATGTATGTATGTTTTTGCGTGTGCCTGTGTCTTTAAGAATTCAGCTGTATTTTGATCCCTATAGGGAGGGAGGGGGGGGATAGAAAGAGAGAGAGAGAGAGAGACCCGTTACCCAAACATCAACACCCCTCCTCCTCATCATTCTGTAATAGACCGTCGAGCTGCACGATCTGCGCCTCTGCAAATATGCACGTTTGTGGTTGGATGGGATTGACAGTAAACACCGCAAAACCGGCACAGAACCCCAGATCCAGCTCCTCCGCACCCCCCACGACTTGTTAGCGCGCGTGCGTGTGCGCGCGTGCGTGCGCGTATAGATATATAGATATATATGTGCGTGTATGTGCGTGCGTGGAGCTGGAGGCGGGCTGTGTTTATCAAAAATGACTCGACATGGCCGTGGCTTTGACTCAACATACAAGGCTTTACGAGCGACACCCGAGACTGTGAGCAGCTGAGAGAGACTCCGATCATCTGGATGAAAGTCGGAAGGTAAGTCCGGCTCAGATCGGATGTTTTTTTTTTTTTTTTTTTTTTTTTTGTTTTTTTTGGGGTCAATGGCTGGTGACAGACGCACGACCACGCAGGCCAGTGTTATTTTCCCTTTTCAGCACCAGCAGCTGGCCATGCAGTGCGGCGTGGATTGGCCTTATGTGAGCTCCTGTTGACTAGAAAATCAGACCAGTCCTTTGTCACGGCTCGGATCGGCTCGGCTCGGCTTCGCTATAATTCGATGCGGTGGTGGTGGTGCACATAGCCAAGTTATTTTCGTTGGGGCTGTCGTTTCCTCGTTATAAAAAAAAAAAAAGAAAAAAAAAAGAAAAAAAAAAGGTGCACCCGTCTTACGCAAGCGCATTTTAACCCCACTTGCCAGTTATAAGCAGCAGAGCTTGAAACTGTTTGATTTCACTTCCAAGAACATGTAGACCAGGCCTGTCTTTAAATATAACATTCCTCTGCTAGTACTACATATGGATATGCCTGCTCCATTGGTATGTGTGACTTGCTTTTGCCTTTTTCAGGTAGATCATTATTGTGGGATTATTTTCTAGTCATTACTTTATTTTCTCTTTCTGTTTGAATCAGAGGAAATAGACCCATCTCAGTTGAACAGGAAGTGTCAGCAGACTGTTCTATAGGCACATGTTATAGACTTACACCAGAGGAAGGCTTTAATGCATATTCTTTAAGATAAGCTGTACCAGGTTTGTTAAATATCATGTGATATATACTCAATATGGATCCAGACCAGTAAAATTATAGCACAATAACCTATAAATATTGAAAACTCTACATTTTTCTCATTGTTTTAGTGCAAAAAACGTGAAATGAAATTCTGACAGTGTTTACATCTACATACTATTCTTTCATAAAAAAAAAATGTGAATAACCTGAAGAACCATGAACAACCTGAGTTTAAGTGCAATATTATACACCGCAGTGGATCTACAAAGGTGCAAAACATAATGTTGTTAAAATGTTAGTTTGGAATTTGCAGTGCTTATTATTTTTTATGTTATTATGCTTTTTTTTTTTTTTACTGGTCTGACCCACGTGGCTAAAATGAGTTTCACATCCTTAACTGTTAACGTCTAATTTTTGCGCTTCACAAATTCATCCCTTAAGCCAGATTGAAACCTTTGGCAGGGCAGTTTTGGCCCTCAGTCATATGTTTTACACCCCTGCTGTATGCATTCTATGGTCTTTAACATCATTTCTTGTATTCCACTGTATCTCAGAAGCAAATATTGTACTTTTTTCCAATGCATTTGTGCAATAGCTTTATTAACTTAAGTTTTCAGGCTGCTATTCTTGTGTAAAATCTCTCCAAATGGGCTGATGTTTGGGATAAATTACATGAGAGTAAATAAATTCTCCTCTGCTTTGTAAAACCCCCTTTTAGATGAGTTGACAAATGCAAAAAAAAAAAAAAGCTATAAATGACTTTTATTCTGAGCTCAGTTTGATATTACAGATAGGTCACTTCCAAGCATAGACAATCTAAACTGGCAATGGTAGCTATATAAAGTCGTACAACTGGAAAAATATAACTCACAAATAAATGCAGCAGTCATATTGATCCAAAAATCATCATTTTATATAGTAAACAGACTTCTTTGACTTCTCATACTTTAAGAACACTCATGCTGATACTTCTTAACACACATTTACTTAAGCTTAAGCCTTTGAATGCCGAGCTCATTCACTCACAGCGAATATGTGGTATTTGTTCTTGTATTTAAGTAAAGCATCTGAATCCGAATCATCTGAATCTAATCAGTAAATTCCATACACATTACATTTGACTAAGACATTTTAAGCTGATTTTCACACAAGAGTGCTCGTGTTGTTTTGCGACACTGTGGTGCTTTGGTTGCTTCCTCTGTGTATCTTTAAGTTGACCTCTGTAACCATTTGTCCTTGGCAACCAGCTCCTGCCGAGTACTCATACCAAGCAAACATGTAGGCTTATGTGTGTACCTAAAACAGTCTGTTGTGTGTCTGTATTCTCCTCCACTCTTTGCAAGCATTGCTAAAGTTAGCCTTTCCTTTGATATCCACATATCTCATCAGTCAAACCCACAGTATGTTCTTTCTAATAACAAAGTCTCTCTGCCCTGCAGCATGCTTCACAAAAGTACTATTGCACACTGCCTTCTAATGCATTATGGGCAGGGAGGCAAAAGGAGAGGACCCTGTGGAATTGGTCTCTCTGTTCCCTGGCGACTTTTTCATCCAGTGTTTCACTGAAGTACTCTGCTAGTCTTCAAGCATTTCTTTGCCATATTGCAGGAACAAAGCCATACATATAATCACCAAGGCCAGTGCTCCAGGGATAGAGAGGTGAGCGTCTTTGTGTCAGGGCTTGGACAAACTTCGTGTGATTGTGCTGACAGATGTAAATGTATCTTGAAGCTGCTTACTGAGGAGTGGAAAAGGTGAATCAGCCCATATTCAAGTAACCCAATGCAACGTTCAAACACTTTACTGGAGTGGATTTTCTCAGTTGTTGCTGTGGACCTCTGTCACCAGTGTCGACTGTCTGCAAGCCAGCGTAAAGTTCGTAGAAGACTGGTCTAAATATAGATATGACTAATAGATTTCTGGGTAGGTTTGAGTTTAAGATATTACTATCATACTGTGCCAATTCAGGGCTAAGATTTGGATTGTAAAACCGTGTGCATTTTGGTGAAGAAAATGTTTGTAAATCCCTAAATGTGCAGCAATGGTGGGTTTGTTAAAAAGAATATACCCTATGTATTGTGGGCCCTCCCTAGAGGCACAAAGACTGTGGTTTAGAGGAGGAATCACCCCCAGAGAAGATATTTATACATATGAGGAGAAGGAATGCAAAACGGTGTAGTTTACGAATGACTATGAGATGGTCAGGGGTCAAGGTGAGGAGACCAAGAGGTCTGGCATGCAGCTGTTAATGACAAAGAGATGCTATTATCAAAAGACAAGCACAGTAGGAGGCAGGTGACACAGTCAGGACAGTGAAGGTGTCACTTCCAAAGACTCAGTAACATATCAAAAGAACATGGTCAGCAGTTTCCTTGAGCTAAAGCCTGCTCCAAACTCTGTGAGAACAAAGACATTTCTTCTTACAGTCCCACTTTGGGATGTCTCGTAGCTTGTTCTTGTTCCCTGGAGAATTTTCTTTTCGTACGGTGTCCGAGAACGATTATGCGATTGGCCAGATATTCAAAGTGGGTGTGGTTAAGGCGGAAAAGCGTAGGACCTCCCACGAGAAGGTTTAGCAATTGAGTTTCTCGTGAAGTAGGAAATGTCCTGGCCAGAACGAACCCTGTTCTTGTTCTTGCCACCTCGAGAAAACTAATTTCTCTGCTCTCACGGAGTCTGTAGCAGGCTTTGTGCCGTGTTCCACTTGAATTTTTCCAACACAAATTGATGACCTGTGTTCATATGGGGTACTTATCCACTGAAAATGCAATACAAATCTTCTTTAAGATGCGTGACGTTCAACCAATAACCATAACATTCACCTCAGGAAAGCTGTCTGACGTATGATTCAATGTGGATGTTGTGATGGTGATTTTTTTTTCACTATGCACATCACCGGCTTAATGCAATCCACCTAATGGAGGAGCTTTAGGGAGACTCCGACTAATGACGAGTGAAATTACATTTTAATGTAATGTGGGCCCAGTGGAAGCCAGCTATCCAGAGAGTGGTGGTGTGCACATGTGCAGTGCATGTTTAGAGGCACTAGAAACTCAAGAGGATCCTGAACATGGATGTTTGGCCTGACGTGCAGGCAACAGTAGGAGCCTGTTTAGGTCACAGATATAGCACAGATTTGTTGTCACTGTCCTTTTATAGTTGAAAAGCACTGTTCTCTTTCACAATACAAATAGAAGAAAGTACTGTATGTGCACTTCTGACTCAAAGTAAACAGGTTTGGGGGACATACTGTAAAATAAACAGGGTGACCTCAAAGTTGGGTCCTTTTAACAGTAATAAAGGCTACAAGCTTTTCTTCAGCCAGTTTCATTCAAACATGTATTTATATTGTTAAAATCAAAGCTATGTTTTTTCTCAGTGTTATTTCTGAGCAGAGGTTTTACAGTGGGTGACCATTTTATTGTTATACAAATAAAGTACTAGCACTTCCACTACTGTGCCTATTACAAAAGAATCCAAACATTTTACACATCACTGATATCTCTGTAAAATTAGTGTGGGATAATATTTACGTAGGTGAAAATAATTCAGGGACTATGGCCTGAATGTATTCTAAGATGGTTTTGAAGCCCACATATACACACTTGAGCCTTTGCCTCCAGACATGTCCTGCTTTCAGATGCTGAGGTGATTGTTCACAATGTGAGTCTCTGACAGTGACTAACTGACAATTCACAGTCACAGACAGTGACAGCGAATGAGGCCACATTCAGGACCAGAACATTTATCAGCTGGTTCAGTCCCGTTTGCATGGCGTGCACAGGCTGTGTGTACAAGACTGGCTTTTCCTTCTGTGGCAACACTTGCACTGTTTCGTCACAGCCTCCACCGAGTCATAAATAATGAAAATGCTGTTATGAAATCTTAAATGAATTCATCAGTCCAGTTGATGAAAAGGTGCGGCTGAGGTTTGTCATTGTTCACCACAGCGATACTTGTCAAGGTGCACTGTTCAAGTTTGGGAGGTTTTTCATAAAGACAGTTTGAGTGTCATTGAGAATCAATCCAGATCGGAATGATACCCACTGAACATTTTCCTAGTCTACTCCATCTTTCACCTGCCTTTGGCCTTGGTCCAGTCATTTAAGTATACATTTTTGTCATATTTCTTATCTCATAATATTTTTGTCATAACTCAGACTGATATTTATCATCCACAGCTCTGGAGATGTCAGTATTTTTCACTGCATTGAAGGAATATGTAAAACTGGTGCAGCCCAGCATGTA
>JAPTYQ010000014.1:26337583-26348538 GCA_029814465.1 Ostorhinchus cyanosoma
CTGAGGAAAAAAGTGACTTTTTCTGCAAAATATATCATTAACGGAACATAAACCAAGCGTCTTCATCCACTGTCATTCATCAAACTCCAGGGGTTTTACTGGTGAAGCAATGATGTAGAAGATGACGGTGTTTCCGCGGTAACTACGGAGTCTCTGAACGTCCAAATGTGTCGTATCTGATGACCATGAAAAGATGAAAAATGTTATTTTACACCAATTATTCACATGCATTGATAGGATTAGTGGATCAGCAGGTATTAAACAGTTTACATCAGTAGACGGTGTTGGTTGACAGTGGATGTTTGGGTGTTTATGGGTTAAATACCAATTTGTGTTAATTTTCACCTTTACCGTATCAAGTTCCAAAGCTTAGAACTGTAGAACCAGATTGTTTGAAATATAATACCTCTAATTTTCTGAGTTTTTTGTTTTATTGTGTGTGTGTGTGTGTGGCTAAAATACAACCTGAACTGTATCGGGTAAATTTAGACGAAACACTTTTTTTTTGTTTTTTACTCATTTTTGTTTAGGAATCTAATAAATTATGAAAAGACCCATTTCACTAATTATATTTTAGTGCTCAGGAATAGTGTAAAATAAACTCAAACACACAATTTCAGAGAATCTTAAGCTCTCTAAGAAGGTATAGCGTGTCTATATATCGACAGAGGTTTTATTGTAGAAGCTTTAATGTATTTAATACAAATTGGAGACTGGATCACCGGCGATCCGATGGGAATGGAGAGGTTAAAATAATGAAATAACAGTGTGATTTGGATGTGTCATTTCTGTTTAATTTGGTCCAGGAAAGGCCAAGTCCTTTAGGAGCAAAGATGGGCTGAGTATTATCAGCTATTATCGGCTCAGTCGACACTCAAGGACACTTTATAACACCCAGATAAATCAGCAATTAAGAAACATTTTAAAGACAGTGAAGTAATGAAGTATGACCTAATATGGTAGTTTTAGAATGTGGGTTTTGAGGAGCAGAACGACTGACGGCTCTAAACCCCATAGAGGATGAGCGGGAAGATGAAAATGAAAACCAACAGGAAGAAAGTAATTTGATAATATGAGACGGTGTTTAGGTCTGAAGCAGCTCAGAAAAGGGTCTGAAACTCAACATCAGAATTCGGTTCAATATGTCAGTCAATACGGTGTTCTGGTGGTTTCTTCGACGAATGTGTGGAGGGAAAAAAATGACAGAAATGTAAAAAAAAAAAAAAAAAAAAAAAGAAGTGATTTGGATATTTCACCTTCAGTAGAATCAAGTTACAGGGAATCTATGGTCGAGGTTCAAGTGTAACCTGAGCACCATCATCTCCTCTGGCAACATCAAGAACCATTGATCTATAAGTGATAGAACCACACAGGATCAGGTTTACTGGGGGGAACTTTTGTCAAGCTTTACAATAGATATTTGAAAGCCTTAAAGTGCTCCTGCTCTGACGTCTTCTGGGCTGAATGTGAGGAAATGACGCGTATTAACAAACTAAATGAAGTTGAGCGGACAGAACATTAAATATATGTTGACATACAACTCCAAAGGACATTTTAATATTACCGCTTTCTTTTTTCATTTGCATTTTCCATACTGTTCCAACTATTTCTTATTTGGGGTTGTACATAAAAACTACAACGGAGATGAACCCTGTTTTATATCTTGTAGTAAGTATGTTTCTGTGACCAGTTTTTGTTTCAGCCATGATGGTAAGTATCTCTATAAAGGGAGGCCACTAGCCAAATAACCTTGAATTAATATCCCAGATGGTGTTTATTTATGCTGTGAGTTTGCAACATAAATAGATATTAAGATTTGGAGGCTAAATTATGGCAGTTGAATTCTCAGATTATACTAAAATCTTTTAAAACACATGTTTTTTTTAACAAGTTTGCCATTGGTTTTGGCATTTTTTTCAGTTTTTACGTCTTTGAGACTGTTTTTCTGGTGCATTGGGAAGAAAAAAAAAATAGTTGAAAGGCAGGTCAAAGATTTTTCACATACCTTAATGTAGGCAAATCAATGGAATTAAATATTTGGTAAAAAAAAAAAAAAAAAAAAAAAGTCCGATTCAGATAAAGCAAAGGTATTTATCGACGAAACTTTGGAATTTAATCATAACACAAATACATAATTCAAATTTCTTTGGCTACTGGCCTAACCGCAACTGTTTTGCTTGAATTCCACATTCACTAATGAAAGCCAGTCCAGTACTAACATCTACGACCAGATGTCCTGAAGGCATCTTGGTTTTCAGATCATCTTCGTTTTTTTTTTATCTAATAGCACCAGTAAATGAAGTGTCTGTGTTCAGTCTGACAGAAAGGGATGCGCCCTCTTCTTGTAGCTGTCGGCAGTAGCTTGTGTGTGTTAGAATAGAACAGAACCGTTAAAACCTGATGGTGCTTCCGCTTCGAGCTAAGCCATAAGGAAGGAAAAATGTGTCGAAGATGATCTCATGCCGAAGACGACGTAAAAGTCAGGGTCTTGATCTTCCAAAGCATCACGTGTTTGGAAGTTCAATATATTGCTTTTTACTCTGCATGGCTTTTGATTGTTCCTTTAACTAGTGGCTGGCTGAATGTATGTATGGATGTATACATGTATCAAAGCCTGTGCTGTGCTGATATTATCGGTATACCTCTCCATAAACTGTATATTAAAGTGGTATAAATTACTTTACTTTTTTTTATGTTTTGGTGTCTGGATAAAAATTGTCAAAAATGAGCCAAGACTAGTTGAATATAATTTGTCTTCTTTAGAGCGAAATGCAAAAAGTGCCATTTTTGCTTGTTCATGTATATATTTAAAGAGCAGAAGACTTTGTAACTCCTGTGATATTCACTAGAAGTGAGTCTGAGTATTACTCAGCACTGTCGACCTGTTCATTCAGTGCCTCCATAAGAGTTTCATATGACATACTTTAGATATTTTTGCTCCTATTCACACCTCTGTGTTCCATATTAGCATATCTTTAAGAATGTCATCATTGTGGCCTGTTTTTTTTTTTTATTTTTTATTTTTTGATAGAGGATGAACCACACACATTTAGGTAATTACAACCATTTCTAATGAATAATAGGCATCTGATAAACAGATTTCCTTAAAATACTGTTGAGCACAGTCATTCTCCCTGAGGATCATTTTAAATAGAGGATAAATGGCTAAGATAAAAATACTTGCCAATTTATTATTTTGTGCCAGTTCTTCCTCTACTGTACATTGTCCTTCTGCTCACAATAAGTGAAGAGAATGAATCATTAAGAAGTTCAATTAACTGGTCTAATTTTGGCTGAGGAAGCTTGGTGAAGGCTCCATCCAGTTTTAGCTCGGAGCCGCCCATACACTAAAACTATGTGTTAAAGTGCATCTTAATATATCATTCAAAAGCTGAAGTATTTACGATGCCAGTGGAACCTTGGATGCTTGTTTTCTGTGCTTTTCGATGCGATATTTGTGGGAGGAGCCGCCAGTGTGTCGGCTTCACGCCTGCTGATCCAAATGACTCGGTGTCTTGTGTTTGTCCCTTTCATGTTCGTTGTCTTCCTGTTCTTACCTTGTTCTTCCAGGGCCAAGGAATGTTGCCTTATTTTGCTAACTTCCGTCTGCTTGCTGAGTTTTCTACTCCGTGTGTGAACCAGCGGTACGTACCTGAATACTAATGTACTGTGCTTTGGGTCCTTGAATTCATGGAAACTGGTGCCGGTTGCACTTTTAGTTCAGGTTGAGTTGGTTCTTTGAAATTGTTTGAGGTTTTTCCAAGTCCTCATGCAGTTTACACTACAAGAATGGAATTTTGAGAAATTAAAAAAAAAAAAAAAAAAGCTGTGTTTTGGGAAAATTACTTGAAAGTAAAACTAAGCATAAATTTAAGAAAATATATCCAGCATTGGCCCAATATTGAGTTAACCAGTAATGAGATTAAAAAGTGAAAAAAAGCAACATTCCAACAGAAGAACAAGATAGTTTTCCTTATTTTAAGAATACTGAGTCAATCTGAAATGATATTGTTGCTTATAATTAGCAAAAAGTGCTTACATTTTAAATTTGTTCCACCCTATTCAATACAGTCTTTTGTACAACAAGACTTTTATTCTAATTTTAAGAAAATTGAGTCAAAAAATGTGCTCATTCCATTGATAAACACTTCAATTGCATGAAAGAATAAGGACTGATGTTCTTGTCTCTTATTGTCTTATTTTAGTATTTCTATCTTCATGTCATCCAACACCATTTTCTTATACGTGTTATGTTTCAGCTGGTTCTTTGAGGTACTAGGATATCCCAAGTCCTCCCGGCCCAACATGGCAAACGGTGTTGCCATGGCTGTAGTGTTTTTCTTGGTCCGCATCGCCGTCATGCCGGTCTACTACAGTCGGATGTATGCGGTCTACGGCACCGAGGCCTATTACCTGGTGCCGTGGGGAGGCCGGGTAGCCTGGATCTGCTCCAGTATCTGTTTGGACATCATGAACATTATGTGGATGCATAAGATCGCCCGCGGCTGCTACAAGGTGCTGCGCTCGGCACGCCGGAGCAAAGCTGACACACCTCAGGAGAATGGTAAGACGGACTAAAGGAGCGGGGACGATGAAAGAACTGCATCACACAGAATGATGTCACCCCTTTTGCATTGGCGAGAAGCATCCTGGACCTTTGACCTGTCAGGCTGCTACGGTAGCAGCTCACCCGGGAAGAGCAACATTATCGGATCGAATGTAATGAGGGAAATTGAGGTTTTGTTGAAATCGGGCTCGGCCATTGAGACGTGAGCCGATGGACCGCTAAACTGGCCCTCCCTAAGCCATGAAACGACCTCTTAGCAATACTCTGTGTGCATGGCCAATTCCTTTTCTCTTGAACAGTTCACCAATACACAAAAGAGGTTGTTGGGGACGATGGAGTGTTGCGTCCACACACAAATTGTCACAAAGTTTACCGTTCTTCATCATACTTTGCGCTCCTTTAGAAAAAAAATGTCAAATTTTTCCACTTTTTTTTTTTTCTTTTTGGAATATTATTCTTGCCGGAATCCCAGAATTACAATGTCATTAAAGACGTTCATATTAATGTTGATTCAAAAATGTCAGTTCACACAAAAAGGGTCAGTGCCACAAAAACAGGAGTCACTCCTCTTCTCCACTTAAATCAGTCATTTTACCATTATTTTCCAGAGATGTCGCGCATAATTAAAATAAATCAAATATAATCGCAGAGACGAGTAAATGCGAATAATACCTTTCCCTACTCGCTCTCAGTTTGATTTAGATGTTAATTTATTCGGCAGCCGTTAAGGAGTTTATTAGAAAACTGTGAGTCTTGTTACTGTGAGTGACACCTGCATTTCAGTTCGTTAATGCAATGGTGTACTTGTTTTGTCTTGCTGGGTTCAAGGCGAATCGGTCGAAAAATACAGCAAGAAAAAGAAGCTT
This sequence comes from Ostorhinchus cyanosoma, assembly GCA_029814465.1. NCBI lineage: Eukaryota > Metazoa > Chordata > Actinopteri > Kurtiformes > Apogonidae > Ostorhinchus > Ostorhinchus cyanosoma. Next base: position 26,343,017 of record JAPTYQ010000014.1, read on the forward strand.
TTCATGAGGAAATACTTAAAGGGAAACTGAATGTTAATGGTGTGAGTGTGAGTGTGTGTACATGGACATAAAGCAATGTAGGAACATAACATTTCCACAAAGACGAACAGAAACGATAGTTAACAGCAAATGTTAGTCCATGTAATTTAATGTGCATACAGCTCGATATCTCACGGTCTTACAGTCTCACATTGCACAGACAAAGATGTTTTATTGACTTCTTGGTGGAAGACAGTATCACATTTATTTCACAGTGTGCGATGCATGTTAAACGGTGAAACAGGTGTGAATTGCTGTTTCAAAAAATGTCGTCCGTTTGTGGAAGAGGTGAAATACAGAACACTGTACGAGTGAAGGCTTTGAAACATTTATTTACACCAAGAGGTTTGGTGGGAGATGTTTTGGACTCAGACACTCACTTCTCTGCCTCCATCATCTGGCAGGCTTTATGTAATATTCACACTTCATATTAAATTGTCTTTTGTGGGAGAAAAAAAAAAAAAAAACAGTTTTAATTTCATCCCTGGGCAACATTTGCTGACGAGCTGCATGCCACTGTATGTGTGATCCACGACGAAAGTGGGAATTTTAATACAACAAAGTAAATTCAGTACATGCTTTTAACGCGTTTTGTGTTTGTTTTTTTTTTTTTTTCATTATGTAAACTGAGTCAAACAGGTTTATAATGTTTGAAAGAATTGTAACACATTGAAAGTAACTCACAGTAGATATGTTTTTTCCAGCCGTTTATTATGACGTACACTTTTATATTTATACACCAGATGGGTACATGATGGTGTTTTGTTTTCTGTGGACATAAATATTCTGTTAAGTTCATAGATTTCCATGTTCAAATATTGCCCTTTTGCCTCACTCTATTGACTTAACTCCTTCAACATTTTTTGCAGGTGTAATTTTGTTCACATTATAAATCCTCATTGAGTTAAAAAAAAAAACAAAAAAAACAACAAAAAACATGTACTTGAATTTTCATTGTAAGAGGATCTTTGTATACGCTGTACATCAGAAGCTTCTGTAAAATGTTTTGTGAAACAAGCAGGGATCGCTAGATTTTAAAATACGCCTTGATATGTTGAGCAGTTGATTTTGTTGCCTTTTTAAAAACCAGTTATGATTGCACAGTGAATATTTTTGTTAAACCTCACTCCTCACAGGGCTGAAAGATGTCATTTTTTTCAGTCGTTCTTGTTTCTTTTTCACATGCTTTTTCCAATGTCTGACACCTATCTAATGTGATTATTTGGCCTTTGTAACAGACCGGTTTGTAAAAACTGGTTATTTAGTGCTTTTTTTTTTTATGGTTTAACAAGATTTGTGCCAGTGCTTGTTTTTTTTTTTTTTTTCTACTCCCTTGTGAAGACAGTGGAGGATCCTGTTTCCTTTATTTTTCTTTTCTTTATACAACAGTGCCAACTTGATCAATTCTGTTCACTTTAACAACTCCGCATACTGTTCCCTTGCCACAGTACGACAAGGTGCAGTTTAGCTCGGCGTGTGTGTGAAAGACTCCTTTCAGTTACACCATTGAAAACAGTGTGTTTGGAGCAGGATGGACTTGAGAACTTATAAGGGGTGGATGTCATCTACACGTGGATATCACTTTCTCACATCTTAGAAAAAGATTCAGGATGTGGTGTCTATTTCACTGGAGATAAATGGAAACCATGCAAGGATTTTATGGACACTCCTGGTAGAGACATGGGAGTGGTACTGTATGCAAGGTCATGCATGGTCAATATGGTCTTCATGCACCCTCTATAACTGCATGTTGTATTGCATGGGGATTGCACTGTAAACAAAATAGCATATACATTTGCAAGACAATTTTTTTAGTACATGTACATAATGTTTACTTAAACGTTATTCTTGTACTGTGCCACATAATGTAACCCACAGATGATGATAACTGATGTGATTAAAACGTCATAAAGCAGATATTTAGCATAATATCCAGCACAGAAATAATCAATAAGGGAATACTTGAATACTAATCAGCACAGTTTATAACAATCTGGGCAGTGCAAATAAACATTAATCCTACGAGCATCTTGCATCTTATGCGTACCATTGTCTTTAATTTATTAATCCACGATAAGTAGACATAAAAACGATGCAGATGCCTAACGATGCATGGCACTGCCGGTTTCGCTCTTTTTGTTCTGAATGTTGTCAGGAAGAGAGATGTGAATAGATGGATGTTTAGTGACATTCTATGAATGTATTGAAAAAGAGAAAATATTTGTCATTTACATTTTCACTTGTTCTTACAATAAATACCAAATTACTGATGTGATGTGTATCATTTGAAAATAATGTCAATAAAAAAAGGATTTTTCTGCTATGCCGCTGGTAGCATCAAAAACGAAGGCTTTTAGATGAAATGCTGTTTTTTGCAGACATGAACATGCAGAATTAACCCGTTTTTGCTGAAGTGATTCCATTAGCTTTCATTAAAATATACAATTATTTTTCACCCCAGTAAATAAAGTGAATACATTTCCATCCACTGTCATTGACCCAACTCCATGGGTTTTACAGGTTAATCAATGTTGCAGAAGATTGCAGTGTCTCCATGGTAACTACAGGGCCTCTGAACATTCAAATGGGTCATATCTGATGACCATGAAAAGATGACGACATTTTAATTTACATTTTATAGCAATAATTGACATGTATTGATAGGATTTGTGGCTCAACAGGTATTAAACAGTTTAGATCAGTAGATGTTTTTTTTTTGGTGATGGACGTGTGGGTTTTTATGGGTTAAAATTGCTGTTCTTTAGTTTGGTTTATGTTCAGTTAATGATAGATTTTACTGAAAAAAAGTCACCTTTTCTGTAGCTTTCTCTTGTTTTTGATGTAATGCCCCCAACTTTAATCTGATCTTTAATGAACATCTTCCTGATCAGTGAATGAAATAGAGGAAAATACCCGATTTATACTGATAAAATACAAACTACAGAAGATAAAATTATAATAAACGGTGATAAATCACTTAAGAAAGGTTAGATATAGAGTAAATTCATTTGGGAACTGACACAAATGTCTTTATGGGTTAATGTTAGAATTCATAAAAGTAACATTGAGTGTAAAGGACATTTCAAATCTTTACCAACAGCACACATGTTATTTAACCTACTTTATTTTATTTGAGAAGGTAAATATAAATGTAGTGAGCACACTAGCACTAGTTCTCTTGTAAAATGAATAATGTGTTACTAGGATAAGAGAATATATGCTGCATTAACTGAATATGTAATGTCTTATATGAGCCACAAGAGGGCACAGTTGTTCCATATTTCAATTCAGTCTGGCCTTACAAAGAAATATAGTCAGCATAATACTTGGCAATAAGTAAATTATTACATTAAATGAACCTTGTATCATATTTTCCAGGAATATATGACAGTAAGATAAACGTGCTATTAAAATGATTCACCTCCATTAAATTAGGTTTTACCTGGGATCCATATCAAGCCGTAAACAAAATGAGTTATATTTACAGGAAAGAGAGAATTACAGTGTTAGAAAAGACAGGGTGATTTGTTGCAAAATGCACAGTTTTTTAGAATGAATTTAACCCAGTAGAGGTTTAAACTGTGTGTCCGAGGCGTGACTTGATCATCCCGACTCACACTTTCCCTCTTTTGTTGAGCTCCACTTGCAAAACACTACTTCATATCCATCTGCTGGCTTACTTTCGTAAACTGAACCTCCCTTATCGATTCGAGTAAACATTAATATAAAATCTGGGCTGGGATTCAGGTCATAGAGGTCAACGTCTATATTATAGTTTCAAGGCTTTAGGTCAATTACTAGACAGTCGTGTATCAGCATATAAGAGTCTCATATCGAAGTAATTTCATTTATATGACATAATGACAACTACAAACACTGTTTTATGAGAATCAAACTAGAAAAAAGCCAGGTCACAATGTTCCACTGACCTATTGAACTAAATGGACATGCCAAGGTTTTATGAATATACCTAACATTACAGATGGCCCAAATACTGACTTGATTTTTTTTTTTTCCCCTTCATGTAGAACCCATCAGCTCAGAACAGTTCCAATACTGTCTGATCAAATGAACAACTCCACAAGTTGTTGTTTTTTTTTAACCCTTGTTCATGTTATTGATCTCATGCACATCATAGCTACTTAAAAACACAGATGATAATGCATTGGACAGGCACTTGTATGATGAAGAATAGCAGCAGATTGATTTTCTAAATCGGTGTAAAATGTCAAATCTTCCTCAAAATGTTAATAAAACAAACGAAACGCACAATATAGATAATATATGTCATCAGTTTTTTTTATATTATCAGCAAGGCGTCAATAGTTCAACCTCAAGCAAATCAAAAGAATTTACTTTTGGAAGAAACTGTTGTGTTGTACTAATGTTTTCATGGGTTTTTGATGATTTGTTCTGTATTTGTATGGAAATACTTTTGAGGTCCAGAAAAAGACTCCTAAAAACAGTAACAACACTCAGTAAACTTGTAGTTCATTTCATGGTGGGAAAAGTTTGTAAAAAAAAAAATACAACAAACTGTTTTCTGAACAGGGACAAATCCATTAGTTGAATTCAGTCCAATAACATAACTCAAGTTTCCTGTCAGATGACTATTGTAATCTACACATTATCTATATATTATATAACAGTTTCTGCCCTTAGACCCTAGACTTTATGTATCTAAAATCAACGTCTAAAAATAATGATGATTGGCATCTTGTTGCGATGTCAGAAGCGAACTCAAAATGACTCCTGACAGAGATAATGTAGCTCACGTGTAAACAAGTCTTAACTCTAAACCCAATCTGTGGATTTAAATCAGTTGGATTTAATTAGACCACAAATCTGTAGATATAGGCTCCTCCAGGTGAGCCAAACCATTTGAACAGCAACCAACAAAATGTACGTGATCAACTTATGGAACTCACCTATGTTTTTGGTTATGAAGCCTGAATCACTAATATCAGTTGAAATCATCACATACATTATTTGCAAATTATTCAAAGAAGTCTGGATAAACATACGTACACATTTAACATTACTTTAGACTTTAGACCTCCCCCAGCTCATGAGGTGGTCCAGGGTTTGAAGACAGGAAGTGGGTGTGGTCTGCTTCCCTTTGTCTCTGCAACACATGGCATGGTAAGTCAAAGAAGCTTTAGGAGCAACAAAGAAAGACTAGTTTACCTCAATAAATGTAGAATTCCACCAATAAACAGTCATGAAATTGAACAAAACTTACAGGTGTGTTATTTGATGTAAAAATGCACAAATCCAGGATATTTCTGTGAAGTACTGATAGATATGTGAACTACCTGGAGCTAAAATGCATTTTTGTTTCTTTATTCCTCTTTTTTTTTTTTTTTTGTTTTGTTTTGGCCTTAATTTAATGATTGTTTAGTGGCTCTAATGATCACCACAGATGCAGATCATCATGGGTGTTGGTGTGGATATGGTGACATTACATATACGTGTGTGTAGAC
>JAPTYQ010000014.1:26366885-26380155 GCA_029814465.1 Ostorhinchus cyanosoma
AAAGAAAGAAAGAAAGAAAGAAAGAAAGAAAGAAAGAAAGAAAGAAAGAAAGAAAGAAAGAAAGAAAGAAAGAGAGGTGGGATGAGGATGACAGCCTCCCTCCCTCAGGGGCTCAGGGGGTCTGGCCTCCCTCGGCCTTTGACAGCCTCCCAAACAGGTAGACTGTGAGATGATTTAAGGCGATAATAACCTCCACTTTGGCGGATGGATGATGTCTCTCCTGTGGCTGCTGACGCTTAATGAATGAAACATTAGTAAACACTACTAAAAACATGATTAGAGAGCCCCCCTGCCAGCAGCAGGCGAAGAGGAGAGAGAAAAAAAGATGAGTACGCAAATGTGTCTTCAGCAACAACACGGCGCTCCCCTCCCCTCTCGTCACTCTGACTGGATTGTCCAATTGTTTCATTCCTGCTCAGCACTTTTGAATAAAAGATGAAAGAGAGGAGACGGGACCTCAGGAGGCAAATATGTATCTGTATGTGTGTGTACATATGTGTGTGTTTGTGTAGCAGTGTGCGATTCTTGCTCGCTTCTGGGTCTGTTGCCTGTAGACCAAATGATATGTGTACAGCAAGGTGTGCCGCCTGCAGATATGCACAATCCATACAAAGTGGCTTTATATAGGCAATGAGACAAAGCTCTCCAGATGCCAGGTGAAAAGAGGCAAGGACTCACTGAAATAGATATGCACTGTCACTGCCCTACCTACCAGTCAGCCTCAGCTAAGGAATCATGTTATACACTCAGGACTGTGCAAGAGAAATAGGACGATAATCTGTTAAAGACGGTGAGAAAATAATATAAACCTGTTGCACAATTGTTTCAGACCAATAAATAGGGTGAACCTACGGTGATATTTTAGTTTAGTTAAAGGTTCAGTATATAGAAGACAAATACACGCTCATATGTGTACATGTGTTTTCCTTGAGGTTGGTCATTTTTACCTCACCTCCCCTTATTGTTTTTGGTTCAGGTTTTTTTTACCTTATTACCCAATTTCCATGAAATTTTCAGGAAAGGTGCGAGGTAGTCCAGAATAGAACGGATCTCATTAAGTTTTGGTGAATGTAGTTCAAAGGTCAAGGTCCAGGTCACCAAAAATGTGTCTTCACAATGATAAGAGATAGAGCAAATCAGGTAAAATGTTTGCAAGGGGCGGGGTTTGTTGTGCCTGGCACCACTTGTTAGATGTTGCTTTTCTAAAGGATGCTACTGTTTCACATTATTCTTCCAGGTACAAAAGGCAATGTATAAGTCAGCACAGAAAAGAAATTGTTTATTATTTTATTGTGGCTGTTAGAATAGATACAAACTACAGACATGTTAGTTTAGCAAAGACCCATGTCAATAAATGATTGAGCACCAACACAAAAACAGACTAACACAAATTTCAGCCAAGTAGTACAGAAGTATACATTTTTTCTTATTCTTACTTATTATTACTTCCACCAAAGGAACTTAGGGGATCACTCCTGTGTGTTAGTCTGTCTATCCATCTAACTGCCTGTCACTACAATTATGCAGAAATTTTCTATTGTCGATTTTCATGATTTTCTAATTTTGTTTGTTCTGAAGCTTATTGTTTATACAGATCCCCATTAGCTTCCTGGGGTCCATTAAAATACAAATACAGTCTTACAAAATATATACATAAACAAAACAAATTTACAATTCATTATTATCACAGAAAGCTGAAAATTTCCTCTTAATACATAAAACTTAAAACATTTTAACTTTTACCTTTACAGCACAAAACAAGGATTTGCATTATTGTATTTCCTGAAGCAGTTCCTGTTTCACTGTTTTTTGGTTTTTTGGGGGTTTTTTTTTGGATGAATATAAGTTTTTAGTGTGTTTGATGTATGAAGGTATTCCATAGACTGGAGGGCCTGTAAAAACAAAATTTTTCAATTGATTTATTTCTCAGTGTGTAGCGGCAGTGCCACACTTTCAGCATGATAGACTGACAGATCTTTTTACTGTAAATGTGCTTTTTTTCCTTCTATACTTACCCACAAATACTTCTCATCAAAACTATTCACACTATTGGTAATTTTTAGGAATAGGAACAGCTGTAACACTTGTTCAGTACAAAGTCCAAGGCTGTTTGACACAATGGCAATAGAAAAATAGAATCTAACATCACCTGGAGCTTCAGTCAGTGTAGATTTAGTCTATTTGCTCTGATGTTGTTAGTTCCTTTGGGTCCACATGTAGCATCTGGGTGGGAGGACACACACAGTGCACTCACGTTAATACTATATGAGCTCTATAATTTCCTGTTCCGAGTTGTTTGGCGACGTTGCCCCGAACTATTGTCCTTCACTGTTTATTTTGGGTTTGTTACTAAAAATCAACAAGTTCACTACGATTGTTGTGATCCCATGACATCTTTTACATTCAACTTGTTTGCGTGACACCTTTAATCATGGTACAAAATCATAGAATAAAAAAATAAATGCTTGTGAAAGTTCTCAATACAGTCTGATATACTGACGTGCTCCTGGTGAAGACCGTAAGTCTCTTATTACCATGGAAACAGCCAGTTACAATCAGTTAACGTAACCACTGGCAACAAATATGATAATTTATGGTTTATTTGTGTTAGTATAATTTAGGGCAAAGAGAATTGACTCGGCAGAGGGCAGGGCTGTTCCCTTTCATATCATGTTCATTTTTGGTCATGTGTTTTTTGTTTTGTTTTTTGTAACATGAAATAATGCTTAGTAATAATGTAGACAGCGATGCATGGCAAATGTAGCGCTTTACTGTACCGTGGCATTGTATATTTAAATGCATAAACATATGATAACCTCAGTGCCTCCTCTGCACACACACACATACACCAGGTACATCCACAGAAGACCAAACTATAAACTGCAACCTGCCTCAGTGTGCAACAAGGTCGGCAGAAACAGCAGTTTACTGTCACCAAGGGGAAACGCCAGAGTTATATCGTTGGCTAACAACACTAAATAGGACAACAGCAAGTCAGAGGGGACACAACTAGAGGAAGTGCTCACTCACCTATTTCTAATCATGGACATGTCTTTGGCAGAGACAGAGGGACACACAAGGACACACAAACAGGCCAGACCTATCTTTGACTCGAGAAGGGACGATAAAAACAAACAAGGGCAGAAAGAAGGGAGCGTGTTAATAGAGTTAGTAGGCAAGAAGCAGAAGTAGTGGAAGTAAAAACTAACATCCATTTCCATTAACATAGATCTGTGTTATGTTTTTTTCTTTTCGTCACTAAAATATGTTTTTAATGCATTTCGGTAGAAATTTACAGCATTTCAACATTTCAAGGATAATGTAGTTCTATACAGTTTATTTGGTTGGACTTGTTAAGTTACTAACACATCTATCAACCCTTTATAGGGCACTCATTGAATTACTCTGAAATTAAAAAAATCCAACTTTAGTGTGTTATTGGATATTGTCATCCACCTCCTCTTGCCATAAAACATCCAAGCACCACTTGCAATAAATCAACCGTTATAAGGTCATTCATATTCAATATTTACAGATACAAAATTTCTAGAAAATCTCTCGGAATCACTGTATAATCAACAGGCTTCTTGACCTCACTGAGGCACGGGATTGACCCCATATTTAATGTTTGTGGAAATTACAAAAAAACCTTAAACCTTTATCTGCTCAGTCTGACGCTGCTTCACGTACTTTTGTATACAGGATGAAAACTAGTGAAAGTGAAACCATTACCTTCGTACACCTTTTAGTCAGATATTTATGAGATTCCCTAAAAATTCTCCCTAAAATTGTCAGGGGCCCATTTTTTGCGATACAGACGTAGATTAATGTGAAAGTCTGAATTAAGTGAATTAGCATCAGATCCATTAATAACATCAAAGATGGAAGATAAATTTTAGCTGAACATTGACAGTTACCGTAATGTTCATATGTATAACACAGTGTGACTTCAGAGTCAAATTAAGTTCACTGGGCTAAATTATGCCAGGCTGAATTTACCCATTTATATGACTCTTTTTATGGCTGATTCAAAGCCGCCTAGCTAATCAACGCTCTATTACAAAGCTTCTCCGTGGCGGCACTTTGATTGGCTTCAATTTACATAATGGTGGAACGCTGAGAAAGTGAGGCCTCAACTGCTTTCCATTTCTCTGCCGTGCCGATTAGATAGGTTTATGGATTTGAAACATGTGTGAGGCATTGATTTTATTTATTTCATTATTCATTCATTGGTCTATTGCACCCAAGAACAAGCAAGTAGTGGGTTTGTGACAATCAGGGGGGGGGGCATTTCTCCCTTCCTGGACTATGCTCAGCGCTGGAATCCAATTTGTGTTTGGAATGAGAAAAATGAGAAAAAGTGACAAGGATGCACATACACACTCACAAACACACACACACACACACAGGATCACTAATTTGTTTCATGTTATTTGGATATTTGTACAATGAACAACTTTCCCCAGTCACAGCTCATACACACTTGTAAGTTTGTCCATCTGACACCTCCTATATATTTTTTTTACTATGGAGCTAAAAAAAAAAAAAAAAATCCTTAACTGTGCTGAAAGCAGAACAAATCATCTGACAACAACATTTACTCATGTAAAATGGTTTTTCAGTTACAATGCACTGAGCATTAGGGTAGTCACTCATGCTGCAGCAGGCCTCATTATGCAAGATATGGAGTTTCTACACCAGCTGCTACTACAGTGTACTGTATATTGTGCGAAGTAAACTGGGTTATAGAGATAATATTTCAATAACACAGTGGTCTGAACATAAAATACAGTGAGGGTGTGTGTGTGTGTGTGTGTGTGTGTGTGTGTGTGTGTGTGTGTGTGTGTGTGTGTGCGTGTGTGTGTGTGTGAGACCAGCTGCCAGAGGCATCCCAGCAGGAATCTCTGCAGTCAAATGATTTCACATTCCCTTTTCTCCTTGGCTGCCTGTGCTGCCATTTACAAAGAGCACCAACAGAGGACGGTCATACGTCGCTAGAACACACACATTACATGACCAAAAACCAGCCTGCACTTACATACAATACAGTGGACACTGTCGTTGTCTTTGATTGCACTGTTAGAAGCTGTGGGAGAAACTTCATCTCCTTTTGGAATCTAACTGCAGTCTCTAAATTTAGAAATTAAACTGACAAATTCAAACAATGTTGAACTCTAAGTAAAATCCTAGTCTGTGTAGATAATTCATTTCACAGACAAGAGCAGTTTTTTCTTGCTTGACTAGTTTCGGCTACACGTCGTGGCAACATCATGTGATGGTTCTGACGAAGGCTACAGGAAGTAGCCGAAACTAGTCAAGCAGGTAAAAACTGTTCTTGTCTGCTGAATGAATTATCTACACAGTTGTACTTGGAAGACAGAACCAGACTAAAATCCTAGTTGTTTCATTATCTGTTTATCAGCACTACAAAGTCTTACACATTGGTGAAGTCATTTAATATTAGCATTTGATAAATCAACCAATAAAACCCTCACATGTTTCTGAAATAGCGTTAGTTGTTTGTTTAATTTCTTCATTTGTTTTCATTAGAATCTCTGCGTTCTATAGCAGCGCACACATATGCACACACAGACACACATCCTGGCATCAAAGACAGAACACAGCACCTTTCCTTTGGTCTACTTCTTATGAGCATGCCTGAAAGTCAAGTGATGGAGGATATTAAAACAAGAAGAAGAAGAAGAGCGAGAAGATCAAAATTACCAGAGCAGCAAAGCTGGGGGCGCAAAGCCTCGATGTCTTTCCCCCTTTCCCCTTCTCCCACTTCCTCTCTCATCTGACGCCACATGAAGCCTGGCCCAGGTAACTGCACTTTTTAATGATGCCATTTGCCTAATGCCTTCTTGTGGTTGTCAATCTATCTCACATTATCCCTCATCTTGCCTGTCTTATCACCCGCACCCCTTGACTCCTGCACACCAAAGAGCCTCGCCTGAAACATCGCTGCAGCGCCCCATTAGAGTGCATCCTCCAGACTAATTGGTGAGAGACACCATGTAAAAGACAAAGAGAAAACAACAACAAGCAAAAACAAAAACAAGGGAGAGGAGGACGGTGATGGGCATATCTTTTATCCTGCCTCTTCTCCAACTGAGCTCTTTCCCTTTCTGCTGATCCAGGAGTTTCCACCATGGCACAAATTGGGATGAGGGAGGAAGTCAAAGGGGAAGTTACGCCACGTTTTGACAGCTCATGTTGAAACTCTCCTGTACTGTGTGCTCTGTTGCTTTCTCTTAGTCACTTTCTTTCTGTCAGTGTACTGTATCTGTCCTTGTTCTCTGTAACCTCACACTTTCTCTCACCCCCATAATCGGCTTTGGACTTCACATCTCTGTCTACCTGCTCCATTTGTCTCTGCATCAAATCATTCCACAGTGCCACTTTCAAACATATTTGTCGCCTCATGTCTGCCTTTCACTTGATAAACTACTGAAAGATGTTTGACAGCAAAGTCATTCTCAAACTCTGTTACTATGTATGCATCATGGATTTCTTTTTTTTTTCTAAGAATGTCTGCATATTTGACAACACAGACAGTAAAAGACACGTATCCAAATAGTGCCATGCAAGCATCCTAGATTCTCCTAAATGTAACACCAGCATTGTTTTTGTCAGGGAGTTAGAACACAAAAGGCCACCTGCTGTTAAGTAAGATAGGAAACATATCAAGGAAGCATCAGATCTTCATCAAGCGGATTTTGGCTTTCGCACCTGAATGAATAGGAATCAGAAGCAAAGTTAGTGGAGAAATGCATAGCTTCATGTATCATTTAAATCATGAAGCGCCTAATAAACATCACAAAGAAAATAATCACTGCTACTACACACGCTTCATTTATTTATTGTAACACAAATAAACACACAAACCCTTTGTTTCTGACACATGCTTAAAAACCTGACCACTTATACATCTCTACCTTTCGTCTGCACCACACATGCAAACACACAAGTCTCCAGCTCACATCCCAACAGAGGCTTTTATGACAGGGCCGGGTGACACGAAGTCCGCTGGATGAATAGTTTGATAGCCCCAGGCGGGCGAGGGGAAAGGATAGGCCGTAAATAGGATTGAAGTTTAAATGGAATAATGCGGCCTGGAAAAGAGCTAGGGCCTGGAGTGGGGGCAAACCCAGAGGTAACATAGAGGTGACGAGTTCGCCTAGAGAGCGACTGAAGCAATAATAAGACTTTTTTTTTTGGATGGATGGATAGAAGTGAGAAGAAAGAGGTGTTTGAGACTAAGTTAGGATATGATTGACTGCATCAGTCAGTTAGCACAGATGACGGATGATGGGTTAATTCTAGGAAACATCAGATACTGACACACTGAGCGCTTTCCATTGGCTGTTTTACCTCCATTTCCATGTTTACAGTACAGGAATGTGGTGAGAACAGAAATCAAGACAGAAAAAGAATTATATCCTTAGTTGTCAAAACAATAGGGGGCTGTATAACATGTTTTGAAAGGGGAAGGAAAGGTTGTCCTTTGGAACTGATGAGTGGACAGCCTGGTGGTAGAGTATGGGGGTGATCCCAGTAGGCCCACATTAAGAACAGAGCACTGCCTTCGTTACGAGTCATTAGACAGACTTAAAGCTGATGGCATGGGCAGGGAAGATTAATAAGTATCCAACAAGAAGGCCATTCGCAGGATGTTTGTGTAAGGTTTGCATGCATTAGGCTTTTTACTTGAGAAAACATAGGACTGTGTATGTCATGGATAGTAAGTGTGGTGTTACTTTTCCATTATATGTCTCATTTAACAGGTAACGTATAATAAAATTGAATCACATAACCGCTGCTTTATCTACATCACTCTAAATAATAATACAGAAAATCCTTTACGGGCTTTGTTATGGATATTTACATTTTGCATGATTTCATCCTCCAAGAAATGGCAACCAAAGACTTGTTGCATTTTTAATTTTGTAAAATTAGAAACATTAATGCATGCAGTCACAATATCTGGAGTCCCCCTTTTGCACTACTGTTTCTTTCTCTTCCATCAATAAACAGAGAGCATAAAAACCATTATAGCTGCACCCCCAACAACTGCAGCTTGGGATAAGCTTCACAGTAAATTAGCTACAATTAGCGCTGCAGCAGACATCGACAAGACCATCCCCCAAATGCTATTAAATGCCCACCCAATCATATCTGAGTTAGTACAGTCCACTGAATCATTTCTCAAATCAATGATCGCAGTAAGTGCTTGGTAAAAAGGCCTCCTATGCCTGATCAGCTGGATGTGGACAATTAGATTGGAGTTAGGGGACAGCCTTGATTAGCACTTTGCTCCAGGGCAATGCAAATCATTTATTATGCAGCACTGCACCTCACCACTTCGGTGTGCTGTGACAGCAGCAACTTAAACTTCACGGCATGCAGGTTAAATGTGTTTTATTCACCTTACTTTCTGAACCATGGGGGAATATTTCTGCATGGTTCTTCCTTTTAATACTCCTTCCTTTTAATATTATTTGGGACTTATTAGCATACATTTTACTCTTTATCCAGTATGGTTTTGGATGTAATGAAGTGAGGATGATGCTCATTGATGGAACAAAAACATGCAGACCAAAAAAACCAAAAGCAAAATTGGAAAAAAAAAACAACCATACCAGCATCATACTTCAGATTTATGGAACTAAAACAAGAAGTATTTGCAACTGATTCCCCCCAATTTATGCACTCTATATAAAATAGCATGATTGACTGTATGTACTTCATATCAGGAAGATGTTCACAACAATCCATCCCTGCTGAATCATGCTGTGTATTCAGTTTTCAAGCCTGTGCTAAGCCCACTCACCCATGCCACTCACTCTGCTACCAGGTAATAGTTTGGTGCCCAAGCAACATCAGCCAGTCCTCACCTCCATGAAATTAAGCATAAAACATTAATAGAGGCAGATTGGGTCTTAAAACCAGGCTAATGTAGCATGAAATGCTGTGACCATGCTCTAGTGATCAGAAGCTTGGAGAACTGACCTATTTTATATTGGCTGAAACCAAAGTCTCCTGGTTTTTGATGCAATATACAAACACACTTGGGCGGAAACAGTCTCACACACAGAGGTGTACAGTATGCATTCTTTGCTCATATGTATATGCACAAAACAGACACTGTAAGCGGGCCGCTACAGTTTTGAACGGAGATAAAAATAACAGTCTTTACAATAAGAGAGTAGATTTTGGAATATTTTTACACTTGATAAATGAATCCTGGTCACATGGTGTTTTAGTTTTTACAACATGGATAAGATTAGGTACGTAGAGGTCTCAACAGGTCATACTGGCTGAAGAAAATGAATTAGTATAGAAGTTATGTTGAGTATGTTCGTTGAATCAACTTGGGGGTAAACTGCCTGCTTTACATCCCCGAACTCAAGGCGAAATTGATTTGAAAAGACTCCAAATGCTCTAAAGGGGAAGGGTTTTACTGAAAAAGGTCAGAGGTTATTGATTTGGACATTTTTATTTGTCAACTCGATGTTGACTCTATTTTACTTTGGAGAGCGGAGTCTGCCCCATGAAGGGAAACTGAACAAAGACAGATAGGCAGTGAAGCAGGCAACAGCACTGTCGGATGTTGCTGTTTGTGCTCCCCATCACACACACAAAACACACGCATCCGCTCCAAACACGACAACACACACATAAATTGAGTGCACATCTTTATGGCACACACAACCTCGGCAGTAGACAGCAGGGCCCTGTCTCCAATCACGGCGGAGCATGGATCTGCAGCGTGGTGAGAGCAAACGATTTGAGGCATATGTCAAGTCCTTGTGGATTCAAAACAAAGCACTGTCAAGAACGCTCTGCCTTGGCCAGGCAGCCTGCTCCCTGCTCCACTGTGCTCGGCGTGCAGCAGGCGATACAATCCTCCAAGTCCAAGACGAAACCCATCATCGTCCTTTCACATCGTTCTGTTCTTTGCCCCTACAGACTGCTGTAGACTCCATGTGTGCTGTTCCCATCTGAGCGGCTGCCGCAGATTTGCCTGGGAGGCTAGAGAGGGGGCCGTGACACCCGGGAGACTGAGTCCATTCACATTACCCACTGTGGGAGAAGCTCTGTGGCGGGCCAGCGACGAGTTAGAGGGGGAGAGGGAGATGATAAGAAGAAGAGAAACAAAATAAAAAGAAAGTCTGTGCAAGGAGACAGAGGTGTAGAATCCCTGGCATGGAGTTAAAGTACAGGGAAAGTGAAAGGGTGACAGTTTCTGAGCATTATTTTACGGATATCAGGTTAAAAAGGAGCTTTTTTTTTTGGGTTTTTACGCCTCATGTAATCATATTTAGTTGGTTTTCAAATGAGCTGAAGTGACACATTCATTATTACAATAAAATAATGAGGAAAATATAACATAAAAGAGGGATAAAAAAAAGCAATTTAGTGCAATTAGAGGGTACAAAAATTGTTATGGATTAAGAGATGCAGGCTGCACTAATGGCATTCTCTCTGTGTTTGGATCATAATGACAGTGGGCTGTGTAAATTAAAGAGCCCTCTGATAAAAGGGAATTAAATAATCTCTAATTGCAGTATCGTAATAGTTTTAAATGTCTAATTCAATTATCAACACAAGCGGTGTAAAAAGTAGTGTAGAACAGGAAACTGTTTTTAAATTGAGCATGGAGTGCCATGTCAAATGCATGTCCCCATTATTCGGAGAGAAAATATTTCCATTGTGCCCCTGTGGAAAAACGAAATGGTTACACATGACCATTTTTTGTCACGATTGCCTCCAAGACTTTTTTTTTTTTATATTCATTTTTTATGTAAGTTGGTCATTTTAATCCAAACCATAATATATGCTTGAAAAACTTCTATATCTACCAAAATGATTAGGTATTCAGGGGTATTTACTGTTACCTGTCGTTCCATGTACTTGCAAAATCAGATAATACTGGAGTGTGTCTCTCCAAACAAAGACTGTAACACATGTTGTTAAGGGAAAAAAGATATATATATATATATATAAGATATCATGAGTAAATATTAAAAAGCATTGATCTAAGAAATATTCAATAGGCAATACAGAATAAAAGTGTAGGCTCTATAATAGTGTAGGATTTTGTCCATTTCGCATTTCTGTCTTTCACCCAAAACATGATGGATGGTTTTTCTTTTGCTCCCCACAGGGAGATGTATAATGGAGTTAAAACTGGGATTGTTGAGTTCTGTATAGACCTCTTCTCAAGACCCTGGAAAATGACTCTCATAATCCCTCACAGCAGGCAGGAGGGATCCATCCAGCACAGACCTCATGTTCCCTGAACCAACATGGCCGCCCAGACTGTCTCTGTTTATTTATCCGTCTGCAGTGTAACAGAAATATAAATGATTTTCAAGTATTCGCAGTTATTGAGCGGAGAAAGACGTGAATGGCCGCAAGTGTGCCAGACACAACATGCATACACACGTTTGTCCGCCATCCAAACACACACACACACACACACCCCTCTCTGAGCATGTTGCTAATGGTGTTCTTCTCTCTTGGTCTTTAGTATGTAAAACTGATATGATAGATGATCATAGGAGACCCAAAGCAGGGTGGAACGCAGTGGTGGTGGTAATAGCTACACCCAGTTCAAAACCAAGCCGACCCAAGGCCCCAGCTAACGACTCTTTGCCAAGTAAATGATGATAAACATGAGTTCTCCTTCCACCAGTGAATGCGCATTACCTAATGATGTTCAATGGTGGTGGTGAGCGGTAAAGACAACAAATATATTATACCAATGCATCTTAAATGGGCATCCCTAAGGAAACCCATCTGAATTGTAAATTCATGCATGGTCTCATTTTTCATATGCGGCAAGGGTAAAATTCCAAACAACTGTGTACTTAATGTGCAATGTTTTTGCATTTTTACATCTTTATGGGCACTTACTGGGCTGTGTATGTATTTATTTATATGAAATGTGCAGCACTTACAATTGTCAGAAATGGACTAGGTCTAGATTGATGTTTTTGTGCTGTAGCATGCCACAGGTCGAACTTCTAACAACCCACAGAATGTCTGAGAAGTCAGAAAATGAAATGTGCTTTATCTTCATTATTGCTATCACTTCTGAATATTAAGGAACTTAATCTAAGCATTGTACTTGTTTTCATATCTTCATTTGAGCTCAGCTTTTACCTATTTGTTTTTTTTTATTTTAGAGTCAACTTGTTCCTTTATGCAGTCACAAAGACCCTTTATACACAGATTTTAGTGATTAGCTGGAACCAGAGACGTCACTCAGCTTCAGTATAAAGAATACCTGGCATCAGGGTGAAATCCTGTGAAATCAAACCGCCTCTGAGAGACATAAATTGCAAGAGACGACGGCAGGCTAGGCAGTGAATGAATGCTGGCCCGACTTAAAATGAATGAGAGATGGATACCTGGCATCTGCTTTGGTGCTGATACAGGTAAAGCCTGTTCGATAGGAAAGAGTGGAAAGGTAGGGAGACGAAAAACAAGCGTCCCTAAAGTGGAACATGATCTGATAAGCCTGGAAAAGACTCGGGCCTGGTGACATCTGTGCCAAGGGCCTTTCAGCAGCTCCAATTTAGACTGCCCGGACCAGCATGTCCCATAGGACAGGTGGAATGGAGTGCACACACAAACAGACCACACACAGCACACCTACATGACAAGTGCACATACACATCGAGCTGAGGTGTGTAAGAGACCCAAAATATACAAGACACCAATAGTTTTCCACATGTAGATATTATTGTAAAAGTGTTTGTGTTTATAAGCATGCAGGGTCATATTTAATGATTCAAACAGAAACACTGTGTATTATTTTAACAGTACAACAGATATATCAAAATACAGCACCTGAAATAATTTCCCCAGAGCATCTTTTTTCTGTTGTAAGTATATTCAGACAGCCTGCTGAGCCGCTGAACTCTGATCATTCACAAGCCGATACAGATCTTCAGTCACTCACCTCAGAACGAGAGATAGAACGAAAAAGGAGATGGAGAGAAAAAGAGAAACAGTTGATTCCCTCTGGGCCCACCCAGAGTAAAAGCGTCCAACAAAGGGCACGTACATCTGCTCTGTGAGTCAAATTTGAGAGAGACTTAACCTATTCTATTTCTGAAAATGTGAACTGCAGGTTGTCTGGGTGGGTGTAGCACTGAGAGCCTCTAATGGGGAGGTTTAAGTGCATCACACACACACACACACACACACACACACACACACACACACACACACACACACACACACACACACACACACA
>JAPTYQ010000014.1:26380255-26396416 GCA_029814465.1 Ostorhinchus cyanosoma
CACACACACACACACACACACACACACACACACACACACACACACACACACACACACACAAACACACACACACACACGCACACACACACACACACACACACACTTAACAGTCAAACACTGAAAAGCACCACAGTAAATATAAGAGAGCTGCCAGAATTGCGCCCTTAAAAGGAAATAAACTTATCCTTAAAGCTGAAATTATAAAGTTTGTTTATGTAATGTTTAGTGAGTATTGTTTATTGTCATGCTTTCTGGTGATTGTGATGAATGGTAACCAGTTCGTTTTGTTTCTGTCAGTCAATGAAAGAGTAAAGTTGGTGCATAAGCCTCCTACTTTCCTCTTCAGTCCTCAAGGACCTTGCAACCAAGGACATGTCACCAGGAAAGCTTGTCTGCTTAGAGTCCCGAGCTAACGCCAAGCTCTTTAGGCTTCCCAGCACCTTGAAAGTGCTGAACATCGCCCTTCTGACACATTAAATAACACATCAGCACTCATATGCATCCACATAAACACCTCTGTGCTTTTCCCCCAGCTGAAGGTATGTCAAAGCACGACCGAGGGGCTAGCTGCTAGCATGTCACCAGGGTGGACGGGAGCTGTCACACACACCCACACTCACATCCATAGACTGATGCCTCGGGTAATGCCTTTTCTGCTTCTGTCTGCAGGCTGTGTGACAGACAAAGACCTCTACGGTGAGAACCAGGTTTAAAGCGTTCTGTCACTGTGAGCTTCATAGCTTGAAGCGAATCTGCTGAGGCAAAATAAAAACTGTCCTCTTGAGCGAAAGCGCACAAATGCATAGGTGAGTGACACACAATATGCATACAGAGACACAAATTCACATGGGGATAGAGGCAGACACTTCTAGTCCAGGTCAGGTGCTCGTGGCTACGTCGGCAACATCTGAGCCTCAACGTGGGAATAATATACTGGGACCGTATATTCCTGCAAACAGCAATATGTATGAACTGAATGTCTGCATTTCTAGATTCATTTCTAGATAAGTATCAAGAGGTGTGATGGAAAAATAAAGGCAATGCACAAATATAACAATCTTGTAATACCACTCTTCTAAGAGATGGAATTACAACTAGTAAGCAAGCAAGGTGTATTTATATAGCACCTTTCACAGACAAGAGAAGTCACAAAGTGCTTCAAAAAGATGATAAAATACAAATAACAGGTAAAATTACAATCATAAAAAGGTAAAAATTTGAAATAATCAAGGTGGTCATATAGCAATTATTTACCTACTGCCGTTAAAATGCCTGGAGAAACAAGTGGGATTTGAGTTTAGTCTTAAAAGCATCAACAGAGTCCAGTGATCATAAAGAGAGTGGAAGATCATTCCAGAGTCTTGGTGCGACAGCCTGGAAGGAGCGGTCTCCTCGGGTCCGGAAACGAGTGCGAGGGACCATATGTAGGTTCTGTTCCAGTGACCTCAGACTAGAAAGTACCTGTGATCTAAGTACAAAGTGATCTGGTGGCCCACCTTCAAATTAGATCTCAGGTCAAATAGAAGTTTTGATATCTCTATCATATCTGTACCGAGTCGGGTTTTTTTGAATTTCAGTTTTACCCTGTATACATGTAGCTTTTATCTGGAAAAACTGATAGCTTTTCATTTGTTTTTGCCTTTCTTCCATGAAAACTCCAGTTTAGTTCACTGACACTGATTATTTCTGAAAACTCCAGCCAAAGTGAAGATTTTGGAGATTTTTTGTTTTGCTTGCTTGTGTTCAGGGGGAAACAGAGTGATAGTGTCCTAAATATGTCAATAAGCAACAAAAATGCATCAATGTCATCATATGTGTGACCTTTGTTTATCCTCATCCTAATCTCATGAAAGCACTTTCTGAAAATGATCTGGTGTACAACATCTCTATTGAAAACAGAAGTGAATATCCACTTCTATAAATACGGCACTAAGTGTATAAATGGCCTTGTTTTTTTGTTTGTTCGTCTGTTTGTTTGTCAGCAACTTTACACAAAAACTACTGGACCAATTTCCATGAAATTTTCAGGAAAGATGGGAGGTGGTCGAGAATAGAGCCCATTAAATTTTGGTGAATGTAGGTCAAAGGTCAAGGTCATAAAAAATGTGTTTTTTGCAATGATAAGAGATAGGGCAAATCAGGTAAAACATTTGCGAGGGAGGGGTTTGTTGTACCTGGCACCACTTGTTATATTAAATGCATTTATTTCCAGACAGCCCCACTGTAGTTGTGGTTAATTACACTAACAAGACAATAAATGTCATTACACAAAGCTTAATGAAGTTTAGCATTTTACCAATTCAGCTCCTCTGATTTATCTGGCACCACCCTTTTTTCCCTAGAGAACCGCCCCCCTACAGTTGTGCCCTATTGGATCTTATTTAGGAAAGGAACTGTATTACAGTCAAAGGCAAGAGACAAACATTTTTTTTACCCTGCTTAAATTATAACCATCAGCTACATATAGATGTGTGTCAATTTAAAAGAGAATTTCAAAAGTCAATAAAGTCATAGTATCACATTGTGAGCATTCGTTAATAGAAAAACTATACACCTGAAAGTCACAGAGGTGATGTCACTGTACTGAAGTTTCTCTGAAGATGTGTCAGCAGCCTCAACATGACCACACTGTTGTGATTTTTACCTATTTTCATATTTTTTACACTTTGCTCTGGAAAATTAAGGTAAAATATGCAAAAGCAGCAGCCATGTATTAGTGACATTAATCTTTAATTTTTTTTTTTTTTACTGTATGCTTTTGGCGCTGAAATGAAAACAGGCACATACAGGTTAATTCTCCTGTCGCTGCCCTTGACCTTGGCACTAATGTGCTAATGCTAATCACTAATGCTACGTACTGTGAGTGCATTAGGATGGGTAAAATGCAGAGACCAAATTTCTTTGTGGTCCATTGTCAACATAAAAATGAAATGTTTCTTAATTTTCTTTGCCACAAACTGTGACTTTTTTGGCTTATAAAAGTGAGTCATATGTGTAAATGGTGTCAAAAAACCTGTCTCTCTCCATTGATCGCTGCTCATTTTTCTGAGTTGAGGTCCGATGGGACACAGTGGAAAGGTTCTAGTTTTGGTCTCTGATTCTAAAAAGCCAATGTGGTAATAACGAAATCACAAAGAACTGGCTTCTGAACAGGAGTAGAGAATCAATGGGTGATGTCACTGTTCCTCCATCCACTAATTATGGTGTCTGTGATGTATATTGACTTTACAGTATTTTAAATGCCCATGGAACTTTTGGCATTTCATGTAATAAAATGAGGCTATAATAACAACTGTGTCCCTCAGTAATAACAGCAATAATTAACTAAATCCAGAGATGTGATGAAATACAAAACATTCACCATTTATTCTTTAATATTCAACCCAAACCACACTTATCTCCAAATGAAAATGCATTTTATTAAGAGTCAGAATAAAAAATACCTTTCTAGGGCATTAAAAGAAACAGACTATTTTGAATGTTGTATTTCGCATTTGACCTAAATGTGTGTGGATTGTGCAACATATCAGAATGCTTCTTAGCTTAAAAACTGTGCAGTTTTTGAGAAAAAAATTATAATACAGCTTTGTTTTCGGTCACCTTTCCAAACAAACAGCATACATTATTAGATCGTGACAGTGCAATTCTCCAGTGAATGATTGTAATTACCCGTTTTAAGCTGTAATATGGAATAACATTTATCCAAAGTCAGAGGTCTCTGTACTCTAAGATGCCTCAGGTAAAACTAGTAAACAACATTATGTGAAGGGTAAACAAGGGGTTAATGAGACAATCTTTCGACCATCGGTTTCCACATATTCTACATTTACTCCCTCCGCCCTGTGAAACATCCCAAGTGGATGTCATGTTGCTCCATCTACATCTCCATCCATCATTCCATAACTTCCTTCCTATTTGCATCTCAATATCTCCCGGTTCTTCTTATTTGGATGGCACTAGACCTCAGTTGCCTCGACCCCTTTTACCCAGCCCCGGTGGCCCCTGGGTCTCCTCCACAGCCCTGCATGGCCTCTTCCCACCAGTCAGCCAGCAGCCATCTGTCTGTTCATCCGTCTCCATGCCCGGCTCATTTGGCCGCTCAGTAGGACTGTGTCGATTCTCCATCGCTGGTGAGCTCTTCTTATCAGACTCATGCGGAGGGCCTAATTAGTCGGTGGGCTTTTGGAAGCGCCCGGCGGGTTCTAAAGCAGCCTGACATACGCCAGAGCTGGGGTTAAGAGGTGGCCAGCAGGGCCTAAGAGGTGGTCTGCTCGATCCCCTCCAGCAAAGCAAAATGGGAGTAGAGCAGTGATATGGGGAGCATGAATATTCCAGTGTTTGATAATGAAAGACACTGGTGTCAGAACTGTTTCCTTTGTGGTTTGCAACTTTTGATTGTTGGTCAAATATTGCCATTGTTGTTATTTTTGTTTGCTCTCCTGCAATTGGCAGCCTGCATTGTGTGAAGTGCAAAGAACATGTTTCACTGTCCTCAGGCCAAAGCAGCATATTGGAAATGTGTTGTTAAGTATTGGAAATCTGAACAAAAAGGTGACAGTGGGAGCTGGGTTTAGAAGCATGCACAATCTTTGAAGCATCAGTTGTATTTTACTTTACAATTTTATGTAGCATTGTGAACAGTGTTGGGAAATAACTGTAATAATATAACTGTCCATAGCAGTTAACCCTTACGCACCTTCAGCTGTGTTTGGTGGTGACTTCTAAATGAATTCTAAATCTACATTTAGCTCGCATACTAAATTATACAAAAATAATTGAATGTTTTGGCCTACTAATTAACATGCTAGTACTGACCCATGCTCTTTTTGGCAAAAATCTAATATGTAAAACATGAAGTATTTTGATGGGAGTGATCTGTTAAGGTAGGTCTTTTCAGCTTTATTGCCCAGTTTAAAAAAAAAAAAGTAAGAAAAGCAATTAAAAAGTAATCAAATTTAACAAGTCACATTACTGAGGAATCATTAGTGGAGTCACGTGTGACCTACTAAATTTCAAAAGTAACCTTATAACACTGAAAAACACATGACTACAGGAAGCAGCAGGTAAAACAGGACAATTCAGCTTTTGTCTGTGCTAGTTGCGGTATATGAACACATGAGAGACAGGAAGTTAGAGGGAGAAGGAAAGGATGTGGGAGAATAGATGTGGTTGGGAGTAGAGTAGAGGGGTAATTATAGAAGAAGGAGGAGAAAAGAGGAGAAGTAATAGAATAAGAAAAGAGATGGGGTTCAAAAGGAGGAAAGAACTAGGGGGAGGAGGCAGGGAATGAAGACCTCACTCAAACAATTAGGTCACTTTATTGCAGTGTTAAATGAAAAGGGGTTTTGGGGTCACACTATGCGATATGACATGGTATTTGCATGTGAAATATTTTTATTGGCCTTATAAGGAGTATTAGAAGGACTTTCCTCCTATTATTTCTTACATTTCTCCTGCTCTCCTTATTCCTTTCTCATCAGGTTACGTTACGGCCTCTGAACAAGACAACCCACACATCCAAACACTTTTAATATGATGTGAGCACAGCTGATACTGACGCATAAAATGTCATTATACTTACATATCCAAAGAAAAAAAAATAATGTATAAACTTGTCTCCATTCCCGTCAGCCCTTTTGACTTTTGCAAATAAGATTTGACAGAAATCCAGGAGGATCATCATTAGCCCTCAACAGTGATACCTTGTTTAGACAAGATTTTGACAGTTATGTCAGCGGATTTGATGGAAAAAATTAGAAAGATGAAACTGTGAGCGGGGGTTAGATAGATAGATAGATGGATGTGCATGTACTCCTGAAAAATGTAGATTTGCAGGTAAGCTATGTATAAGAAATAAGTCATTATGTGTGGTCCACTACATTTTGTATATGTAAAGAAAAACCTTGTCATTTATAATCCTGAATTAATAATAGTATATACTGTAGATATAAGAGGGTGCCTGCTATCTGGTTTGAGCTCTTTGTAGCCCTAACTCATTCAGCTCTGTACTGTGCTGCAGACAAAGCAGAGCGTATTATCCTTAGGCGAGTTCTGCTTCCCTGGGTAGGAGCATCTAAGTGGCACTGTGTGTATTTGTCATACATGAGAAGGCCTCTGAGCCTTGACAAATTATTAGATACACACATTCAGGTAAACAGACGTCATCCTCATCTCAGACGGTCAGAACTGTGTTTGGCTTTGCTGTGACAAGGCCCAGGGTAAAATACAACAGTGGTGAGGTAAATTAAAGAGATGAATGCGTGCGCTTTGGCTCACTCTGTGACTCTTACGTCTCGCCGCCACCATTCATGTGGCTTAAGGTATGTTTGTTCTTGCATCGAGGTCGGTCCAATTAGCTCTGCCTCTCTCTGTGTCTCTGTATCCGCTTCCATCCCTCTACCACTTTCTCTCTCCTGCTGCCTCTGTTCTCCTACGGCCCGTGGGCAGGTGATTAACAGAGACCAGCTCTTCTTCCAGTTCCACGGATTTGAAACGAAAGATGACCGTGGCTATCAAGTTATAAGTGATTCCTTCATCTTTGGAACTCGGTGGCTGTTTTGTAGTGAGTTTGCCTTTGTCCATTTGTGTTAGTGGTGACAGAATGATGTCATGGGAGATGCTGTAGGGTGAAGGTGCCCATTATTCTTTCCAGGAGGTTTTTATGTCACAACACGACAGACTAAACAATTATAGTAAATTGCAGAAGTTTATTTTTTGGTGAGGGTTTGTTATTGTGTTGCCAAATCAGCACGTACATACACCCATGCTCAGGGCATTTTTCCTAGACTTTACTCATCCAGAGTACCCTCTATTCTCAAACCTTTTCTATGCAGTGTGTAAAAGTTTGGTTCTTCAGATGTTAAAAGATAAAAGAGTTACGGCAATAGTGAGTTTTTAAAGAGACTTGGTAGATTTTACCTGAGGAATCAAAAGATTTCTCACACTTCAGCTTTGGAAGCTGTAGCCATAAGAAGGACACGGAGGCACCACGCTGGCGAGGTGGGGATTGATTTGAAGGGAATGTCTTCCTTTCAAGATCTTTTTCACAAACACAAGCACACACATACGCATGCACATAGACACACACACAATCCCCTCTCTTTTTCACACACCCGTACAGTAATCATTCAGCAGAGACATGTGCAGGTGGCTCAGGAGAGGAGGCAGAGGAGAGAGTCAAAAGCTTGACTTAAATGAGAGGGAATGACCGCTGGCGCTGCTGTATGGTGTCGAGGGTTTGACAGCAGCCTGAACAGAGGCCACTCTGACTAATTGGGCTAATTTGGCAGCAAGGGAAGAAAAGGAGTCTCAAAGGACCAAGTGGCTACTCTTTTCATCATCTCTCTCGCCTCATCTGAACCCACTCTCACCAACTCACGTACTCTCCCTCTTTTCTCGCTCACTGGCTCGCTCGCCGTTTCACTTTCTCTTTATCTCGCTTTAATAACCAACCTTCATCTCGCAATCAAGGGATAGAGGAGCCATCTGAAGACACCTTGCTTTTAAAACTGTCCCTATCTATTCCACAGATGTATATGGAAACACTTTTCACAGGCACATTAGAGAGAGCCTGCAGTGAGGATATGCTGCTTGAGGTTTATAGTTCTCCTGGCTTATTTATCCTTCTCTGTTTTTTTTTTTTTTGTTTTGTTTTTTTTTGGGGGGGGGGGGCAAAGCTGCCAGCCTGCCCTGCAAGCTTGGTGTTGAGTGAAAGATTAGCATGGCCAAGCCATCTAGTGAAACATGATATAAAAAAACACACAGATACAAACACACACCCTCCTGGAAAGCGGCACCAAGTCATGCCAAGGAAAAGATAATCTGCTTTGTGAAGGTTCCTCAAGGCAGCGCAAAGACTATTCTCCCCCAATATCAATAAAATATACAGGCAATGCATTACAGAGCCATGTTTGTTGGTGGTGGTTCTCTGAATTTAATGCATTATGGCTTCTCTTCTGGGTTTTGATAGGAAAGATTCATATTATTTTGCTCTTCACTCTGGAGATGAATGATAGTCTATGTGACATGTTTCCAGAACACTCTCCTCCTCCTCCTGCCTTCGCTCTTCGTCCTCAGCCCTTGGCACTGGCAGACTCACTGGTCATCTGCACCAGTGGGATAAGGGGAAGAAGGGTGAGTTTGAGACACAACATATGTTATTCGCTTTTCCAATAGTGTGATGCCTCGCAGGGAAATTTGTGCTATCGCATTATGACACAGAAAATGAAAGAGGCTCTATTGTGCCCCAAGATGGAGTACGGACAGCCAGAAATAATATCTAGAATGTAGACATTGGGGGCTGGTGACAGCCAGACTGCAAGGAGACATCACAAACAATATATCTGACTTCAACTTCAAAAACAAACATAAAAAAGATAGAAATGATAAAAAAAAAAAAAAACGCACTTGCAGAAATATGTGTCTGTTTGGGGTAAAGGACATATGGAAAGAAAATTACAAATTGAGTTCTTTTGTTCTTCTTTGCTCCTCTGCGTCTGTCATTTTGAATTTGTACATGGATAAAAGAAAAAATTACATATCAATATGAGCAGGAGAATAATAGATGATGTAAGGTTTTGAGATAGGGCTGGAAAACGCCTGGAGCATATATTCCCAGCCCCAGCCAGTCACAGTTTCTGGCAGATTGTCACTGTTTGCTATTCTTAGTGGTCGCTTCTCTAAAAGGCTAAGGAAGATTAGCCCACTTAACAAACAGACATGGATCTGCAGGAGAGCAAATTACTACAGTTAAAGCATTAATTAAAAGCAAATGTCCATAAATATAACGAAATGCATCAAACAACCTTTTGTCATTGTCTCTTCAGTTTTCACTCTTGACCCAATCATCAAAACAGGAGTTCAGAGTTGAACAAAATGGCACCGTGCCTGTACACTTAAAATTGCAAAGACCTACTACGGCAGACATGTAATCCGTGTGTTTATGCACATATGTAATCACACAGATATGACATACATGTGCTACATACAGGGCTTTTTGGGGATAATCACTTATAATCACCCTTATTTGCAAAAACACAGGGTGTGATATATATATAACCTGAAATTATTCATGCACATGTATCAAAAAGCTCAACACCCGCATTGTGAGTGTATAGTAAGCTCATAGTACGATTTAACACCCATGAATTTACAATCACTTAAACACACCGCGATGCAAACGTTGACTTTTGAAGTAATCTGTGCAGGAGTGTTTCCAATGGAGAAGTGAAGGTCAGGAACCACCGACATGCAAATGTACTCACGAAACCATACATGCGCTTGGCTTGCAGAAATATAATGTATGTGAATGGTATTGGAGAACGCCAAACCTCAAAAATGAAGCATGTACAACTGGGCAGAAGTCAAACAACCATGTAGTTTTCTGACAGGGTTATGTACAAATTTAGAATACCACATATAGTGCCTCTTTACAGTATGTATTGTCTTCTTTCATGTATAAGAAAGCTCTATGAAGTCGTGTGCACTAAAGGGCATTGATTCCACTACCAGTCAACTTTTTGACATAATTACATATGTTTTTCATGTTTAGTGCGCTGCCTCCCGTGTGATTACGTATCCAATAGATGTAAGAGGAAATAAATAGCTCTTAAAGTTGAATCAGATGGACCTCGGAGACACTTTCTAACCCAACACTGAAATAACATGTTTGTACACTTGAAACAGAGAAGGTCAGGCAGGACTGAGAGATACGCAGCCACACAACACGGAGGTGCACGCATAAACACACAAGCACAACGTAGGTCATCTGCAGTGATCTCCAAGCTGTGCAGCCAGGGTTCTCACAGCAGGGGATCTGCAGGGCCAGTCAGTCCTCCATAACAGTGTTGTGCTGCCAAAAGCCTTCGAAACGTGTCACAGCTCTGAATTTAGCGGGGTCAAACAGACAGGAGGAAAGAGAAGGATACAGTGAGGAGGAAAGAACGAAAAGACACGATAGGAACATACAGGAAAGAGAGCGAGAACAAGAGCAGATAGGGTACAGCAAGATAGTGTTTAGGGAAAGTGACTAGTACGGAACATAAAAAAATACTGATGTTTGCATGATGGGTTATTTACAATAGTGGGCGGTGAGTTTGTCTTCTGGCTCTTATTGGTTGTTGTTTTACGATCACCAGTGTTGAGAAGGTTGAACTTGAAATGCAGTTGTTACCGGCTAGTAAAAACCTTTTATATCACTTAAATATAGGTAATACTGAATCTGTTGCTTCATTTTATTACTTTTCTAACATATGCACATTCAGACAAAAATTTAATACAACAACAAAGCTTAATATTTAGGTATGTACAGTCTCACCAAATAAATAGAACCT
Organism: Ostorhinchus cyanosoma; assembly: GCA_029814465.1. NCBI lineage: Eukaryota > Metazoa > Chordata > Actinopteri > Kurtiformes > Apogonidae > Ostorhinchus > Ostorhinchus cyanosoma. Next base: position 26,390,587 of record JAPTYQ010000014.1, read on the forward strand.
GTCTAGATGTACAGCAGCCTTGGCTTACGCTGCATTGAAATATGCTATTAAGAAGTATTTCCTGCACAACAGGTTACATGTAACACTGTAATAGTCAATTATAATGCAGTTTAATGTCATATAAAGAAGGGAAAAAAGTGAGACCATACAATTACACTTATTTTGTTATTAAATCATATAACTCAAGCACAACAAATACAAAACTATTACAAATCTGTGAAGCGGTGACTTCTATCTCACAGAATCAAAATTTGTCTTTTCGCTTAATGTCATGAAAAGGTGTGTTGATATGTTTCCATGTGTCCTGCATTTGATTCACACCAAATGCATACAAGCGTAAACACAACTTTTATTATATAAATGCATTAAGAAGTGAAGAGTTTCTCTTCCAAGCGCCCAGGCTGATTTTGGCTCGTGGAATACATCTGTGTGACGATGATAAAACATGTGGCGATCAGGAGACAATATCTGGCTGTAAAAACATGGGGGGGGGGCAGTTCAAAGAAAGTAAGCAAGTAACAGCATTAGTAATTTGAGGAATAGCATAATGAAGGGTGTGTAGTACATCTATATAGTTATCATACATGTGTTGTTTTCTTCTGGGAATTCACCTAAGCACTAGCAAAACCAAAAACTAATGGAAACAAAATGGAAACAAATGTCTGTGCACCTCCATACATGCCAACATTGCCCCCAATCTTCCAGCCAGACATTCATCCACTCACTAACCATCCATTTCAACACCACTCCCACCTCTATAACATGATATTATTAGTGGGGGATAATGACCTGGAGTGTGTCAGAGCTTGGCAGGCCTACTTAACCTAATATCGCCGACTATAGAGGCGCGCTTACAGACGCAGTAAGGGCTGCAGTCGGTCCGATGCAGGCAGGTCTGGGTCACCCCCTCGCCTGTCTCAAAAGAGACCAAAGCGACTGACGTGATTGGCTGTGACAGATATTTGACATGTAATTGCTCTAATCACTCAATGGCTCGAGACTGAAATACCCCCATACCCCAACTGTGGTAACAACACTGGGGTGAGCACTACAGGAAAATCTCTTCTGAGATATCAAGCGTTGACACATATAGAGTATCTATAGTAAATGTGACCTCTCAGGGTGCAGAACTGGGAGAGGCAGGGATGAGCTCGCCAGTGATCACCCTCCACCTTCATTGTCACAGTCATTTTTTCCTTATCACGTCTTTTTTTCTATTTTCCCTCAGCTTAGTTGTCAGTCCTTCCATTTTTCTCATTTTCAGTGGAGCTACTCCGAAGTCCATAGAAGCATTTTGCTAAGTTAGCCTCTTTCTAATTGAGTTACTTCACATTCACTCTGTTATTTCTCTCTATTACAGGGAGAAAGTGAGGAAAAGAACCTAACTGTGCCAGACCTTAAAGAGAAAGAGGCCAAGGCAAGAGAGCAGGAGATGCAGAAAGAGGGGGGTGGGGGGTGGGGGGGTGATGTGATGGGAAAAGGGGGATGTCTTTATAGCCAACCACCCCCCAATCCATGAACAACCACCTCCACGCCTCCTCACGCCCACCCAGACCCACCCTCTCTGGAATAAGAGACCATCAATTAGGGCCAGTGGGTCCGTGACCGTCCCTCAGCCTCCCCGCCGCTCCGCTGGGCTGCTGCTCAACCGGTGCAAGGGAGATGGAAGGAAAGAATGAGGAGGAGGAGTGGAAGAAAAGGAGCTATAGGTAGGCCTCTCACTGTCAGCTCCACTTATAGGTAGCGCTGCATTCATGGCCCTTAATTATATGTGGGTTGTCAGCACTGGTAGGAAACCCGGCCAGTGAGAGAGAGGAGGCCTGAGCCGTGGAGGAGTGTAGTTAGTGAGATTGGAGAATGTGGATGAGACAGAGATGACAGGCAGGCTACCCGTTCTGCTGCTGTGACGACGACGACGACTCCTCCATCCCACCCCCCCAACACACACCACGGTGCCCACGTCCCTGTCTTGACTGGGCCACTTGACTGGGAAGGTGAGGTGGAGGCTTCTTGCTCCGTCTTGCTGGGTAATGATGAGCCTGTCTGTCTCAGTCAGCTACTGCTCGCCTTCAAAACAAAAGAGCCCTAAAAAAGAAATTGATATAATGCACCCCCATTTCATCTTTTTCTTCGATGATTTGTGTGCACTTAGTCACGGCCACTGCACACATAGTCTGGTCGTCTTCAGACAGGTCGTGCCAGCTAATATGTTGAATTTTTCCGCTCTATTATGACTATAATACTCCTAAAAAAAAACATCAAGCTTATCATTATTACTGTTACTCTCTGCCTCATTGCCTAAACTATGACACTGGATAATATTTGATACACACAACGTGCATAGACATTCACTTCCAAATAAGGTATCATTAGCTTGACATTAACATGGTGGCAAATCCAATCCACAAACAGCAGGGTATTTTAGAGGAATATAAGCATGAAATACCAGGCAAAGACAGGACGCTATAATCATGTTAATGTTATCTTTACCCAACGAGGACAAAAAACAAAAATGAACACCTGCACTTTCATTAAATATGCAGTTGTTTTCATTTTGCTGCACGCATAAAAAAATGCATGTAAAGACCTAGTGTAATAAGGCCAATCCTGCATTCAATTACATATCCGCTGTGTAAATGTAAGACGAAAAAAAAAAAAAAAAAATCAGGATATTCTAGTTACTGTAGTTGTTTCCAGGAAGTGAACTTATATCCAAGGAGATATACATCTCAGCCAATGCATGTATGTATAAGTGGATAATGCGGATAGGAAATTAAAAGCAGTACAGACACTAAATGCATATGTTTATGTTTTTTTAAGCAGTGTTACTCTGAGATTGTCAGGTCATGTCTAGGATGATCACAAAGCCTCCAAAGCTGACAGAGAAAATGAGCGATATACTTTAATACAATAAAGATCTTTTATTACCAGATGCCCTTTTGACATTTTGGGAAATATTACTTAATACTTAAATTAAATGGCTATCATGTCGGGTTTTTAAGAATGCTTGACATGGAAGTAAAAAGTATGGGTAATTTAGAGGGATTTAGAGGTAGAAATATTTTTTAAATGTGGACCAAGTCTGTTCACGCTGTTTAAAGTGCTAATTTTAAGCTAAGATAATGTGCTCCTGAAAGCATAGAAATGATACAGTGGTCTTTCTTAATGAAGCATTGAACAGCTTATATTTCATCTTTTATTTGACTACATTTATTTTTATGTGCGAGGGAGAGCTGGCAACCATACAAAATCAACATGTATACAAGATACACGAACGAACAATGAAACAAAAAAAACTATTCAAGCATAATGGTCTCTCACGAAAAAAAAACAAAACAAACTACAGTCCTCCGTTATTGCATTCTTTATGATACTCTGAAAGTCATTAATGGGTATGAATGTTTTAGTGTAAGAATGTCTTGAAAGTTTGAAGAGGTGTGGTTAAAGCAAAATAAAAGAAAAGACATTGTAAGTAATATTTTTATACACAACAGCTTGTCTAAGAAAAGGAAGTTAAAAAAAATTAAACTACACTCAACAAAAATGCAGAAAACTATCAATGCATGAGAAATAAGTCATACAATAAATAGTTTCCCATGTTTCACCCCTGCTATGCTTAGTGCACACGACTAGATCCTATTGAGAGTGACTAGTATAGTAATTACAACTCAGAATAAATCTCAGTGATCACTGTTCAGCCCCCAAGCCTAAACAACAAGCTCCCATCATGGCCTCCAGGATTTTAGTCCAAAAACAACAAGGAGTGCACCTGGGACCTCTCTCAAGACCCTTACAGCTTAAACCATCCATGGTAAGAAACCATGGCGAGCTGACCAACACTAATAGACATCTAGGTCGATTGTGTGTGGGTTGCTTTATTTTTTAAGTGGTTGTTTTTCCTCAGTTTTGTGATGTTTCCAACAATATCCGTCAATACGTGTAACTAAGTTTTTGAAAACTGGCAAATAGAAACTGGACTTGTCCCAGATTCAATAATATTGTGTCTTAAATAATCTTATTATCTTGATCATATATTCCTTGAAAGTGTTTCTATTAAAAATTGATTAATCTCTGTACCTATTTGTGTTCATCATGAAGAGCCAAAGGTTCACAGTACAGTCGCTGACATTGACCCTGATAGAGTCAAATGAAAGTTGTTAGTGACGGGTCATTACACAGTTAAACTGGGGTGTCACACGAGAGGTTATAGGGGAGATGACATGGGTGGACAATCCCGTCTCTTCTCAGTCTGGTGGCCGGGCCCCTTTTCGTCTCTTTTTGCTGTATCTCAACCACAGTTTGACTTGAAATTACAATTTTCATATAAAAGACCTTTGTCAAGTTTTCAGCTTTGCCATTTTGGATTTTTGTTTATAATAATCAGTAAAATCATTGACACAACACCCACTTATGAACTCTGGTAAGTTTGTGAGTGGAAATGCCAAATCAATTGAGTCATACTAACTTCACCTTTTTATGAACTAAGTGATATAACAACAGTTTGTTTCCAGCTCGTATACAAAAAAAAAAAAAAAAAAATCAACTACCTCCTTTCGGCACAAAAGTCTCAGCATACTGTATTCAAAGAAATTATCTGAAAACAAGACACTAACTTTCTAAGGAGAATAAATTCCCCTCATCCCTTTCTGACTGTCTCCCTCTTTCACTTCCCTTTATTGCTGTTGTTAGTCTCCTTAGTTCGGTAGCCGTCCCTGTAAAGCCCTCAGCATGTTGGCTCTTCAAAGGCATCCCAGAATAAATCAAGACCGCTCAAGATTAACGGTGCCAAATTATTCATGAACTCAAGGTCTCCTGGCTGGGAATAGCACAGAGTGGCCTGGACGACATGTCACAAAGCATTGGGGTTAAAGAGAGCGCACACACCACCACACAGCACACACACTCTCTCCCACATCTCTGATAGCACTGCAGATGAATATACAACAAGTGTGATGTGTATTCAGTATGCACAAGCACGGAACATTTTATTCCAAAAAAGCAAGATGGAAGAACAGCAGTGAGTGACACCGAAGGTCACCGACAGTAAATGCATTCACATTTTTACAAGCATTACATTTGTTAACTGATAACCAACATCTGTTTATGTAATCAGTGAACCAGTACAGTGAGGGATTCAGGAACCCGATTACCAGCTGCCTGACCGGCCGACTCCAGCGGATGTGGGAAGAGCAGCGCCAGTAATGCAGTGAAGGCAGGGGGAGCTCGGAGGGAGTATCCGTTTAGCAGTGACCAGCCGCGGCCTGGGCTGATTCTTCTGTAATAGGCTTTGGGCTCGGCTCCCACCGGAGAGTTTGGTTGACAATCTGACAAAGTTATCTCAAGATAAATGGGTTACGGGTCGGAGGCGGTGGGAGGGGAGAGGGAAAGCGACTTGACTTCTCTGTCAGTGATGTTTTGATGGAGGATGTGTATGGCCATGAGCGCCGGCTCTAGCAGGTCCCTCCAGGTAGATAGTAAGATTGTCTTTGGCTGTATCTAACAAACAGAGCACTGCTGTGTGCATGTTTGTCTCTGTCTATTGGTAAATCTGATAGCTTTATTAAGAAGGAGATTTACAAAGACAGAACATAGTGCATGTGAAACGCCACCAGCAAGCCTGGAAACCTGAGGCAAAGATCACAAGTTCAACATTTTAGATGGACAAAGCTGATACGTCCAAACAAGCGGACGCTGTGTATCAGCCTATCATAAGCTATTTAAGTAATAACTGAGCCTGTCTCTCACTGACTCAGGCACACACACACACACACACACACACACACACACACACACACACACACACACACACAAACACACACACACACACACA
>JAPTYQ010000014.1:26400377-26416457 GCA_029814465.1 Ostorhinchus cyanosoma
CACACACACACACACACACACACACACACACACACACACACACATACACACACACACACACACACACACATACACACTTGCACAAAAACATAAAAACAAACCACACTCATGCAAGCAAAAGTTCTCAGTTTAGCTACATGCACGCACACACCATGCAGGAGGTTACCTATCACCAAGCCAGGCCTCTTTTTACCCTTTAATTCCCCAGATAAACAGACTTTTCTCTGATCCTGTCAGTCTGCGTTATCTGCAACGCCGGTCAGCCAGTCCGCTACTGTGGAGCAAATTAGGCCCCTAAATGTCAAAATTGCTACACTTTATTAAGTTAATTAGAGGCTGAGTGTACATGGAGGCTGGGACAGGACGACAAACACATACAGACAGAATGACAAACACTGAGGAGCACTGACAGCCACTGAAGAGAATATAACTCAATGCACAGTGGTTGAACACACAGAGGCACACAATATATATGGTATGAATGTATACAGTATATGCATGCAACGATTAACATGGACTGAGCTGCTTAACTGTATGGCGTCATGCACATATATTCATTGTGTAGTATAGCTGAATATTTTCTTGCAACACATTTAAACATGTGCTCCTGCATGTCTGTCATTAATAAAGTGTAGAAGGGAAATCCTGATTGCATCTTGGAGTAGATCTGGTTCAAGAGAAACACAGACATCTGGAGGGCAAAGAAATTGTAATGTGTCACCAGTATGTCGCAATTATAAGAAGATTACAAGCATAGAAGCTTTATAATTTCGAATTACTTTAAGGTTAACCAAATACATTTAGTCAAAATGGCAAAATATTCTTCATATGAAATGTTCTTTAACTTGAATAGGCATGTCAGCATCATCAAAAGATATGAAAATTATTAATACTACCCAAAAAAAGAATAATAGTGTGTATATAAATTCAGATTTCCGACCTTTCTTATTCTGTTATCATGCATAATGCACACTATTGCTTTGTTACACTTTTTAGCATGGCATTATTCAGAACCACAGATGGGGAATGTTGCTCTCTCAACCTTTTTGATACCCTTAAATCTGTATTTTCTGAACCTCTTCACCATTCTGACACATGAAAGCAAACTACTGATCAATGCTTTGCAGACTGTACCAATCGATTAGGAGTGAACAGAAAGAGACGGGTCTAATGGCTGGTCCTAACTGAACAGGCCTTCTCATATGAGAGCAATTGTTCATTACAGGGCTATTTCATGGTGTTCGTCACTTTGCAAGCTTCTGTCTTTCATTCAGCAGCGCGTTGGATGGAGGAATGGCCCCAGGATATATTGTCTGCTCAGAGCTTGAATGTTGTCATGCTAGTTCCCAGTGATTTGCCTCGTGCGATTCAAGACTTTGAAAAATGGGAAATGTGTTTCACAGACTTGGGAGAGAGGGCTGAATGTGATATCAGTGTTACCCAGTGCAGGATGTTAAGAAAAGTCTGTGGGAGAATGGAGTTATTTTTCAGTTCAATCAGAATCTTAAAATGATGTTTTAGTACTTATGGTAGCTTCAATCTTTTATTACAATCAGAGTCGTATCCAGGTTTAAGAATGCTTTTTAATGTTTTTTAGCACAGAGGCTGAACAATATTCAACGCATAGAGCACAGAACGGGTTTTATATGGTTCACATGCAGCGCAGTATGTGCTTTGTTATGGAGAGTGTATGTTCTACACCCATGTTACTCTGAGGAAGCCAAAAGCAATAAGTCACGGACAGATTCTTGACTGTTGCTCTGAGTTGAATTATTTACCCTACATTTCAACAATATGTAAAGTATCCAAACCATCTCAATTGAAATCTGCCTGCAACACAGCTCAGTGATTCTCTCCATACTAAACAGAGACCTCTGGGCATGACAGCAGCCATACATTATTTCTACCACACACACACATTCATGGCTTATACATCTACACACCAAACAGCGCACATAGCTCCACATATAACCTCTGATGCATTATTTCTCTAGCCTTCAGTGCGAGAGTCACAGGTGAGTCCTAGGCGCTTTCATCATAGTCTGGCTGTCCGGCTGGCTGGCTGCAGTCTCATCTGTCCCTGGGTTGAAATTGCCAATAAAGAGGGTCTCATATAGATCACCCCCGACGGGGGCTGGCGACCTGTCATGCAGACCATGATTCCTAGCTCTCAGAGAGGGGAAGAGGGACAAATAACCCTCAGAATCTCCCTATATCTATCTCTAACACCCACCTCCCCCACTTACCTACTTCTTTCTCACTCACACACACATGCACCTTCGACTCCTCTTCAGCAGGCCATAAAGTGCCATGAGAAAGGGATATAGTGGACACAGTCATAGGAGAGACAAGTGCCGGCCTGAGCTTTCACTTTGCAGCTCCAGAGGTAGTGAATCAAACTAATGGGTTAAAGACATGAAGACGGATGAGCAGAGGGAGGATTAGGACCTGGGCAGAGGTTTCCCGAATTCATTCCCATACAATTCTTATACATTCGGAAAGATGGAGTTTTATTTTAACCTTTGGAGTAAAAATAATCATCGTCGTTTCCCAAAGAGTGTTCACCAGAAAAACTACTTAACACCACATGTGAATCTGTTTTCTATAGGATATCCTCGTATAGAACCACAGAGACACCAAACTGTTTAACTTGCATGTGCTACATTCGTGTGATGAGTACATATATCCTTATCAATAGAATAAGACCTTAAAATTAAGATAATTTTTTATGCACGTGTCATTAATATTGTCCCTCAGCTTGTCTTTGCAGTGTTTAAAACAGAACATATTGGTTTCATTATCTTTACAGTTACAGTGATTTTAAGACTCTGATAAGCTCTAAACGATCCCATCTCTTTTTAACTGTCACTGTCTTATCCCTGATATAAAGTTTGTTTTTGCAAGGCAGAACCCTGCTTCGGATACAGCTGGACTTTAAAATGAGCTGGACTTTGTGTTCTATGAAAGACCCACAGTGCTCCCTGCTGGTGATGCACTAAACAGCAGCGTAAGTATGTCTCAGATGCAGAGAGAGGTGAAGTCTCACAGCGATAAGCATGTTTTTTGTGCATGCTTGAGCCTCACGTGAGCTGCGTGAGTTAAAACCTACAACAACATAGGAGTCTCCCTTATCAACCTCACGGGCACGGCTACAGCGCCAGTATTACAGTTTTCCTCCAAGATTTAGTCTGAATCATGGATAAGAAACAGAGCAACACTGAGACAGAGTGGGAGAGAGAGGGAGACATGGAGAGAAACCTGCATGGCCAGTGGGCAACTTCAATAAAAGACAATCTGACTTTTCAGAAGCTATAATAATCAAGATCCTCCCACCGAGGCTGTTTGTCTGAGGGGGACACGGATGGCTACGGGTAAGGAGAAGGAAATTCAGAGCGGTAATTAATAGTCCTAAGTGATTGCTGCTGGATGGGAGGCAGGGACAGGGTTTGTTGTGAGCTGGTACTGTGTCCCCCAGCATGTCCCACAGCCTTGTGGGTTGGCATGTAAGCAGAGGAGGAGGAAATGGAGAAACTGCCTTTATTACTAGTATGTTTGTCTCCGGGGCCTCTCCTGATCAGTCTCAACCAGCCTCTGTCTACATACACACAAATACACTTATGAGCGTGCTTTCCAATGCTAATCTAGTGTCACAAATGTTAAGGAAAAGACATGAAATGCCACAAAAATGTCATCACTCCACCCTTGTCACTGGCTCATCCAACCCTTCCATCCCCCTTGTAAACATATTCAAACATACACTCATTTGCATGTGTGTGTGTGTGTTTGTGTGCAATGGAGTGGGGGACCAGCTTGTTGTTTTTAGCCTTTGGGTGCCTGTTTCTGCACGGAGCGGCAGGGTGGTTCCTATAATCCCATCACTGTTGTCGTCCTGAAGGCCCAAAGGCTGGGCCTAGAGGTGCGACATTTCTGGCATCCTTTGACTCTCCTCCACTGCAAGAGCCAGCATCTCTGAAGCCTAAATACTCACTATACGGACTACCACTACAATGCACTGATTTACTGTATCATGTATCTGGCTTGAAAATGAGAAACCTTGTAAAGATAAAATCCACTTTTTCACAGAGGATATTATAAAAGAAGAATATTTGAAGCTGAAAAAGACAGATATCAAGTGGGAAAGCTGCAGATGTAGAGTCGTGGAAAAAAATTATTAAACCATCAAAAGTAATCAAAAACAATGGTTATGCAATCAAGTACTAACTCCTCTGTGTATCATGTGACTAAAAAAGACAGAAAAGAAAACATGGAATGCCTAAAAGCATTGTTTTTGGCAGTGCGATGCCATAACTATTGATGTACGAATTTAAGTGATTTTGGTTATTATCAAGAAAACCATGGAAAATGGATAGATATCAGCTCTGAAACTAAACCCTTATGAGCGATTTTTATTGTTATCATTTTATTTGTCCATACAAACGTACCTTTAGTTGTACCAGGCATTAAAATTAACAAGAAACTGAAGAAAACAAGGGTGCTCTCGATTCTGCACCTGACGGGATCTTAACACACATAAGCAAAACCTTCTAGAGGAGATGTAGAAGTTAAATTTCTTCACAGATCATTTGAATTGGAATTTGCTTAAAGGTAGTTGTGATCTTTTTTTTTTTTTTTTGCACAGTAATGCCAATAAACTTTTATTGAAGGTTCAAGCTATATAATGAGGCTTTCATTAAAAATAAATCCAAAGAGGAGGTAAAGGCACAGCCTGCATATATACATGACCATCTTCATCTCACTGCTCTGCAACTGTCACCTATCTGCCTGGCACCACAGCTGACGATTTGACCTAGCACCAATATCCAATTTCACCAATCAGCACTGACAGCATGCATCTAGACTGTTCGCTAACAATCCCATTCTCCCTCTCAAAGCATCTGTGTGGTGAAAATGCAGTATTCAGACTGAGAGCTTTCACAGGTCATGAAAGGTAACAGAGGAGACAGGCGGGGCAGGGGCTCTGCATCCAGACTAGACAAATCAGTGTAACAGCATATTGTAGCTGCAGACCAGGGAGAGGGGATATATCTATCAGGACTGAGGCTGTGTTTATGGCTATGCCTGCCTTGCGAAGCCCCACGGCATTATCAGTGACCCCCACTGTAGATTTCCTTACTAATGTGACCCTAGATTGTGTATCACAATCGGCATGAGAAAACTCCCACAGGCTACAGTTAGTCCTAGGCACTGGGGATCATTGTCCTCAGCCCGCCTGAGTACAGACAGGATGTGGCAGCTTCAAGGCATTTAGTTAAAGGAGACGCACTTTAACGCTGCGGGCATGCATTTATGGAAGCACTACTCGAGTAAAAGTATGACGTGCTTTAGCCTATAAATAAATATCAAAAAATGGAAGGTTAGAAGAGAAAATACTGAGAATTAGCCTTACCTTGTTCCATGGCATCTAATCATTTGTGATAGTCTGTGTACTCATTCTTATAATTAATTTGTTTTCTGGGACAGCTTTTTCTCAACAAATTGAGTTTAAAAATATCATCTGTTCTTTTATATTAAGTGCAAGAAGCGAAAGGGAAAGATGTGGACACAGGGATATGTGCATAGCAATAAACATCAATGAAAATAGTTCACATGAAGCAAAACTGCTGCCTGTATATAAGAAATGGGACAGCCTGGATATTCAGCGTTAATGTGCTGTATTAGCAAATCAAGATATTCAGATTTCATGGTCATGTTAAGTTAGTTGAATGCAATAATCAGAATCCATAATTACAATATATACATTTAAAGGTTTTCACTCTGTCTCCATTATTCAGGCCTTTGTCAATCTGTGTTTTGTTTCATTTAAGCAAACGACTTTAGTTTATATTAGTTTGTGGCAATACTCATACTCATTTTACATACTATTACTACTCACTACATAAATCTGCCTGGTAAGTAACACATAAAATCATAAACCACAGCTAGAAGCAGCCACAATAGACTTCATTTCAGGATCTGACTTGCTAGACGCTGCCTCTACATCTTCAAGTCTGTTTTATTGCAGGCTGAATAAAGTCGATAAAAATCCAGAGATAAAATATGAATTTGATTTGTATTTCTGCAGTCACAAACATCACCTCCAGCCCCGTCATCCAGGTGAGCTGTTACAAAGAGAGACCGCTGGGGATGAAAAGTAAGCTTGTAGAGTGACACCTCGGCTCCGCTGTCACTCTCTGTGGTGTCACATGTGCACAAACAAGCACATACTTGGACAGTATATGGTTAATACGCCCAGTTTTGACTGACAGGTGACATTTCATTATGGGGAAATTGCAGAGGCACAGTATAAATCCAAAGAGACAACATACACAAATATACACAGCCTGGACACACTGCAAAGACAGACAGTCCAGGGAAACTTTGCTGCAGGACTTCACATTGAAACTCCAGACTTTTCACTGTCATTTTGAATCCATTTAAACACAAATCCTCAAAGAGAAGCTCTGAAACCGACATGTTTCTATGTTACTCTGAACTGGCAAGTCTGCATAACACTCATTTTTGATCAGTTCAGCCCACGCTGCTGGAGGGTTGGATTACAGACCTGAGAATGTGCATGCTCATATGATATCAACAAACTGTCATTAGGAGTAAAAAGCTAATAGTGCGATGCTTTGACACAATTGCGGTTATGTATTCTGTGACTTTTTATACATATAAATATACCTATAGGTTGATGCTATGATATATGACTGATTAAAAGTTTATCTGCCAGCCATTAAAGTCATAGCTTTAAAATCATTAAGTTTACGCTTAAGATTAAGATGATGAGTAACAGATGTGAGTGCCTCTAAGTGCATTTTCCCTTTTCCATACTACACTTTCAGTTATTTTCCCAAGCCTTATTTTTAAATAACTGCTGCTATAACCATAGAAACAGTGACCAACATAATTGTCCATGTGGTAATAATATAATAATCACTGAAATTTGTTATTTTAGCTGACAGTGTCCATTATCATTTATCATATTTATACATATATGTGTGTACTGTTGTATTTTATCTTACTATTGAACTACATTAACACAGATATTCAGCTTACAGCTTGACAGACAGAAAGGACAGTCATTTGTAATTCAAACATTCAAGAGATAAATATGAATTTTATTTTATTTTTTATCGAGCATCCACGTTCACTGATGCAATGTAACGAAATACTAATCCTGAGTTTAATTTGTTAAAAGTTCTGTCAATCACTCGTTGATGGGCGGGAGCTGAGACTTGTATCCAATCACGGCAGACGCACACTATTCCACCCTCCGACAGTCAGAAACATGGCGTTACGAGAGCTATCGTCGCTGGAGAAATATTTAGGACTTAAAAAGCCTAACAAGTACAGTACACAGGGGGACAAAAAGGTGATATGACCGTGTATTCTTGTGTTGTTAAATGTTGACTTTAAGCTTCTATTTCAAGTCATAGGAAGCATGTAAGCTGGCAAAATTAGCACACGGTGGCTAGCAACGTAATGCTAACAAACAGGTCATGTGTATTGATAATATTATTAGTTATCGTCGTGTATTTACGATGTGTTAGCATTTTATATAAAGTACCCTACACGTCGAATACTTAGGGTGAAATCAGGCACCATCATTGTGTGCCTGCAGTTTTATATTCACATGTCAGCACAATGGACATAGCTCCACGCTCTGCGCATGCTTCGTCTGGTGAGGGGTGGATGGAGCTGTCAGATGGACGGAGTTAGTACTGTGTGATTTACAGCTGCATTACTGTAGAATAAAACAGTGAAAGTGAGCAACATATACAGAGACTGTAGTTTTAGTATGTGCTGGCTGCTTCGTGTAAATATAAACGTACCTACCAGTCTTTAAGGGAAAATTATTACAAATTATTACCCCTCCCACGTGTATAATAAGCCATAGGTCATTGCAGTCCAAGTTACCTCGACCTCTCATTTCATGTTATTGGTTTTAGTGGAAAAATAAATATGTCAAGTCCACAGCACTTTGCAATAATCCTGAAGCTCTACTCTTAAGTTTTTGCCCATCTACGTAAATTTCACTTGCATCATGTGTTTTGATTCGTCACCACTCCCATATTTTTTACAGAATTGGGTTTTAAGTTGTACTGAACATCTTGAGAAACCTTAAAGTTCATTTGCAACATGTATTAATGTTACAGAGATCAAATTAATAAACATAAATTGTCACTGACCCAAAGAGTTTTTTGTTTTTACAAATGAATAGCTCTACAAATTCTACTGTCAAATATTGATCTTGCTGTATTAATATAGTTGTGTTATTTCTACAATATATTTAGTCCTGCTTAAAAAATGAAATTAATAAAATAAATTTGCCTATCACAGAGGTTGCTAAATATAATCTAGGGATGAAACCCCATATTTGACTATACCGTCATAAGAAGCATTGTTTTAAATTTCTTGATAATATTTGCTAGTTGCACATAGACAAAGTCGTATAAATGAGATTGCACATTGTATTTTAAAATTTTTACGATGTTGATTAGGAATTTTGAACTTGATTATCTATTAAATGAACTTCAATGTTTAATTGAATTAGTATGGATTTTATTTAATTGAAATTTTCATTGTTACTTGTCATCGATTTATATGTAAGATCAGTGTGATTAAAATGAGTCATTTTAGTTGACTTTTATTTCCTAATCCTCTGATATAATTGTTAGATTGTGCCTACGTTTTATTTAATCAAATTGCATCAACATGTTTTCCTTTTTTTGTCTCACTGCCACCTCTATCAGATACCTGTGCTACAGAATAATAATGGTCCTCCACTGGTGGGACTAGTGACCATAGCCTGTCATCTGGTGAAAGAGGCCAAGCGTCCAGAGCTGCTGGGTGATTCTGCAGAGAGCAGGGCTGTGGTACAGCAGTGGTTAGAGTTCAGAGTTACCAGACTGGACCACTACGCCAAAGAAGACATCAAGACCATCCTGAAGGTACAGAATAAGAAGCATCTTGCTCTTCCTGCTGTTAGTTCTAGTTTTATATGCATCCTATAACTTGATATCTGCTAGCTTAGATGCCAAAAATTGATTAGTGTATGCCCTCTGAATAAAGAAATGAACCTTTTTGAATGTGCTTTTGTTGAACAAACTGCACAGAACCAACTGAACAGGTTGTTATAACTCTAAGAAAATTAAGTTTAATTTCCTCTATTTGTTTTAACATCTATAACTCAAAAAACACTCAAGTAAATCTTGAAAATAAAAAAAAACAAAGTCTGGAAAATAACTTAGTCAACATGTTAGTAGCCAAATAAGGAATTGTAGTTATTGGTTAGAATGACTATATAAACTAACAGTACTGTCAGACTCAATACTCATGTAAATACATGAGCTTATAATATAATTGTGGCTGCAGTTTTTGTTCAGTACAGTAGAAACTCCCTCTACCTTCAAGAGGCACCACTGCATCTTTTTACTCTGTCCAAGAGCCAAGCCATGCTGTATGTGTGTGTGTGTGTGTGTGTGTGTGTGTGTCTTGTTAAGGCACAGGCGACAGGAATACAGACTGATGTATGGCCCCTCAGTGACATGGCCACAAACGACAGAGAAAAATGCTTTAATGTGCCTGATGCCAGTCAGCGTGAAATGGATCGCCAGCCACTGGTCTGCTGGACGCAAGGCGCCTCTTGGCAGTGTCCTGTCAGCAGGAAGTGTTTGAGTGTGTGTGTTTGTGCACTTCACAGCATGACACACTGTTGTGGCATGGCTGAGGAGTCATGCTGTGCGGCAGCATGTTATCTGGACAGGCCTCTTAAATATTTTAATGGTGCCACTTACAAAAGGAAGTCGCCCTGAGCAGCCCATCTCTGGTGCCCAGTGGCCCCCTGTCCTGTCCTGCTGCTTTAGCTGCGTCTTTAACACTTGTTTTTTAAGCACACCAGTCATCTCCCATTAAATTATCCAGAAATAAAAACTGTCAAGTGCAGGACTTCTTCAACTTTCTCACCTCAGGATGCAAATTTAAAAAAATGTTTTTTCAAGCTGAGACTTGTTTTTAAAGTAAACATCTTGTCACTCATGTAATGTGACAATAAACAAACGACATCAGACCATTTTTGGCCCCAAATGCTGAATGGTTACAAAAGTCTGGTAATTGGCAATGGTTGACTGTTGAACAGATGCCTCAGTAGAAGATAATTATCAGGGATTTTCCCACTTTGACTTTGTTTTTCTGAGTTGATCTGAGTCTTGAAGTTCACAAACTGTAATGCAGGCTTTGTGATTTTTGGTTTATGGACATCATTGCCTTCTTACAACAACATACATGGATGGATAAAGCTTTTCTTCAGCTGGATTTATGGTTGCGCGGACATCATGCGTCACTACCTACGCTGTCACTTCAAGCATCCCTGTGTAGGCCCACGGATCCTTGACACGCACTTCTTACGGATTCTAACTGCATGCCATGGCAATGCAGAGACATCGCCTCCTGGTTGGCCAATTTATGATCATGTGACACCAGCAACAAATGTTGTGGGGTTCAGCTATATATAGTTCATTTGTTTTTGTTCAGAACATATTTCACTGTTGTTCTTGTCTGTTACTTTTTGGTCCTCAAATCCTGTGTGGGTTTACACATTAACAAACCCACATAATTTAACAAAATTGTACTTTTATTTCATTAGTATATAGTAATACCCTGTTGGTTAACCTATTTTCGTTCAGCAGTCGCACTGCCCATCACACTGCCTCCTTCTCTGTTGCTTCTGCTATAATACTGTTAAAAGAAGAATATCTTCATTGACCTCTACAAGCTCATGAAGACACTGCTCCACATCAGCCATTATTGTTGTTCTAAAACAGGAAATGCTTGCCGGAAGATAGTGAAACCATGGAAACAACTCCGCCCAGTGGAGTTTCATCTTTATAACCAGCTGACACCAGCACTACTGCCACCTTCCAATTTGAAGGAGAAACTACAACACTTTCTCAAAACGATGCAGCTAAAGTACACGTGAGTGTGAGAGCACATAATGCTGTCATCAGATACGGCATACCTACGTGACGCAGAGCTACCATAAATCCAGCTTTAGAGATAAACTGATCAGTCTGTATCAGTGTACCTTAGTGATAGTGGCTGATATCAAGCTTCTCCACTGGAGTTACTCGTTTTGAGGGAATATATTGGCTCCCACCTTGATATTGTACAGTTTGTTTGGTGGCTATTATTTATTGTTTTGACGCTGATATTCAGTTAAACAGTTATCTAATTTACTTCCATCAAATCAAACTTTTAAGATGGAAATACAAGGAGATCAATTGGCAATTCCCTGCTCCACACATTGCCATTATATCAGCCTTTAAAAATCTGCTATTGATCTACTTCTAATTCAGAAAAAAAAGAAAAACAGAAATCCACTATTGAGAGTTTGTAACTTTTTCTGTGTAGGACAGGTAGGGAATGCCCAGGTTTGGAGCTCCATGTGTTGGGTAGAGGCAGAAGGAGAGCTGCCTCTTGTCTGATGCTTGACTGGGCTTCAGCTCCATAGCTGTAGGCTAAGGAAAGCAAGGATCTGATTGTAGAAGGGGAGGAAGTCTGCAGTCTTCATGCCTTGTTTGGCATCACCCACTCTTGCTGCACAATAACTCCATTTGCCCCCAAGATGCTCTGTTGCATGGAGTGTTCCCTTTGCGCAATGTACAAGTGCTAAAGATGGTCCCTTCCCCTGGGACCAGCACTTCCATGCACGACTTTGCACACACAGACATGGAATGTGAAAGGCACATCATGCTGCCCAAGTTTAGGACAGCTTCATTAGATTTGCCAGCAAGAGTTGTAGTCATTTGGTAGCAGAGTAAACAAATAGTCTGTTTTCTCCAGCATCTGTGCTAAGTCGTCAGTCATGAGTCGAGATGCCATACCCCCTCAGGTTACATATTATTCCTATCCACATAGCACAGCACACAGACACGCGCATACTGGGATCCAGACTCGTGGACCTCACGCACCCTCAGATATATAGGTTAACGAATCTGTGTTCATGCCTCTGTCATCCCGCCTTTGATAAACATTTACATTTACATAAAGCTGGATATCCACTTTGCTTTCACTTTAGTTTAAGTTTATTGTACAGCATAAGTCACTGAAAACACAGTTAGTGCCATCTCAGTAATTATTTTAAATGATATTTATATGTTGTCATCGTCAGATGAGATGAGGCATTTATATCTGTCATGTGAAGACAAATCTGCAGTTACTGCAGTGCACAGATGGTTTTTCAGAATAAATTGATTGCTATTATTTTTGTATTGTTTATTTGCAGGATCTCAATGTCTATTTGCAAGACAAGGTCTACATGGCTGGCAACCATTTTACTTTAGCTGATACCCTCATCTACTATGGAATCCATCCACTCATTGTAAGTTGATTTGTGTTAAATGTCTGAATTGTTGGTGTCATGTATTATTAAGGTTGTTATTGTTAGTTTTTGTCCATCTCTGATCAAAACCAGGTTCTATCTCTGTACTTGGCTTACCATTTTTCCCACCACATGATGTGTGGAATATTCACAGCACATTTCAAATCATCCAAATCTGCTAGAATAAAGAAAAAATTGAGATGTTCAAAACTCAGCGTTACTGCGGATACAAATTGATTTACTTGGTCCAAGGACGGTTCCCACCACCATTGGACACCACCCATTTATGCATTTATCCGTTTTTGCTTGTATAACAGCACTTACTTCAGTGAAACCACAACTTTAATAAGCAATTTGTTGCGGTCATAACACAAATGGACCAGTCATATGGCCAAAGGGCAGCAAGGACAACTTGGCAATAAATGCAAGGGTTATAAACACATTCTCACTTCTCTTCAGAAAAATAAAGCGATGTGGCACAAAGTGATATCCCCAGCATCAAACCAGGGACAAGTAAGTTTGTTACGCCGTCCAGGATGGAAAAAAAAGGAATGGGAAAGACAGAGGGAGGGAGAGATCACATGTTGAGATATGTCAGTGGTTGTGGCAGAGATGGAAGGTTGCCCCCCGCCACCAGGCAGAGGAGCGTCACTTCGGTTTGCAATCAGTGTGGTTTTTGACCTCGGGGGGTCAGAGGTCAGTGAGCCTCGCCGTTAACCACAGACTGCCCTGATGTTCAATTCACAAAAATAAAATGCATGAACATTAAACCTGACTGATGCTGGGATCGCTTTATGGTTGATAGTTGTCACACAGTTAATTAGATAAAGAATCCACACACGACTATTAACTTTTTCCAGGGTTCGTACAGGTGCTTGAAATCCTTGAAAATGCTTGAATTTCAATGTTGTGTTTTCAAGGTCAGAAAAGTGCTAGAATTTTAGTTTTAAGTGATTGAAAGTGCTTGCAGTTATAACTCTGTGATTCATTTATTTAATTTTAATATTAACTCTGCCAGGTAAGATGATAAGCCAAAGTGACTTACAGAGAGGTGATACATTTTGAAAAATAAAACTGTGTCGAAAAAGAAAATTAGTGGGTGCTCTCAGGTCGACTCCAGGTACGTTTTTATCTTAATCTTTGGTTCAGTGCGAGCGTGCCTGAAGAACGCCAAGAGACTTTTTTTTGGGATAAATCTTTATGTTCTCCTTTAATTTCTAAAATTTTTGCTAATATGAAAAATGATTTTAGATGTTTATACCATAATTCAATCTACATCATTGTGATAAAATGTGAAAAAAAAAATCATTAGAATATGTATTCCTGTAGATATGTATTTTAGTGATAAGGTGCTGTGCTGGAAAAAAATTGAAAATGACCCCTAAAATGGCTTGAATTTGACCTTGAAAATGGGTACGAACCCGTTTTTCAATCCAACGACATCCTGATGTGTTCTACTAATGTTTTGTTTCTCACACCCAGATGGACTTGGCCATCCAGGAGAAGGAGCAGTATGTGAATGTGACGCGATGGTTCAACCACATCCAGCACTACCCCGGCATCCGACACCACCTCCCTCCAGTAGTTGTGCTCAGAAACAGAATTTACACAAGCAGACACCACTGAGACTTCACCCAAATCAATCCAACTCACAACAACCCCATCTGAATTTCTGGTCTCCGCGATTATCTTCTAAAATCCAATCCACAGTTTGAAAAGTTGTCCGTATAGTCATTTTATCCAAGGGTTCTTGTTATTCCGGTTACTCCTGCCTTGTTCTGGGCTACATGCCTTAATATTATTTCAGTTGAGAGACTCTGACTTAACCTTCAGCCTGCATGTTTAACTAAGAAGAACAGGTACTTCTTCGTCTCTAAGGGAATTCATGTTAATAAAACTGTTAAATGTGTCAAAATGGTTTTTTTTTTGTTTTTATTTTGTCGCACGATTAGGTGATGACTTAGTGTTACGTAGCAGAAAGGTCATCTTAACCATCCAAGGATTCATGCACACTAAGGTTATTTATAAGAACTTTGATGTCTTAACCAATGCAAAGCCAAGGGAGCAACAGTATGGGACAGTTACAGTTGTGTTTTATGTTTTTGTGCAACTTCAGAAACTGTTTTTGTTCTTAAGTGACGAAGGCTGTGTTGCAGTGAAAGGTGCTGCTAACTTGATTAAAACATTTTAATATATACCAGTGTTCTTTTTTTTTTTTGTTCTTTAAGCCATAAACAACAGATGGCCTCCATTTAACAGTTCATTACAACAGTTTTAATAAGTGCTTTGACTCCCTAATCGCTGCTGGATCAGTCTTAAGTTTTAAGCAAAATCGAGGTTAAAATATTTTTTTGTTTCAAGAATTGGCCACACAACTCTGAGTCTGTTCCCTGTGTCCGTGTATGTGTGTATGTGCTCCTGATTACATCCCCACTTTCTGTCCCACTTCTTCACTACCAGTCGTGTGGGCAGCAGTGAGCAGTTGAGCGTCAGCCCCAGAGTCAGAGATCAGAGTGAGGCTCCAATCAGTCCCACTACCACCACTGTTGATGCTGCAGGCCAGAGAGAGGGCAGCGGGCTCACCAGCTGCCACACAGATCCAGCCAGCCAAGGCCAGAACCCTGGCCCCTGGGCGACAGTCAGCCACTGTGTGTCATTTCAACCCTCACGCTCCCACGGGGCTGCTGGAGAGAGAAGGACGAAAGGGAGGCAGCGAGCAAGGGAGGGAGGCCATACAGGGAGAGAAAAAGAGCACCCAGAGGCCGAGGGATCCTTCTGTGACATGTGAACAATGATCCGTGCCTCCGAAAGCCTTACTGCTGCTGGCTGGATGTTTGCTATTAGCACCATTAACAGGCCAAGTCATGTCAAAATCTGAAAGTAAACATGATGAATTTATGATAAATAGACAAAAGTAGGTTATAATCAGGACAAAGAGCTTAAATCTTTGCAGCTGTCACTAGTTTCTGATATTTTAACCTTCCTTTTGTCGACGAATCAACTATTAAAACATGTTTACAGACTTTTTGCACAGTGTGACCGTCTGTTATAAGCTCCAGGGACAGAGGGTTTTTGTCTAAAATCAGCTGTGTTTTTCATTTCCTCCCTCCTAACAGGCCCTACATGTCGTTATGCAGCGGTTTTATTATCTGATGTAACCATTGATGTTCATACTGTGCCAATAAATCAAAGGGAAATGCAGCTCATGACCCCTGACTTGTCTGCAGATTTTTTAGTGTGCTTTTTCGCTTCAAGAATTAGTTTGGTGTAAAAGAGGAAGAAGACAGAGCTGTTGTTCTATCAGGTTCTGGCGAGACGAGCTCACCCTGTTTGTGGCAAGTGTTCTGAAGAAGATGTGAAGGATAAAAACAGCTCGGAGTCATTTGAGCAAGCCTTGTGACTAGACGAGGCAGTTTAGGGTTTGGTCTACCATTAAAGAAGCCCTTGTCCTTGTTATTATGTTAGCATTTAGTTGGAATGCGGTTTCCAGTGTGCAGTGTCACAAACTTTTCTGAGGTGTAAATAATCGAACTGTTTGGACACAGAGGTTACAAATGAAGGAACTGTCCTACATTCAGTTGTTTTGTGCAACACCATAGTAACGGCATGCATGGTTAAAAATAAATTTACTGTTATGTACAAAAAACAGCACCTGTTTGAGACAACATTTGGCTACTGGGGGAAAAACAGCTTCTACC
>JAPTYQ010000014.1:26420410-26431166 GCA_029814465.1 Ostorhinchus cyanosoma
TGTCGATTAATCGGCGAGACCCTATAATCGGCCCGATTAATCGGCCGGCCGATTAATCGGTCGGGCTCTAATATATATATAAAATTATTCTGAGATTAAAGTCCGCATTCTGACTTTTTTCCTCAGAAGAATCATTTAAAACAAATTTTTTGGACATTCATTTATTTAATTTTTTTCCCTGTGGTGCTAATCCTCTTCTGTAATAATGAAACTGTTTTTTCCAGATACCTTTTTTTTTCTTTATTGGAATGTGATTTGCAGTAAAAAGCATTTTTTTCCTGTCTTTTTTTAAGTAAAGCTGTGAAACCCTACAGAGGACAAAACGCATTGCCGCGTCTGGAATCTGGTATATATTATAATATATACTCAAGTAATTCAATGTGACACAAAATTATATAAAGTATTGTCAGTTTATTTATTCATAGCCAACTCAAAATACACAAGTTGTAGTTGACTTTGATTCGAAGCGGCAGTCGGTCATCTGTTCACTCATCTGTGTAAGTAAACTGCCCTCATTCAACTGAAAAAGCTTTGTAGGAATTTTTAATACCATATGCTTAAGATATGCAGCCACGGCTTTAATTCAATTTGATATTCCAATGACTTTAATTAGTCTTCTGTCCATTGGTTGACATTTGGACAATCTTTTCTAGCTTCATTTCGAAACTTCGATCATCAGGTCTTATGGAAGCTCAAGGTTAAACCTACTACGAAAGAAAAGACGGCTTTGAATTGTAATTTTTTTTTTTATTTCAGCATGAGTGAAAACCTTCTCCTAAACTCTTTTCTGTGACTTTCGTCCTGTGTGTCTTTCAGGCTGAAAGTGCTGGTCTGGTACAGTCTCACAGTCGGGTTCTTCATGATCAAACCTGAGTCGAGGCCACAGCAGGTGACCAGGACGGAGGCACCAATTAGAGGAGACCTTCCAAAAGGAGAGAGGACTAACGCTCCACAGGGAGGGCTCTCTGCTGTGGCCCCGGATCGACACTCTCAACACTCCACCAACTGTGACCCCGCCCCATGGCAGATGAATAAACGCACAATTTAGCCAGCCGCCTGGTGAGGGAGAGGTCAAAGGTCAATAAGGTAAGGTTCCACCAGGGCTGATGTAAGACCTCAGAGCGGTGCTGTCTCCTGTCTCTGTCGAGGGTTTGTCAGCGTGGACGGAAGCAGCAGTGCAGATAAGGACCCTGTTCCATGTCATCGCCATCTTCCACCTGCCATGTTTACTGTCAACGCGGCAAAAAAAAATGCCCTTCAAAGAACTGCAGATCTGATGACACTGGAGACTTCTTGTTTCTACAAATGAGAATCTTACTTGTTCAGATTACATTTTTGGATTATTTAACCCATAAAGACCCAAAGATCCATCACCGACCAAAAGCATCTATTGATCTAAACTTTTTTCTACCTGTTGATCCACTAAACCTGTCAATACATGTAAATAATTGGTGTAAAATACAGTTTGTCATCTTTTCACAGTCATCAGATATGACCCATTTGGACATTCAGAGGCTCTGAAGTTACCATGGAAACACAGTCATCTTCTACAACATTGATTCACCAGTAAAATCTATGGAGTTTGATAAATGACAGTGAATGGAAACACTTAGTTTTTGTTCAGTTGACGGTATATTTTACTGAAAAAGTCACTTTGTCTGCAGTTTTCTGTTTCTCATATAATAACATTCAACTTTAATCTGACCTTTTATACACATCCACATAATCAGTAAATTGAATATAGAGAAATAGCTGATTTATCCTGGTAAAATGTAAAATACAGAGGATAATATTATAATATCAAATTTCATTTGGGAACTGACAGAAAAGTAGTTCTAGGTCTTTATGGGTTAAATTGTGTAATATAATTCTAGGATTCAAAAATTCATGGGAAGAAATGCTTCTACGGTCAAAAAAAGAGTTTGTTGGAGGTGCTCTTTGGAAAAAAAGGATACATAAAGTAGATGGCAAACTGGAAGAAAACTCCAAGGCATTCTCTTTAAACATTAAAATGCCTTTATTGCCATGGTATGGTCATATATAGACCTGAAAAAACACTTCTACACGTTTCGTCTTGCCTTGGAGTTTTCATCCAGTTTGTCATTATTCTAGGATTATTGGAAATTTGTTTTATAATCGAAACAGTCCTACATTGTTTTCTAGAGTATTAAGTTCAGATATTCTAAAAGTAAATCGATCATACAAGATTATAGTATTTCATGGAGTTTTGAGCCCAGGTTGTATTCAGATTGTTCCATTGTATGTGTGAACTGTAGATTTTAAAGACAATTTATTGAAATGATAAATATTTTTGCTGTTTTTATCCATAGATGTTCAAAATGTATCAAAAATGTAAAAGACATTATGTGTAAAATAACATGAAACAATTGGTGAACTATTAATTTTCCATTCCCAGACCTATTTGTGTACGTTAATTGTACATTTTTAATCTATTTTCACTGAAAAATCATCATATCAGCGCAGCTAGTGCCCCACAATTAGCCAAAAGCAGCTGGAATCATTGGTAGAAGTTGTCACTCTTTTCACTTTTAATGAGAGAAAAGATTGTAGTATTTTACGCGTCATGTCTCCAACATGGCCAAACACCTTTGTCACCTTAGGTTTACTTCCCGTCGTAGATAGATGAACAACCCCCACAACCAACAGCCACACAACTACCACCACCCTTCATTAAGTCTTATTAAGAACATCAGGGAGAAGAAAACGCATTGGCTGCGACATCTGCTAAGAACAGGGCTCGCTGTCTCTCGTTGACAGATTCAGCCGAACAATCAACACCGTGTGGTGGTGAAGGGAGCGTTAGCATGTCATAAGCTCTTCTGACAGGACTTATCGACCTCGCTTTACGTGTTTCTTACTCACTGTGACAGTTGTACCATGCATCTATAAAGATGGCATCTGATTGTCTGTTGCAATTACATGAGTGCATGGGTAAGGATGGTACTATGAAGGACACAAGGAGGGAGGGGTGCATGTGTTTCTTACAACATGTTGGAGTAAACTTATTCCTGTGGACGTGAAGGAGGGGAATGTGTCTTTACCACTTACTGAAAAGATTAAAGATGAACACCATTACCTCATGGCACTAGTTAAAAATATCTCTAACTATTCTAACTTAAATATGGTATCTCATAAGCACTGATGTTACCTAGAAATGACAGTTCTGTTTAATCTTTCACAGCCAATCAAATTCACTAAATCACATTATAAATGCTTTGATATTTCGGGAAGTGTGGTCGACCTTGTCTGAAAAGAATGTGTCACCATAAGGACGGACTTGGCTAGACTTGATTAGTAGTCGTTTTAGTCCCTGTGCTGGTGATATGATATTTACCTTCCAAGAGCTTTTTTTTTTTTCTTAAAATTTGTTTCTGGAAAAGTACAAAGTGGTAAACAAAGAACAGCCGCTACTGTTGTGACATGTAATGGCTTCATATCAAATACATGTAACTGTAAAATGTTAGTTAAAGGATGTCATTTTTGGGATTACACTACATTTCTTACAAATATATGCCTGTAATTATTTTTGAGAGACACAGACATGTTCCTTTATTTATGTTCAGCAACTGAGTTAGCATGTTCTCCAAACCTGTTGTAAAAATGTACATGTATTTGATCCAGAATCCACTGTTACTGCCTAAAGTGACGGTTTGATGAATATTAATGAAGCTTCACCTTCATTAAATTACTTGTATTGTTACATATAAACAAAGGAATGGGCATGTGTCTCTCAAAAACAATAAAAGACAGTTTCCAAACTTTTATCAGGCATTTCATTATCAGTATCAGAGAAACAAAGCAAAGACACAGAAATACATTTGAGAAACGCATCAATGATAGTATGATTTTACCTACTTAATGATCCAATGAGCATGATTTGGGGTCATCTAAATACAGAAATGTAATATAATATTCATACCATGGCACCAGCATATTTCAACAATAAGTCAGAATGGACTGTCTATTGTCTTTTTTTATACTGGGTGGCATCCAGTGTTTAAATACATTAAAGCACCTACAATGTCCGAGTGTTTGGCACAAATCTGCAACTTCACTACTACACGTCGACACTTACATACACTGAGCCTTTACTTTTCTAAACATTTCCTCAAAAATTAATCAAAACATGATCAGACATAATGGCTTAAATTAATTTGATGGCATGATAAATGATTTTTTGATAGACTAACTACTAGTTTACAACCTATTATATATAAAATTACAACTTGTTACTGATTTTACATTCTGTGGGTGTATAAGAGTACTGGTATCTTCTTCTTTCATCATCAGTGGAATCACTGCATTATTGTAAACAGACATCTGTCTGACTGCTTACCTCAGATTATAGCTCAAAGGGTTTCATATTGTGAATCAGCAAATACCAGTTTATCATAAGAATACATTTCTGACTTCATGCATTCTTATCCTCTCCCTCCATCTTTTTCAAGACACAGCCTTGCTTTGGATTGCATAAGGATCCCAGGTGTGCAGAGAGAGCAGAGTTTTACGAGACGCAACCACTCAGCTCATCAATCAGAGAGATGGGTGGCTGATTCGGCACGTAGGTGCTAAAGTACATATGTGTGACCTGGGGCAAAGAGATTGCACAAGATTGCACCTAAGTCTCTCTCTTTCTCACACACACAGATGACTGTTCTTGAATTAGCCGCCTCGGTCGCTCCTCACCCCTCCTGCTGATCTACCTCAGCTGCAGCTTCTTCACATACTTCACTGTGTGTATGTGTGTGTGTGCTTGTGTGCATGGGTGTGTGGTCATGCACCCATTCATGGGGTTATGGTTTTGGCCTGGGGGTAAAGAGGTGAATTAAGGGTGAAGAAGGCAAAAAAGCAAAAGAGAGGGTCGACCCACTCTGCTGCGTGACTTCAGAGCTCAGGCCCGTTTGAAAAATATGCAAGATGAGTCACACAAATACAAATGTTATTATATTGTTTTTATTATTTTAGGCATTTCAACTGTCCTATTAAAATGATTCTGTGCCTTCGTACCTTGGCTTGAGCTGATGAAGGTCCTCTCATTCGCCATGCTGTCACATTGGGTGGCCACGTCTCAGTCCTCATTCCTTTATTTAAATGTTCCACAAATTAGCCATACATTTATCCCCCCTCCTGCTCTATCCAACCCACAGGTCATGCCACTTAACTTCAGCCTGCCCCCCTGCTGTAATAGGTTCTGATAGGAAGCCTCCAGGGAAGCTGACTTCTCACTGAGAAGTGATACTAAAAGTAATTGCAACTGAAACCCTGTGACAGGAGGGTATACTTTAAAAAAAAAAATGAAAAAGAGAGAGTAGTGCATAGGGAGGATGGCAGTGGAAATAAGCATAGAGGATATATGGGGGTGAGAGAGGGTGAGGAGCGAACCAACTTCTGGGTGGGCAGAGTTTAGTGCCCTCAGCCATTTCCTGTAATTTGACCTCCATGGGAAAAAAACAGCAACAGACCTTAATTTGCATATTTCTCCGACTCATCTGCATACGTCACCAGCACATCTTTTTTCATTATAACACTGTGGATTTAATTTGAGACGACTAATTTATTTAAACCTGGAGTGGAAAGCCAGAATACTTTTTTCTCTGTAACACGTCTCACTTCCATAAAGATTAAAAAACAGGGAGTTGATGACAGTTTAATAGAACATCAACAAGGATTTGTTTTATTAACTTTGAATTCCAGTTGTTACCTTAATTCCCCCTCTTACTTTATTATTCTAGCGCAAAAAGAGTCTAGGTTTTTAATGGGGACATGGATATAGTGGCTGGTGGTTACAGTTAACAAAAAAAGAAAGCTGTCCATAAAAATGGAATGTTTTATTCCAAAATGGAGTCCATCTGCTGACAACTTATAACAGCAACAAAGTTGTAGTCATTTGAATGTAAGCTCTTCATGTTTCCTCCCCTATCTTTCTTTATCTACACTTGCAGGACTAACTGAGGACATGCAACTCCATCCCTGGACTTTTTATTGCATCGTCACCTAATAAAAGGCTGTCTTTCTCATGCATCTTAATATTCTTGTGCAGATCTTTGCTACCAGTGATTAAGGCTGAATCCCAATTCACCCCTTGGTCCTCCCCTTTACCTCTACCCCTCCGTTTTACATGTACACGTGAAGGGGTAGTATCCTGATTCGCAATTAGTCAGATCAGAAGGGCTAAGGCGTAGGGCTGTGTAGCCCTCGAAACAGAGATTTTCCTGGACCACACTACGAACTGAGGGGTAGGAGAATTCTCCCATAATTCTGTTCGAATCATTGGGAAGATGAAGGTAAACATAGCAAAAAAATTGCAGCAGTGTGATGAAAGAAACACACAAATGTACTTATTTTCTTCGTAACAACTTAATCATTTGATCGGCCATTTAATGCTGTTTAATGTGTAATTGACCATATTTCTGCCGTTTATAGTTGTTAGCCACAAAAAGATGACCAAAGCCCATGGAACAGAGATGCTTACAACTACTGACAGCATGGTGAATACTTTTGGAACCAAAGTTTTTGTATCTGTTAATAGCGGCATCTATGACTGCTGATGATGTAAGAGGTCGTGAAGGGTTGTCCCATTTCATAGGGGAATGTTTCAACCCCTACCCCTTACAGCTCTGTTTCAAGGGGTAGTGCCAAGGGCAAGGGCCAAGGAGGAGGGCTAAGGGGTGAATTGGGATTGGGCCTAATTGTCTTAAAGTTACCAACTCTTTCTATAACTTGTCAACCTCTCTTTTTATATTAAGTTAGCTTCTGTATGTTTTAAAGCGTGCCATTTTCAAAACATTCTGTACTAAAGATGAAGAAAATTTTGTGTGTGGATGAGAATGGATACCGGAATCTGCACAAGACGTCCCAAAAGGGATAGTTCAGATTTAATAACATTAAAAGGGATTGTTCAGATTCAATGACATTATTTAGAATAAAACTTAATAAAAAAAGGAGTGTAAAATAGATAAAGCAATATAGCAGGAGAGACTTTTTAAAATATTTATAATATGTGTTCATATCCAGATTTGAAATGTATAGGGTTCCTTTTTTTCCAGCTATAAAAGTCGTCTTGTAATGACAACAACCCAAAACAACATGACAGTTTTGAGATAATGATTATCAACAGTTTTAGCATGAACAGCAATACAAACCATTTGATTTATGATTTGTGACAAACCTTCAGGTTAAAATGTTTTGCTGTCCAAAACCTTGGTTTTTAGAGCATGCTAATGTGATAGAGTGTGTGTTTAACAGTGACAGGCATGGATAAGCAGAAGACAAACAGCCAGCTAAAAGGTTAAAGGCAAGCAAGTTTTCCAATTTGCAGACTATGCTGTTGAGGGATGCTTCCCATGAAATGAATTACATCCTCTCTGTACTGTACAATAGCCAGTGGCTTTGTTATCAAAGTGAAGACCCAGAGGCCTCAGTTCCGACCCTCAAACACCAGCACCAGTTGCATCTCAAAGAGAAGACAGTCAGTAAGCAGCTGGTTCAGTAAACACACTGATACTTGAAGAAATGATGATACAGATAAAGTTTGGCCATCCTAAAGAAAACTTAGACCTCAAAAAATGTAACGTGTAACTTAGTGACCCAGAGGGATAGAGCCTGATTTGTGTGTGTTTGTGCTCAGAGTGTGTAAGTGCAGTGTTAACAGCTATTGATGCAAAAGTAAAAACAAAAAACATTTCTTATTCAGACTAAATTTAACAGCACATGACACACAGCTGATCAGCGCCCGCTTAAAAAAGCAACCGCAATTGACGGTGGCGTGAAATCGACATTTGGACAGGAAAACACAAAGTCATCTCTGTATCTCCTGATCCACTAAGGTTTACACACATATAGAGACACACACAGTGAGCTATCTATCCATCTCAAAGATGCCTCAGCATTTCACAAACTTTGACCCATCTGAAACCACCAGGCTTTGAAGTGAAATCCTGGGGATACAAACGTACAGTCACAAACACACTGCCTCCGTCTGCCTCAGGGGCGAAGGTGGGAGGGTGAGTTGGCAATGAAAGATGCTGTTGATGAGACGGAGGGATGAGTGAGGGGGGGAGAGGATGTGGGGCACTGATAGAGTGCTGATAGCTTCTACAAAAGACTCCAGTGTGTGGCTGGTAGCTCCGAAGTCACACATGTACAGATACAAAAGCATGCACTAATACATGGTTCTCAAAGTTTTTACAGTGGAGTACCCCCTGAAGTGTACTTTTTTTAGCCAAGTACCCCCAACGCTCGCTTCAGCATTTTTGATTGAAAAAAATTAAGCAAAATTTGTTCCTGTTCCAAAGGTGTCTGTTTATATTTTCAAAAATTTGTAAACAGACGATATATATTTAACTGTAAAATAAAATTAATTTTTTTAAACTAAATTTTGTGTGCAAAATATAAACTGAAAGGTGCCCTCTTGGGTAAGAAAACTAAATTAATTAGTCATTAATTAATAAATGAACCTTTCATCGACAAAAAATTATTACTTAGGTACTTGAATAAACTATTTTGAAAAATATCAAAAAGAAAAAAAAATAACCACGCAATGAACCGGCGACATGTCCAGGGTGTACACCGCCTTCGCCCATATGTTGCTGGGATAGGCTCCAGTGACCCCTGTGACCCCAGTGAGGATAACACAGGTTCAGATAATAAAGGAATGAATGAATAAAATAGAAATGTTCTTAAAATGTTAAAGCTTAAACAAGATGATTGACAATAAAACTATTACATGAATGTATTCACTGTGTTTTATATTTCAGCATTAATTCTCATTTATTTTGTATTTGGCATGATGATTTATTTAAAGTATGTCTCAAAAAAATTTCAAGTACCCCCTGGGCATCTTCCAAGTACCCCTGGGGGAACCCCTGCACGAATACATACATCTATTCATTACAAGTCTTATTCTAGATGTATGGACATAACTCAAAGACATATATTAATATAGTATCACTTTTATCTATACACAGACTCAGGTCATGCCCAGAGGGAGGGAAACTTTGTCTTCTTTAACAGCGCTGGCGGACTCCCCTTGTGACTTTCACAGCTGTCATGCTTGTCTTTACAACTTTCAGCCAATGACCTCAGGGACAGAAGCATGTGATTATGCCTCATTCGCACACAAACACTTACACAAATAATGCATACAAACGAACAGATACAAATTAAAAGGTAGACACTGGCCAAGTGCTGACACGCTGTTAATGTGGTGTGTTATTTGTCCTAATGTTATTTCACACTGTTCTGCTTTTGCGATGCTAATGATATGGAGTGTTATTAAGTGTTCTGTAGAAGGTTAATAATTTCATATTTATTAGGTATAAGTGTTAACATTTTTGTGTTGAGAGAAAATTAGCAAAAAGCTTTTAATTTTCAAATTAAACAATGTTAGAAATGCGAAATAGATCTACACGAATGTGGTTTGATGTGGACAAAATAAATATTACATGACTGAGATATTTTAATTACTGGTGGATTTTATGAAATTAACTCATCAGTCATTCATTTCATGCTTTCAAAATTTATTCATTCCTTATGGCACAAAAATAATATAATGTCACCTTCCAAAAAGCTTTTACACAAAAGTGAAACTCCTTTCTGCAGCTAATGTCACTCCTCGCAGTCTTCAATGCTTCAGTGGTTAGTGTGACACAACAGGAAGACTAAAATGAAGATGTCCCCGCTCCTTTTGGAAGTCTACGGCAACTCAAGCAGCTTATATGATAATGTTTTTTCTTTTTATCTGTGTAGCTAGAAGTGCCATGCACCCCGCCAGTTGGCTTTTGTGCTTTTTATAGGTGACACAGTGTGATAGACCCTGCCCTCAAACCCTCCATTACAATCATATTGGTCTCCTCTCAAGTGTGTTCCTATGGGGCACCGTCACTGTCAAGACTGGCTGAAGTTTAGTCAAAGACATTAAGAGAGCACCTCCAGGGACAAACATCAGAAGAGAGGAGAGGAGAGGAGAGGAGAGGAGAGGAGAGGAGAGGAGAGGAGAGGAGAGGAGAGGAGAGGAGAGGAGAGGAGAAAGGGGGGAAAAGTTCACCATCACTCCAAACTTTTTTTCAATTAAAGAAATATAAAATCCTTGAACATAAAATGCCTTCAACGTTCATGCTACATCAATAAAACATGCAAAGTAATCACATTAAAAATTAACTACCCTTTAAATCTAAAAAAAAAAATCTATTTGTGCTTTTGTATTTGGTTTTTATTTAACTAATTTTTTCTGTAATTGATCAACTTATGAAGATAACATATTTTAGATTTGTTTTTTGTTTTTGAAGTACATCTACGTAGTTACTTTTTATTTTCTCAAATTAGCCTTCATGTGTCAGCAGTTTACCCACAGACCCTCCATTCAGATAGACCCAAAGACAAGACAGTAATAGAGCAACTGAGAATCTTAAATGCATGTAACAGAGCTGAAAGCGAAAAGTCAGGTTTCTCCAATTTGAAACCATTTAGTCATTCATTCTTTTTCTGTAACCACTAAATCCTCTGCAAGGTCACCAGTTCATCACCGGGCTGACATATACAGACGAACAACCACTCACTCTCACATTCACTGCCATGGGTGGTTTAGGTTGACCTATTAACCTTTGAAGGCGCATGTCTTCAGAGTTATTGAGAGCTGGCTTAACCCATAAAGACCCAAACAGCCACTGGCGACAAGAATCATCTACTGACCTAAACTGTTTAATACCTGTTGATCCATTAATCCTATCAATACATG
>JAPTYQ010000014.1:26431266-26469597 GCA_029814465.1 Ostorhinchus cyanosoma
AAATAATTGGTGTAAAATGCAGTTTGTCATCTTTTCATGGTCATCAGATGTGACCCATTTGGACGTTCAGAGGCTCCGTAGCGAACATGGAAACACCGTCATCTTCTACAACATTGCTTCACCAGTAAAACCCATGACAGTAATATCTGTAAGGTAAGGAATTCATTTTAAATAACAGTAACAAGTAATTTTTAATGGATTTAAGTTTGGAAGTAACTTGGGTAATTAAGAAAGATTAAATATAGACAAAAATGGATTTGGGAAGTGTCACAAAAGTAGCACTGGGTCTTTATGGTTTTAAGAAAAGATAATTTTATCAATGAAATGATAGCACTATATGTTTTTTTTTTTTTTAAATGTGAAATCCCAAATATAGGAACAAGAGTCCATATCAAATAAATAAATTCAAATTGTACAACCCAGTAAAGGGAATGTGGCTACTGTATGTAATGAAGTTGTGTGCATTACATATCATACAACTTTCTTTGTACCAAACACGATACCTGCTGTATATTTCAAAGTGTTCTCCCACCATTTAACCCCCACTCACCCCTATTTTGCAACTGCAAACAGACATAGTTAAAACAAATTAATAATAAATTAGAAATGATGAACAAAAGTCTCATCAGAATTAACAGTATCAGGTATTTTCATAAGGTCCTTAGTTAAAATTGATTAAAAAATTCCATGTTTTCTGGGAAGATGCCAAAAAAAAACCTTTCAATGCAAATCCGAACTTTTCTATTATTGTAGAATCCTTTTCTTAAGACTGTAGACTCTGACTGTGCTCTCCTGAAGAGTTACAGGAGTTACAAGATCCAGTAATATGCTGATTCCCCATAAGATCCAATGCATGAAAAGTTGTAATTTACTCATTAAAAGTAATCTAAATAATATAAGGAGTCGCATTCATTTGTGCAATTTGAGCAACAAGTAATGTATGATATTTCTCCACTTTCACCTTTATTTTATTCTTTACCTTGTGCAACTTTAATAATAACACTAGTCGCTTTTCCATTAGACATGTGCTCAAAACTTTACCATTATTTAGTAAATGTCAAAAAAACAGAAGTGCGTAATGTCAGTTTTTCCATTAAATCACAAATGCGATGACTTGTTTATTTATTATCACGAAATGTCACGAGAAGCCATTTCATAAACATGACAGCGGACCTAAATATCAATACTTTTGAATCTAGAATCCTTGATATCTGAACAAATTGTGGACCCCATGGAAGTTGTGGGCTCTAGAAAATAAATTATCTATAATAGTGTTGTCGGAGCAGGCAGTGGTGGTGTGGGGTGGGGGTCGTACGTTGTCTAGGGACTGGGGGTACAGGGGTGCGTTCCATAAGTTTTTTGTTGTTGTTGACATGACTCTACTTGCACAAACAGGTCTTTCCATTGCAGTTGTGCCTGATATACCAAAAAAAAAACACCTCTTCCAACTGCAAAATAGAGTTTGGGCGAAATAGTTATTTTTCCATTAGGCAAA
This sequence comes from Ostorhinchus cyanosoma, assembly GCA_029814465.1. Taxonomy (NCBI): domain Eukaryota; kingdom Metazoa; phylum Chordata; class Actinopteri; order Kurtiformes; family Apogonidae; genus Ostorhinchus; species Ostorhinchus cyanosoma. Next base: position 26,432,762 of record JAPTYQ010000014.1, read on the forward strand.
TTGTCATGCGCAAGTTATATTCACTCAGTTTGAGGGTCAGTGGAAAAGCTTTAAGATTCAAAACAAATGACTTTTATAAAACTTGTACTAAACTGTCATTTTCAGCACATTTTCTAACCAAGCAAAAACAGACAAACACAGAAGAGTGACAGTATTCCCTGAAGGAGGAGCGCTGCCATCTCTCTCCATGGTGGTCGTCAGCGTTAAACTCCTGTCAGGTTCCATCTTACAGCCAAACGCACACAAACACACACAGACACACACTGGATCGTCTGTCTCAGGACTGGACGGGCTTTCCAAAGGGGGTCGTCATGTTGTCACACACACCAGGGAACAGTGTTGTTGTTGGCAGACCTACCTCTGCGTCACCCCCACACCCACAGAACCCCACTGTGGCTATTAGCGTGGCAGCATGAAAGGGACGCAGCTGGCTCCTGGATAAAACTGAGTGGCCATCACTTACTTTTATTACTTTTCAACATTGTAAGAGAGGACGACACAGTGGATATCGCTGTCACCTCACAGCAACATGATCCTGGGTTCGAGTTTGGATGTTCTTGCCATGTTCTCTCCAGGTACTACAACTTCCTCCCACCATCCAAAGATATGCACTGACAGGTTCATCGGTAAATCTTAAGTGTCCATAGGTCTGAATGTGAGAGTGATTGGTTGTGTGTTTCTATATGTCGGCCCTGTGATGAACTGGTGACTTGTCCAGAGTGAACCCCGCCTTCGCCCATAGGTAGCTGGGATAGGCTGCAGCACCCCCCGCAACCCTAGTGAGGATAAAGTTCAGAAGATGAATGTATAAACAGTGTGAGAGAGTGGTCTGTGCCCCTACTATTAAAGTCTTATTAATAATAATAATAATAATAATAATAATATATTCTATTCATAGGCGCCTTTCAGGACACTCAAGGTCACCGTACAGAGTTGTTAAAATAAAATAAAACACTATTAAAATTACACACATACATATATAAAACACATACGTGCATAAAATGGCAGAATTGGAATTACGGAATTATTCAAGTTTTGATTATTTCTATTTCTAATTTTAGGTTCACTTTATGAAAGTTGTAGTTTCTGTTAGTTTAAAACTGAAATAGGAAGAATGAAAGAAAGTACAACATGAAATAGGATTTACCAAACTATTCTTAAAAGGTTTACATTTACTCTCAATGTTAAGGGAAAGTTGCATACCTGAACACACAAATACCAGATCAACAAATTGACCCTATGTTTCTCCAAACAGTGTCATTCACTAAATCAAAGTATAAAGTTCATTGTTTACACACATTTGTGTTATGGTATCATGTTTTCTTCATTAAACTAAATTCATAGCTAACAGTGTGTCTTATAATCTTCACATACTGCATCAGTTGATAGTTCCCATTCTCACTCTCTTAGTTTAGCTGTGTTTTTAGACAGAAAAACAGCCACAGTAAAACCACCTGTTTTCTGTATAGTTCAAACAAACAAGGTCAGAACTGACACAGTTTAGTCTGAAACGTAGCTCAACAAACGGCAACTTAGCAAAGATAATAACATCATATAGTAACTTGATACTTTCATAAGCCTCAGAATCAAACTCACCTGTGTAGAAGAAACACTGTGATTTCAACATCAAACTCCATTCTTTTCATTTAAAACTGTATCCAATAGAGAAAACAACAACAGTGGTTCTAGCTTTTATCACTTTCTTTGAGTCTAAAAAAGGTTTCTTACTTGTTCTCATCACATATGGTCATTATCTGAAACTTTAGTCAAATGCCCCCTAGTGTTAGTTTTCATCACCGTGGGAGACCAGCAGAAGGGCTCACTACTCCCTCTAGTGGTCACAGAACCCCCCCAGCTGTAAATATATTCAGTACAATCCAATACATTGGCAAAACTTTACAGCTCCTTATTCTAAACACTGAAACTTTTAGACAGTGGAAATATGACTTATAGCCCCTTCACATCCATTTGTCTTGTCTTCCATAAAGCAGAGTGTACGTTTTCACACGTTTCCATTCCATTGTGATACAGTCACAGAGACTGCTGTTTATGTCATTTTAATTCACTATAATAGCACTTCTGCTTATTTTGCCAGACAAAAAGTACAGAACTTCTGTTTCTGGTAGCCTTTAGAGAAAGTCCACGCCACAATGGTGCATAAAGCTCCCACTTTATATTCAATAAAACAAACAAACAAACATAATACACTGTTTTTAATGTTCTATTTAGAGCATAAACTACATTTACCTTAAGCTGACAGTGATGCGGTCATCAAAGCGACAGTAAAGTTTCTGAATTGTTTTAATGTTGTACAGTTTATTCTAAGTGCTCCTCTTTGTAACTTCATGATCTACTTTTGACTGAAGTGACTGCTTAATCCTTAAAGCGTTCAGTCATGCACTTTTTTAATGTATTCAACAGTTGTTACAAACCTCACTTTTCAGACAGGCTTTCCTTGATCATTTCCTATGATGCACATTTTCTCTGAGAAAACATTTGAACGTTTTGTTTAATGTCATTTTTGATCATGTGCCTGACATTCACAGCTGTCTCACAACTGGGACAAGAAGGGGGGAAAAAAATCTTGAGTGGAAATGCCTTTCCACTCAAACATGGTACATCTCTCCCAGGTGACTGCTTAACACTGGCAGTAATTGAAAACTTGCCCCTGGCACTGTGTATGTGTGTGTGTGTGTGTGTGTGTGTGTGTGTGTGTGTGTGAGAATGAGCATGTGCAGGGTTTTTCTGTGTCTGAGCATGTGCATGTGCTAGTATCAGCATGTATGCGTGTGCATGTTCGTTGGTGTTTAAGAAAATGTGTGTGTGTATGCACGGCTACTGTGTGTGTGTCCATAAATAAGCCTCCCCTCTCCGCAGGTTTACGTTTATAAGTCCACCTTTACACTTCACACACTTTCTGATTTATGTTTGTGTGAGTTTGACCATTTTTCCCAACAGGAGGATGAAATGAAACAATATATTTTTTTAATACCACCCTCCCTTCCCCCCTTCTTTTTGCTCTTCCCCAACGAGGGGCCAAATCTCTTCAGCATTTCCAGCCCTGTGAGCTAATTTGACAGCTCACGGGGGTGACGCTGATTCCACTTCGCAGAGACAGGTACCCTAGGGCTAGCCAGCTGGATCGCAGCGGATGCTTACAGATTTGGCTTTAGCTTCATGCTGGGTGTCATCTGTCTCTTTGGTCTGGCGCGGGATAATTTTTGTGTATGCGTGCATGTATGTGTGTGTGTGTGTATGTGTGTGTGTGTGTAAGTCTGCCCTGACATCATGTGCCTGAGCAGTTTGTGCCTGGCAGGCCTTGTCTGTCCAGGTTGGCCATCAAACACAGCCAGCATGGCCCTAATCTGACGAGGCACTGCTCCAAACATGCCACAGCAGCCCGAGAAGTGTGTGTGTGTGTGTGTGTGTGTGTGTGTGTGTGTGTGTGTGTGTGTGTGTGTCTCAATATGAGTGTGTGTGTGTGTAAAATTGTGTGTGTGTGTGACCCCTAGGGCAGACCCCCTTTTTCCTACTTCTTGCCTTTCTCCTCTGCTCCGTCCCACGTCTAATATCACCCAAAACACACACACACAAGCACACACACACACAAACCGATGAAAAACTTCAAAAACCATCAAGTGGAGCTCAGTGGATGTCCCCCCTCCACCTCATAGTCTCAGTTCCTCCTCTGTTCAAGTTAAGAGTGCGCGTATTCATGTGGTTTTTCATTCATGTGTGCGTCTGAAGCAGTACAGCCAGAAGAAACAATGTTGCCTCTTTCAAACAGAGACGTATCCCTGTCCGGTGCTCCCTCCACCCCACATCTGTCACTTTAATTGTGGTCATTTTGCAGGACGCTCTGCCTCAACAGGTTTAGAGCCCCCCCCCAGCCTGTTGCCCTTAGTCAACTTCGACACTGCCTCTCGGAGAAAGCGGCGGTCCCTCTCCATGCCAGGACAGGAGAGGACAGAGGGACAGCCCCCCATGGGTAAACTGACAGTGCAGTTCCCATTTTTCTCTGGGATGATCCTCGAAATGGCGGCAGGGGCCCGCCGCAAACACTAATCCCCACCGACACGCTGGTCTCCCCCCCTGCTCCCGCATACTTCCAGTCCTCCATGAATGCCTGAGTGCTGATCTGAAGCTCGGAGGAAAAGTGGCAGTTCACCGTCATCACGAGATGTGTCTGACAAGGTTTCATTCTGTTTTGCTGCAAAAGAGAAAAAAAAATCTTTCCCTCCCTGAAAAGCGCAGGATGATGGGTACATATGTTGATTTTCAGGCTGTGAGCCATGTACCGCCACTGTGTCTTCTCATCAGGCCTTAGAACAGAGTGACAGCAGGATAGTGTCACGCTACACAGTGACTTGTAAAGTGCCACTGCAAAAAGGCCTTAAGTATGTTTATTTGGTTCTTTACCAACTTGGTATACTTTGTTCTTCTTTTTTTTTTTTAACCGTCTACTTTTCATTCTATTTTCTGCATTCACCTCCCACCTCGTCTCCGTGGTGGACAGTTCTGAAACACGGTGCCTCCAGCAGACTGAGGGACGACAGAGTGGTGGCGCTGGACGAACGGCCCGTTTGAAGCCCAAGGACTGAGAGCGAGGATGAGACAAAGTACATGGACTAAGAAGCTGGATACAGAGAGAGAAAAGGGCAGAGAGAAAGGGAAGGTAGGTGGGTTGCTGGGCAGCAGGTCCCATCCTACCACCCCTCCTCCACCCCCCACCTCCCTCCAGCCCAGAGGCCTTGGCATCAAGTGAGTAACTCCCCCCCACCTTCCCTTCCCTTCCCATTCCCCTTTCCCATCACAGCCCCCCACCTGTTCAGAGCCGCAGTGCAGTGAGTGGCGTTCAGCGTGTTGTGAACACAAAGCAGCGGCCCTGCAGGCCCTCCGCCTGGACCTCAGTGTCAAGACCCAGCTAAGCTGAGAGAGAGAGAGAAAACAAGGGAGATAGAGAGAGAATGAAGAGCAGCAAAATGCAGAATAATTATACCCACTGGGTAATGTGAGCATCGTTGTTACAGGGGCTGTGTGGTTGGGCTGCAGAGCAGTGAGACACCGAAGCAAGAGCGTCACCGGGGCGAGCTTACAGGGCCAGTGGGCATGTTTGGTAAACCACACTCACAGACCTCCCACTGCACGGCTGAAGCAGCGTTTGTGGAAGTGCTACAGGAGATCATCTGGCTACTGGCAAGCATGTACACACGGGGGGCCAAGGCTGCTGCTTTGGTCCTACAGACTGTTTACGGATCTGATGTGGAAGTGCTGCACCTCATGATGAAAAAGGATGAATGCTAGAGAAATATCTTATACGACAAGGAAAATAGACACATCAGCCTCTACTATCAATCAAAAACTGAATTCAAGGCATGCACTGTATGCTTTTATAAGTCACAGTAAAAATGTATAAAAATGTTCAGTTCACATCTTGTAGTAAAAATTCAGTCTAATTTGGATTGTTTATGGACAATCTACTGTAAATCAATTCAAAACCTTTGAAAATATGAATTCAATAACTCATGCTGAACTCATATTCACTTCATATGACATCTATTTTAATTATATAACATTTGGTTTCTGACAAACATGGAAAAGTCATTTGCAGATATTTTTCAAAAGAGTACACTGTAACGGACTGCAAATTAGTGATTAAACTACTCAATATTTTTAAAAGGTCAGTTATGGATGAAAGATTATATATTGAATTTTTTATAGTGTGGTTTTTCTGTTTTTTGTTTTACATATTTATTATACACCAACTTTTATTTTTAATGAGCTTTGTCAATAAATTTGGGTTGGATATTAAAAACATAACAATAATGTTAATGTTAAATCAACATAAAACCTACAAAGGCTGCATTTAATTTAGTTGTAATTAATAAAACATGTATGAAATGATTCACAGTCTGAACAGAATTATAATGACATCTGCAAAAACACAACAGAATTACAGTGTCTAACTTTTTATTTTTTAACTTTGATTTTTCTTTTTTATGAAACTTTTGGATAGTGTCCCAGAAAAGCTCAGTGTTCTGTGCAGGGGTGTCAAATAAAAAGCAGAATTCATTTAATAGACCTGTGGGACGGAAACACAGGAAAACACATGATCTGATCTCATGCAAAGAGCTGTGCAGCCGAACATCATAATGCTTGCAGATAATGATGCATAGGGACAGATATTTCCTCGTTATGTTGAAGTTGGCTCGGCTCCCCAAATTCTGTAATGCTGTGTAAATCTCAGCTTTGGATAAGTTTTAGAATCGTGGATGTTTGCCCTCACTTTTTACTCTGTGTCTCTTAAAATCAAAGTATGACTAAATGTATTTTATGTCCTCGTGTTCCTGCTGCCAAGTACATTTAAATATTGAAATGTTTACTGCATTTTGAACATCTCAAAAACAGTACATAATATGTTCGAGACTATAAATATCTAAATTAATAATGTGTAATGGCTTTTAAAAACTAGAAATATCAGAACACAAATATCATATCACAATTCATATTGTTATAGATACAATTACATTATTTGTTTTATTTTATAACATCAAGTATCAATTCAAAATACTGGATATATTTATGTACTTGTAAAATTTATTAGATACTATATAAAATAGCAATATTCAATAATATAATTCAATTACTGACCATAAAAACACAAGTATTTAATGTGTGTTTTGCAATAAAAACTCACTGCTTTAATATTGTTCGAAAAATGTGGCATGAGTATTTAATGCATGCTGCATTTTACAACCCTCCCAGAGTTAATCTTTTTAATTTTGCCCTGCAGAGTCATGAATAAACAAAACTACAGGATGCACAGTCCTGTCACAGAGGCCTTTGCTGGTTTTGACATGTTTGTTGTTTGATTCTTCTTATTCCCCTTAAGAGTAAAATAAGTCTGCAGCGAAGGCTCGTATTTATCCCTTGGCTGTTGATCAATCATTTAATCTCTTTAATAGGCCCAAATCAAACTAATGGTGCATGTAATAACTCTTTAACTAAACAATGTGGACAGTGGGGGACTTAAGTGGTGCCTTAATGGTTTCCTTCTAACTGAGCATGACAGTCCTAATGAATTTAAGGTTTGCAAACAAACTTGTGACAACTAATATGTAACGTTTGCCCCAAACGATGCCTCTTCTCACTCTGACTGAAAATCTGCATGTACTTTGCTCCTCTAAGTCCCATGTTTATTAATGCATTTATGCCAATATATTTGCATTTCATGAAGGGTAATAAAACCATTTGCTAATCCAAGATAATTCACTCACCGGGGATTAGTCAGCCCTGAATTTTGCTGAATTATTGTGCAATATTTGATGCCATCCTGTGGTCACTGTGGGAATCTAATTTCTCAAATAAATACAACTTCACATTTCTTTAATATCTGCTCAGACCAATATTGTGGTGAAAAAAACAAAGGGCGAAATCCATAAAAAGTCAGGGGATGACATTTGTATATCTTATTTATGGTTCTTCATTTTATTAATGTATTAGAATAGGAATTGACAGCTGTGCTTAACACAACTACTACTACTAATAATAATAATATCAACACAAATCTGTGGTAACCGTGACTAGATTTGTGTTAACTTACAGCAACCAACTGTTCTTATTTGTAAATGAGTCAAAACTGCAAATTACATTGGATATTAGTATATCCTATTACACTGAATTACACTTCACCAATTTTTTGGTGGGCTCGCAACAGATATTCAACTAACACCATAGCTGCTGCCAGAAAATACTCTCTTTTGTCATTCATCATTAAATAAATGATGTTATCTTGGAGTTTTGTTCCATATTATTTTCTGCTAGTAAAAAAAAAAAAGAGACCTTAACACACACACTTATAGACTGTCCTGGTTTCCCATAAAAGTAAACCTCACTGATCAAATGCATGATCACGTCATATATTTCTTAAGTAAGTCCAATTCAATAATTCCTCTTTGAAAAGGTACATTTCTAATAGTAAAAAATAATCAGTATATTCAGTGCTTCTTCCCAATGGAACAAACTACCTCACACAATTGCATAATTGTATTGGATTTTAAACGTTTTAATAAATCAAAAGATTAAGTATTCTTTTATGGGCTTAGTAAACTATCCTCCTTCTTAAGCCAAATAACCCTTTGAAAACCCACTTGGGTTAACTAGAGAATTCGTTGTTACAAAATGGAAAACAGGCCTTTCTGAGCACAATCACATGAAAAGCAGTTTTTTTTTTTTTTTTAATGAACACTTCCATACATTGTGTGCATTTTGGTGATAATACTTACATAGTCTACTTTTACTTTGAATAAGGTTTGACTTCTGAACTTATATTTGTTGTGGAGGGTTTTCATATTGTGTATTAATACATTAACATAAAGGGTCTGAATACTATTTCTACCACTGACTCACTGCTGTACATTAAATTGCAGGTTTAAAAATGTTTTAAACTCATAAAAATTGCTGAAGATAAGACCTTCCAGGTAAAAGATGAGATTTTTTTTTACTTGACCAGTTGTGTTGAAAGGTACTGACTGATGTTCCCTTGAGCCAACATGGAGCAAGAGTGACACCTGCTGTCAGTCAGATGAAACAGTCCACTCATTCCAGTCTGACTTTTACTTTTGTCTGTCCTTAAACCCTCACATACGCATGCAGAAAACTGAAATACTTACTCTTAACACAGTATTATTGAACATTTATCCGGATGAATTCGACTAAGAATCAAACTGTGTGGGAAAATATTTACAGGCTGAGTGGGACACCCCTATTTCCGCATCTTGGTTTAGTCCACGACCTGGAACCCGGAAGAGGTAGTAATAAATATTTACATTTCAGGTCAGCTGATTTCCATCCACATGACTAGAATTAGCAACAAAAAAATCATTGCAACTCGTTTAAATTATCGCTCATCATTACTTAAGTATAACTACCAGACCCCTGTTGTTATTTCTGTTAAGTAACGATAGTTATTTTACCTTTACAGTGAACAACCGGTTAGCTTAGCTAGACGTTAGCAAGTCCCTTCAGGAAGCTAAAACTGAGATCTTGTTGAATTACAGTTTGTCGAAATGGACAAGATCATTAAAGGTGAGTTAATGATGAACTTTATGGTTCTCTGTCGCACTTGTTCTGCCTGTCCTCCCAACGTTTACTCAAATTCTGTGCATGACAGCATTTCTATGTAATCCAACTGTATATTTCTACTCCACTATAAATTGCAGCAAATATTGTACTTTTACTTCACTAGTTTGATTACTAGTAAGATGAGTTCATGAGTTCAAATTCATGATATATCATTAACATCAACTCATAAAGGACTATGTCTTAATATATTATCAGTTTAACGTTAAAGGGGAAGAAATTGATCCATCAGTAATTATAATCCAGTATAATTACAAAATGTGTTCAACAGAAGTGTGAATGTTCACTGGTCTGGTAATTTGATGAAGGTCCAGAGTCAACGTCAATGTATTTTATCCTCAGTATTCAGTATCACTACCACTTTCACTTCAGTTGATTCAATCAGGGAGATGAATCTGCCTTTTATTTATTTTTTTTTTAATTAATTTAAAAAATCAGGCTACCAACCTGTAAAATAAACAGCAGCATGTTTCCAATTCAGTGGGCTGAACTAGAAATGTGAACATTCACGGCTTCACCGTGCAGTTTGACTATGATGTGACCATCACAATGCATCTTTGAAATGAAACATTTTGGCACATCTAAAGTAAAATTCAGATTTTCACAGAGAAATTTTACTTGTAACAGAGTATTATACACTGTGGATCTGAAGGATCAAATACTTCTTCTACCCCCACTCCACTCCTATTTGGTGTCAAATTTTCTAAGGCATACACAGATTCTCAAACTGATTTTGATTAGTCTTATGAATTATAATTTATCAGTTTGTCTTTGAAATGAAAAACTGACAAGAAAACTTGGAATAAGGATAATGTTATCAAATATATAGGGAATATTGAAAGTGTCCTTACATTTTATTCCAAAATATTACAAATGACTGAGTTTTTTGTGTTCCTTCCTGTTCAATCTGAACTGCAGATGTGGGGGATATCCAGTCCAGACTGTTGGACCACAGACCTGTTGTTAGCGCAGAGACCCGCTACTTTGTGAGAGAGTTTGAGGTATCTCACGTTTTATACAAAACCACCTGATTAACGTATGATTTTGCATCATGCTGTGTATGGAGGGACTAAACTTTCCTCTGCTGCTGTCCAGGAAAAGCGAGGCTACAGGGAGAGTAGACTGCTGGAGAACCTCAATAAAATTGTGCTGGAAACAAATGAGCAAATGTTGCAGACAAACTCAGAGGACATTGGCCAGCAGTTGTCAGACGTCATTGCACGGTGTAAGTTTCACACTAAAGGCTTTGTTTTAAGGCTCATCATCCACATCAACTCATCGACACCTCAGTGTTCATGTCATGGATTTTGTTTGAAGAAAAAAAAAAGTGAAAATGTATTAAGTTAATGAGACCTTGCTCAGTCCTGAAGTTGTACTCCACATAGTTCTTTAGTCCTGAATTTTTGACGTCTTTCTGCTCAGAGCTAAATTTAATCATTAATGCATATACCCTCAGCCTCACCAGATGCTTATTTTTCACTGAAATGGGTTGAAATGCTAAAAAACCAAGAAGCCTAAGGATGATTTGCATGTATTTATGTAAAACGTTGCTAAAATCCAATTACTATATGTAATTGGTTCTAACTGTTGTTATCACAGCAGTGGCTTTTACCCTCTCACTCTACAAAACGCCCTGTGGCTCTGCACAAAATTAAAGCCTCTGACAACCTAGTCCAGCTCCTGGCCTTAAGCTTTCAGAACTATTCTGACCAACAGAAGATGATGTCAGGTCACCGGCATCTGAAAAAATGCTTTAATGCTGCTTGTGTCTTTCAATCTTTGGCTTAGATTTCAACCTTTAGAACCCAGCCCTCATAGATGGTATGACTTCTGGGTTGATGTAAAGATGGGTATCCTATCAGAAAACGATGCTTCACTCAAAATGTACATGGAACAGAATGTTGGCTTTTGAAGAAGAACAGGACATGTCACATTTAGAGAGGAAAGAGCAGTTCCTGTTGTGTCACTCAACTATTCTTTTGAGGAGCATAAATTAGTTAAAGTAGATCTAGTTCTCAAATGAAGACACCCACAATTGTTTGGATGTGTCAAGTGATAACTGGGTAGTTTGGATCCCCTGTTTACAGACAGAGGGCCAGGGCACACAGGGCAGAGGAAGCCCTGTTTCAATAAGAGACATCCAAGACAGAGCTACAAAGAAAAGAACTGCACGCTATAATGCCAGGCAATGCTGTACCCTTGTGCGTCAGTTTGAAATATGTATATTTCTCATAGTTTTCATTTTGTTGGGACCAAAGTTTTCATGTGTTACGTATTGATAGGTAAGTTATTTTGTCCCGAATGAAAACAACTGACAGCTTGATTTAGATAAATATGTTACTGAGCTGAAAATCCAAATTTTTGCTAATCTTTTTAATGGCAAAGTGTTATTCATTGTACACTGAATAAAAATACAAATGCAGCACTTGTGACCACCACACTATGTGAGGCAAATGGTGGTCAGATACTGACTGGTTTTCTGTACATAGAAAAAGTTTAGCTCATGAAAAATGAGAGCAAAAAGAAAAGTGTTGTTTATATTTTTGGTCTTTGTAGTTAAAGATAAAAAAAATGTATTCCAGGATGATCAAGATTTTTTTTTTTTTACTTTTCACTGATTCTTATATTACATGTTGAAGTTTATTTTCTTAGGTATGCATTTTTTCTCTAGTGACATTAAAATTTGTGTTTTGTCACTTTCTCAAATTAACTTCTACTTTTCTTGGTTATACAGGATGAGTTTCAATCCAATCCAGCTGAAAATAAATGTCAAACAGATGATGATGAAATTTAGCACAGATTGACAGAGTTAAAGCAAATATAAAAAATACTCGCAAAAAGTATTTCTTACTGGAGGTTTACAATTTTTGCAAGGTCCCTATGTGATGTACATTTTAGGGAAAGGCTAGAGAAGTTGTGGAATGACCTTAATTATATGGTGCTAAAACTTTAGATTTTAATGCTAAACATTAATCAAATAAATGATCTTATTAGTATGTTTTATTAAGAACATATTCCACATTATGCACTGTTCATTTAAAAGGAATTTGTGTGTTTTGGCTTCTCATCCACAGTGGGAGCTGCTAATCACATGGCGCAAAGAGTCCAGCAGAGGGAGCTAGAAGCACAGCAGGTAAAAACACAACCAAGGGCATAAAGAGTGCAGGTGGACATGGTGTTAGACTGAAGTGAAGATGGCTCAAGCCTTTATTTTTTAGCCTCTCAGTGTAATTTAAAGGGGCATTAGTTTCTTCAGCTGATGTTTGTGTGATCGGTTTGGTTTATCAATATGCACAGTACAAGAGTTAAACTGAGGGAAAAAAAGTGATGTTTACTTAAAGCTTTAAACCTTAATTCAGTTATTCAGCTTGAATTGACATTGACAGTTTTCAGCTAAAGAAATGCCAAATCAAAATTGGTGTGAGAAACCCAGCAAACACTTCGCAACCTTCAATGTGTACTGCTCTGCTTCTGGTGTCCTTTCAGAGCACACAGCTGCAGGCGAATATGGAACGTCTGAAAGATGAGTGGGCAGAGTTTCTGAAGGAGCAGCAAAGATTAAAAGAAGAGGTGGATGAGGAGCACGCAAAGGCTGTAGGACAGCTCAGCACTCAATACAGCGAAAAGAAGAAGGACTTGGAAAAATTTTCGCCCCTCTAATCTGTTGATGTATGTGAAAGAGTCACTGAGGAAACACTGCTGTGTATTGTACGAACACTTGTGTTTAGCGTGGACATGGAAGCAATACACATACTCAGCCAAAGCCAAGGCCTGCTCTACACATGCAAAATAAAGCTGTCGGCTTTGATTGATGTACTCTGTGTTTGGCAAAAACAAGTAGAACATGTAGAGGTTTTGCTCCTGCACAAGAGTCACCACTTTCCAAATCATAAATAGTAAAGGTGTGATTAACAATGTGGCATTTTAACAGGCCATCAGAATCACGGTTTTCGTTCTTTAACACATGGAATATGTACAAAAGGTCTGGAATATGTCATTTTTAAACAAGCAATCATCTGATTGTTTCTTGGCCGTGAAGTTTTCAACATTTCAAGATGTCTAATGGATGCCTGCCTAAAGTCTGCTGATGATAAATTTGCATGAGACTCAAGTTAAAAGAAACCTGAAATTTGTCACTAAGGTGAAATATTCCAAGCAGTGAAAGCAAAGATCATTTAGTGTTAGAAACGGCCTTCGGAGCAGGTGTGTTTAAAGCACAGGTCAAGTGTTGTAGAAATGAGCTCAAACAGAGCTGTTTTCCAGAACAAATCATCCCTCACAGGCTCTCGTGTGTTTGGAACATTTGACCTCCAACATTAAATTTAAGTAAATCAACTGTCTGTGCAGTAACTTTCATTATAAAAGGCCTTTGCAACTTGAACAATCATCACCAGCTGTTTTCTGTTTGCTTTACCACCTGCAATGTGATTTTAATGATCACAAATCCAGCATTTGTCTTACTGTGTAAACAGAAAAAGACATAAATCAGATTTCTTTATGTCTTTTCTGGTTAAACAGCAGCTACATTGCCAGCACATTTATGTATGAATATACAGTAATGTTTTCCAGCTACCTGTAGTTCCTGTGCTTGATGCATGTATTTATACAATTTATCACAGTTACACAAGCTGCATGATTCTATAAAGCATATTTTAATACGAATCTAATGAAGTTATGTGGTGTTGACCTGAACCTCTGAGGTCACTGTACCACACACACCACTTTTTTATGAATGTTTTGTTTCGGCTCCAGACAATAGTGGGTTGTTGGTCAGGTTGACGGATGGGTGGGCACACTGAGCACATTCCTGACATGACTGAGAACAGAGTTAATCTTAGACAACGTAATAGAACAAATATTTAAAATACCCCCTCCACATCCCTACCGCACACCACTTCAGCCCGCACCGATGCCTCGGCTGTCAAATGTACCATCATCATCTGAAGAACTAGCTTTAGACTTCACCTCATCCATCAGTAGAAGTAAAATAAAGTCTCAGTAAGAAAAATAAGAATGAAACAAAACAAGCTGGCAGCAGAGTCCCTCTGCTGGGTTTTTGACACATCTGACAGCCCAACTGAAGTGAAGTCAGTGTTGTATCCCCTTTCACAGAAGCTGAGGTATAGCATTTTTCCACTTGGCTAGGGGTGACCTACAACCCCCACACCCACCCTCAACCCCCTCTGTTCTCATGCAAGGCCACTTTCTGGTTGCTGTGCCTTTGCATTTACGTGTGTGTGCATAAGAGAGTGGGAGAGTCAGTGATGAGTGGCGTCAGAGAAGGACATTTCAGTTGGCACATCATCAGAGATCAGAGACACGCCAGCAGATGTTTAGAGGCAGAAGGCCAGCCTCGATCTGCCCTGTGTATGTGTTTGTGTCCATGCCTTCCCTCCGCCTTGGTGACTGGGTGCAGCTGTCCGTGGTAGAGACAGCACATCATCAGCTAACAAGGAGTGACAATACGGAAACGTGGCCTGACTCTGCCAGCAAGGCACCTTTTCATCTGTCCGTGTTTACTTTTTGGTTTCGTTGGAAAGAAAGAAAAACAGCCAGAGTACACGAAAGGTCACTGTTAAGTCATAGGAGTGTTAGCTATTCATGAGCAGAGAGTCTTAAGCCTATGCTTGTTAGCAGTGAGTGGAAGGAGTGGAGTATTTAGAAATGTGAGTTACAGTTTTAATAAGTGCTCATCAGAAGTTGCAGTTACAGTTGTAGACTGGAAATCAATAGAACTAAAAGGGATTCTTTTTAAAGTGTGACATTTAATGGATCACCAATAAGCCCCTGTTGCAAATGTGTAAGTGCGATGGATAGACACTATATTTTTATTTTTTTCATCCATTTCACACCAATGGAGAGTAAAGAAGTTCCTGGGTTTGATTCCAACTAGGGACCTTGCTACTCTATGTGGAGTTATTCTGGCTTCCTCCCACCATCCAAAGACATGCACTGATAGGTTAATTGGTTAATCTAAATCACCCATAGGTGTGAATGTGAGCATAATTGGTTGTTTGTCTCTATATGTCAGCCCTGGGTGTACCCCACCGTCGCCCATAGGTAGCTGGGATAGGCCCTAGTGAGGGTAACGCAGGTTCAGAAGATGAATGAATGAATTACAGAACAAAAAAATCCACTTTAAACTCAAATAGTGAAAACAACATGATCCGCCATGGAACTGTAGAATGAACTCAAATGGTTCATTTTCAGCCTCATTTAATGGTTTTGATTCTAACTTGATGCTGTAGAATCTAAAAAGGCAAGGAAAAATTATGTCCTCATCCCATTTGCTAGACAAAATATCACATTGCATTTTGGGTTTGCATTTACTTAAATATACTGCCCAGTTAAAAAAAAAAAAAAGTCACACTCATGATATTCACTTGTTGGTTTTGATTATAGGGTGCCATGTCATCAGGGAAGAACAAATCCTGACCTAATTTTTTGGACACATACATTGCTGATCCTACACCTGATCAAGTGAATCAACCCCAGATCATAATACTGCTCCCACAGGCTTGTACTGTAGGCACTAGGCATGATGGGTAATCACTTCATCTGCCTCTCTTCTCACTCTGGAACAAGGTCATTGTGGACTCGGACCACATAACTTTTACCCGTTGAAACACAGTCCAATCTGAATGCACTTCATGGTTTTTGAAGTTTGTGTGTATGCAAAGTAAGTGACCCATTGTTGACTTACATATTTATTCCTTTTTTATTCACACCATCTGAAGCAATAATAGTATTAAACATACTGAAGTAATCTCAAGTATCTGTTGCACATTACTCAGTTTGAGTAATCCAACTGAATATGCTACAAATTACATTTAAGGGGATGCATTATGTAGTCTGTAGTGAAAATATCCATTTCAATATTGCTTGTTAAAGCTGGTATTTCCTTGTACAGGATGTTATATGTCTTATATTACACTTTCCGATTTCATGCCAGATTGGTGATCTTTTATCCTTGTCTATTTTGCACCAACCTCAGTTCAATATTTGCCCAGTCCTTGTGTTTATGGTCAAATACCATGTAAACATTCAGTCAACCACTTTAAACCACAACAGCAGCTCAGTAAAACTCCAACTGCAAATATTCAGGTGAAAGAAACCATACACTGTAGACATCTATGCAACATGACAGTTGCTTGTGCTTTTTTGCCAAACTGAATGAGGATTAAATAAAATGGGATTCAGTGTAATGTCCTTTTGGATCTTTGGGATTAGAACAACAACAGATTTTGACATCCAGGGGAACTTTGGTTGCAAGTAAGCGCACGCATAGGCTGTAAAAATAATCTGAAAACCCAAACTGTCAATAGCTGGTAAAGTCATTAGTATTGATCAAAAATGCTTGTCAGTGTGTTTCCTTTTTGCAAAATATACACTGAGGCAACCTAAAAAGATGTGACATGGAGGAGACAAACATCAAGAGGAAGCTGTCACTATCCCATATTCGGGTAAGATGAGTCTCCATGAGCAGGGAGGGGTTGGACACCAGCTGAAAATGTCCCATTATCATCTTGCTCTGTCTGCTGCCTCGTCCCTGGACTCTGGCTGCTTTGTTTTCGGCTCCCATGTCCTTTGGAGAGCAGTGTGTTCTTCCTGTTTTGAAGAGAGAGCAGTGCTCTTGGGCCATGAAGCTGCCGTTGTCTGTGCCAACATAAATGCTAAAGGAAACAGGCAGCACCAAGTCGGAGCCCCTTTGGGCAAAGGACAGCGATAAGGGGTGTGTTCATCAATGGAATCTGATGCTCTGTATGAAAGAGTGTGTTCCACAAGAAGTGAAACATAATGAGGCATGAGGACAAAAGGTGCAGATAACATGTAATGAAAGCATTTGTAAACATAGGCTTAAATGACTAAAAGACAGGATTGAAAACCTGGGTTTATTAAGTTACCATGTCAGATGATGGACCAAGAATTTTGGAATACCTAACATGACATGTTGCAAACTTTGGTTAGATCTGCTGTAAGAGCTGTTATTATAGTGAAATTATAAATGCAAAACATGAATGACTTCACTTATATTCACATTTATGTATTCCATTTATAATTTCGCTAAAATAACAGGACTCTTTCTGCAGATGTAACCAAAGTTTGGAACATACGTAGATGTCATGTAAGTTATGTTTGTTGGACATGCATTTCTTGCTCATATTTAATGTCTAGTTTGCAAGAGAATTGACGCACATACATGGGGTTTATGGTTTATTTTTTTAATCCCTAAAAGATCTAAAAAGCAGCCTGAAACCAAAACCATCTACTGATTTAAAAAGTATATTAATTTTGCAACCAACAATCCCATCATTACATTAATTATTCTGATTAAATGCAGTTTCTCAGCTGCATCAGATATGGCCCATTAGACCATTCACACACAGTAATGCTATTACAATATCTACTTGGATGGATAAAAAGCAGACCGTAATTCTCTACAGGGATAATAAACTGAATTAACCTTAACCTCAACCTTATTTCAGAGGCTCCACAGTGAACATGGAAACGCCAACATGATGTGCAACACTGATTCATCAATAAAATCCATGTAGTTTGACAAATAGTTGAGTTTTTATGTTCAGTTAATCGTATATTAGGATGAAAAGTCAGTTTTTCTTCAGTTTTCTCTGTTTTGATACGATAACCTTTGAACTTATATCTACAATCTATAATCAAATAGTGGAAAGTACCTGCTTTTGACTGAAAAACTCAATATGCAGAGGGAAAAATTATAATAGTCATAAAAGGAACATTCAAATGCAGAGAAAAAGTTATTTAGAAGTTGCCACAAAAATAGTTCGCACGCACGCACGCACGCACGCACGCACGCACGCACACTACATAAAAAAAAACATTCTCTTCAATGCATATCACTGAAATCACATCATAGTTCATTCAGATTAACACATTTAAATCCATCAAACTTTATACATGAAATAATCAATTAACCATAAAACTATTATGAAGCAATTTCTATACATGCTATTAATATGATGCTCCAAGGCAGTTTCTAATTGTCTTCATAAAAGACTGATCAAATTAAAAGTAGTGGTAAAGATTTCCACGTTTTCAATGTTCTGTATCACGGGTGTCAAACTCATTTTACAGCCCAATATATCCTTAGGTGGGATGGACCAGTGAAATCATAGAATAACCTATAAATGATGACAATTCCAAATTTTTCTCTGTTGTAGTGCAAAAAAAAAGTTAAATTAGAATAGTGACAATGTTTACATTTACAAACAATCCTTTCACACAAAATCAGAAAAACCATGACCAACCTGAAATTTCTGGAGAAAAATAAGATTGCAGTGAAAAGGGAACTGGCGATGCTTTTAGTATCAAACACTGGCTCTCTGTCTACTGGCATATATGTCTAGGACTGTTATTTTGTTTTAAACTATACTGTTTTTATATGATTCTGGATGGTAAAACCTTTTCATGTTTAAGCAGAATCACAACAGGAAAACTGTCCAGAGTTTTCAACCCAAGATGGAAATGCAAATTATTAACTACAAGGGTATACAGACAATGCAGCACATGATGGGTTAGACATTTGTGGAAACTATAATCACTGAAAAAGGAAAATGAGCAGTAGGCCAAAGAGGGTGGTGAAATAAAAATTATTAAGTATTGTATGACATATACTGACAGACTAGATAAATCTTTTACCTGCAGGTCATGTGACAGATGCTTGAAGTGATTTGTTGGTAAATGTGAGATTGAACAGGCTTTAAGAAATAGCAAAAGCAGATCAGCATTTTTTAATGAAATGCTGTAGTAGTACAAGTTCTCCAGTTCCAAGTAAAACGATCTTCCAGCATGAGCATGCAAGAGTGTCTGTTTTATATGACATGATGGACGTGGAGACATGGAATTGAAGCATTTTCAATTGTGAGTTTTACTTCAAAATCTCCCTCATTTTTAGTCTGACTTTCACTTACTGGAGCCAGCCAGGTCCTACGGATTAAATTTTTTATTTTTTTTAAATGGTTGTATAGATACATACACTAATACACTGACTGTTTAGACTACACTGAATAAATTCTCCTTAACTTCAAAATCAAAAGCCTTTATTGTCATTCTGTGACAGTGCATACAACAAAATTAGCACTGCTCCAACTGGTGCATTACAAAGACAATTTAGAGAACACAAGCGAGTATATAACAACAAATACGAAAAGAAATAGAATATAAAATCAGAAAAAAAATAGTGGCGTGTATTAGAAAATATTCACAGTACAGTAGAATGGTACCCAATTATTGGACATTTGAGTTAATTATTGCACAAATGAAGTTGCTTGCATATTTTTATTCAGTGAGTGCTCGTGTTCAGGGCGCTGATGGCTCAAGGGAAAAAACTTGGCCTTTGTCATGTGTGTTTAAGGATGGGGTCAAATCTGCAGATGTTTTAGCTATTTAATTATGAGCCATGAATAAGACTATGTAATTCTAGGTAGCCTTTATCAGATTCCATTGAGTAGAAATGGATAATAAAGACAGATAATGTGGTCTAGTCTCTAAGGAGACACCAAAACCATCTGGTTACACACATAAATTAATGATATACGGGATCCTGAAGCAAACAAGCATACATGAACAGATGAGCGAAGTGGATTATTAAAAGTTTATTAGTACTTCACTCATGTAATGATGATGTCAAATGGGGAAAAAAAATCATCCACATTAAAAAAAATGAAATACTTATAGAGGCTATTCACTACAATTAATGGTCTATTAACAGTGTCATTTCTATTTCACCTTCTATATTTGTCCACATTAACACATGCATTTTTCTAAACTGATTATTTTCTTCCTTCATTTAAAAAAATATTTCTGTCCACATGACCTTTGTTTTACAAAATCTCTCTGTCCACATGGGACAGAGCTGCTGCAAAGGTTTTAATCATGAATGTGAAGCAGCAACAAGTTCAATTGTAAATTATTATTTATATTTCAACTTGTTTTGCGCGTTACAGCTCTATTTTACCACATTTGCAGTTATTATCCAGATCTTTTTATACTTCTAATTTGCATTTCGTTTTTTTAAACTCATGTTTGCTGTGGTACTATCTATCTATATGTACCTGAGGTGTAGGTTCCATTTGTTGATGTGGGTTTGTCCGTAACTCCGGTCTAGTCTATCTCCTGAAGGGATCTGTGCTGACCTTGATCTACTGAAGGTCATATACTGACTTGCACACCTGGAATTGATGTTTCAGGTGCAGCTTCAGAACACAAAGTACTGATAGACATGAGCAAAATGGAGGACGAAGCCATCGTTTTCCCATCTCTCCATTTTCCCTGAACACATGGATACACATAAACCAGCATTTTAATGAATCCTCAATTCAGAAAGAGTCTTGTGACTGAAAACACTGTTCCCAAGTGGAGAAAGATATCCGTTTTGCTAAAATATCTGCTTTAGTGTGGACCGAGCTAAAGATAATCAGTCAAATGCAGCTGATGCTTGACATTTAGATACACTCCTCTGCTTTACTTTATGAAAACTAATAAAATACTAGTGGAGTCTGAACTTCCTTGAAGAAATAATTAAAACACATATGATCTCAGAGGACTGCTACAGTTTCGGTGAAGCTGACAGCACACTTGGCATTACCAAGCATTTTCTTTTTGGCCTGATCACCTTTCAGCTCAGTTGACTGGTGAGATAAAGCAGACCTGGGAGGAACTCACTTTCACTATTTTGTGTTGGAAGAAAAGGAAGTGAAGAGGTATTCACCCTCGCTTTCCTGACAGCTTATGAATTTTCGCCCTCTGCATGCTCATTCCATGTTTTTTGTGTAACATGACAGGCCCCTGTTACTCAATTACTGAGGGGTCCGAAATGAAAATGCCAATGAACAAAAGCACTGAGCTTCCAAGTTAATAACGCAAGTATAACAACACTCCAGGGAGTCAGTGATGGGTCCTGGGCGGATGTTGCAGGTGCTAATATGAATTCTTTGGCAACGGCAAATGTTCACCCGGTAGATCGCTAAGTAAGAGAGGGAATGCTCTCAAAGCTGCAGTAAAACAAATTAAGAAATTGATATTTCTCTAAGGGAAAGTTGCAAAGCATTCTGGATAGTCTCAAAGCTTGGCAGCTTCAAAAATGAGCACTGGGTGGCATATAAAAGCAATCAGAGGAAAGAAAAAGGTTGGAAATTAAACGTCCCACCTTTCACAGTAAATGCCAGCGTTCCCTTATTAGTCAGCTCGGGTATTCTCCCACCGTTACATGTCAGTTTTATTCTGTACAGTAAACAGATTCAGTCCCATACCCTCATCGAGAAGGGATTTCCAGAGCAGACTGCTGTGCGTTTCTTACTCCATTGCCATCTTTTGTCTAATAAAGGCCCGTCTAATTAGCTGAACCATATGTGTTGTTGAGCGCCTGTTCAGTTTCATCAGACAAGCTTGCGAATGCTGAGACTCTGTGTTCCTGTCAGGTCCAAGAAACACAGATAAGAGTCCAGCAACAACAAACACCTTCCTCAGTCAATCACATGGCGAACAATAGCCAGAGAGGACGGGGAGAATGGGTTGTCATCAGCCACTGGCCACCAGCAACAACAAAACGTGTTGTCGTCTAGATTCCTGAGGGTTGGAGGAATGTCTAGGTTCGCTGCCAACCACATACCTTCTCTTGTCAATGCCTTTGAATGTCTCCTGTGAGGTATTTTTCTATGCTATCTTTATCAGACATGTATGTACTCTTAATGATGCTACACTCAGACATGGTACTTGCTTTGTCTTTATGTACCTTGGCAACAACAGGAGTAACATTCAGTAGCTCTCTGGTTGTCCAGTTAGAGTAAGTTAAGTCGATTTCACTCCAGTCAATTGACCTAACTCCATTACTCAACTTCCTGCCAGCTCATTGCACCGTAGATTTACATCTTGTTCCCTTGAAATGGTCCTGTTTTGACATTGTAGAATAAAAGGAAAGGTTTCAATCTAATTCACTCATCATGAGAAAACCATTTGCTCAGTGCCTTTTTGATCAGTTATTTATAGCTCATTGTCTGGGTATTGGTTTAAGGAAATAAGTCATGGAACAGAGAGGTTAAAGGTAAGCAATATAAAGGATGATTCAAGGCCTGGGTGTAGGTCTGTATAGTGATCGAAGAAGCAGAAATGTTGCAAAAAAAAAAAAAAGAAGGAAGAAAAAAAAAACTGAAATCTGATGACGAAAACGGCCGTAATTTTCATTTATGTTGTTTGTTCTGAGCATGTGCCTGAGCATGACTTTGTCAGAACTTGGGATGCACTCACATGGCTTTTCCAAAAGAGTAACTTTCAGATCCTGATTTTCAGATCAGATGTTATGAGAAAATGAAAATAATCCACTTTGAAAAAAACATTGAGCCTGATGTGTTTTTCTCTAAAAAATAGGTCAGTAAACTTATTGAAAATACAAATGGTAACAAATTAAACCAAACTTAAAGTCTCAGTTAATTTTGCAGCTTCAGTTCTCCTTTGTATTAATTCTTCAAGTCCTTAAACTGTTCTGTATATGGATGACCATCAGTTTTCAGAAGATATTCCCACATTTGGTGTTTGAGTAACCCATACAGACCCAGTGCTTTTGTGGCAGTTCCAAAATGAATTTTTCTCTAAATTTTAACTTTCTTAAGTGGTTTATCACCATTTATTATAATATTATCCACCTTAATTTGAGGTTTTTCAGTGTAAATCATGTATTTTGCTGTACTTAATTCACTGATCATGTAGCTGTTCATTAAAGCTGATTAAAGTGGAGGGTTATTATATCAAAAGGAGAGAAAACTAAACAACAGAGGGACTTTTTCAGCAAAATATATCAATAAGTGAACATGAATCCAGTGTCTCCATTCACTGGCATTGATCCAACTCCATGGGTTTTACTGGTCAATCAATGTTTTAGAAGATGATGTTTCCATGGTAACCACAATAACCTCTGAATATCCAAATGGGTCATATCTGATGATCATGAAAGATGAGTAACTGTATTTTATAGCAATTATTGGCATGGATTGATAGGATTATTGGTTCAGAACAAAGTTTTTAAATCTTTTATACCAGCAGATGATTGCAGTCGCTTGTGGCTGTCTGGGCCTTTATGGGTTAAATATGAAGGTCAAAGCATATGATTCACATCAGAGGCAAGTTTTTAACCCTCATAGACCTAAACAACCACTATGTGACCAAAAGCATCTACTGATATAGAATGTTTAAAAACTTTTGAACCACTTATCCTATCAATACATACTGCAGCACTGATTCACTAATAAAACCCATATAATTTGACACATGACAGTGATTGTAGATACTTGTTTTTAAGTTCAGTTAATGACATTTGGTTGAAAAAACTACTTTTTCTTCAGTTCTTTGTAGCTGAGAAATTCAGAATTTCTCAACATGTAATGTTCACTCTCACACTTTATCTGACAGACATGAAGTTTCCTACTCTCCATTTTCAGAGTGCATGCAGCGATGCCTTCAAATACCTATATCGGGCTTGGAAAAGTTGAATGCTACTGTATATCATGATTGGTTTCAAAATATTTGTGAAGATTTTACTTAACCATAGAAAGTATCCTTCAGTAAATGGATATAAAACAGTCTGACAGACTCCTCAGACACCATGTTCTACAGGGAAATCCAAACATTTCACTTCCATTGAAGGACGATGAATAAATAATATAAATCTGATATAGCTTTTAAAAGTCCATAAAATACGACACTGACTTTTAGTGAAAAAGGCTCAACAGGTGGCCTCACAATTTGGAGATATTTCCCAGAGATATTTCCAAAGCCCCATGTGCTGTCAATCATCCGGACGTCCGCAAAAAGAACAAAAATATGCTTTCTAATATTATGGCAACATTTATCTGTCACATTATCCATGTGTTAGCCAGAACAGAGTCCTTAAAAACCACATAAACACACAGCAGTGTATCCTGTAGCTATAAATTCACACACATCATAAATTCCAGAACGGTTGAGGGAAAACATTAACAAGATAGAAAAATGTGAGTGTAATGACTATAATGGGATTTACCTTCAACAGTCTCCTTTCAGAAGCTTTTTGGAAGGAGTTCAGTTCATGATAAATAATAGGCATCTCATAAAGAGGATTACCTCGAGAATTTTTTTTAAAGAGCTAAAACTGAGAAAAAAGATAAAATTCCAATTGTGGTGAGCATTTCCCAAAGCTAACTAAGCATAAAAAATGAAAAAAAGACACTTGTGTCCCATTGTCAGTTTAGGGAAACCTGGACACAAGAATTTCTCCCCTGTTGTTCTCAGAGCAAGCCCTTTGCTCTCGCTGAATGATCTCACAATGAGATCTCCAAGGAGCATCTAATATCCCACCTACCTCAGCCCCTGGAACTCAATAAATCAATCAGTTGTGCTTTACAAGCCTGCGTGTGTGTTACCCATTCAGGAAATAGAGAATCCCTGCTGTAGATCACAACTAAAAAACCATCCTGACTGACAGAACAATGGGAGAGACAGGAGCTGAAGGTGATGCATGATGTTGTGTGTGAACGCTCATGTGTAATTGCAAACTCGTCGTGTAGATGTGTATGTGTGTGTTTTCATCTGCAACCCTGGAACAGATCCAGCACATAAGACCCCATCTGAATGTGAGTCAGATTCTCATCCTGGCTTTCTCCAGGGAGGCTTGGGCTCTTGGCAGAGGAATGCATGGGAGTGGGCTTCTTCAATAAAGGCAACTCTCTTTCAGGGCCCCGGGACGGCCCTGGGCTTTACTTTTCATCCTTAGCCTCTCCTGTCTCTCTGAACCCGAGTGGGCTTCTGCTGCTGCTGCTTCGTTTCAACCATAATGGCTTTACCTTGAGGCTGAGAGAAAAAGACAGAGGGTGGGAGGGGTCCAGAGCTAAAATTATGACTCACCTTCTACATGCCCATGTTAAGCACTGGGTATCATGACATCTTGTTAGAGCTCTGTGTAGTTTTGCCTTTCATTCAGCACAAAATGGAAACAAACATATTCCAAAAAAGGCCTCAATTTTACCCAAGCAAAAGCAAAAACAGTGAACAGTTCTGTCTGTGTATGTGAAAACAGACTTCCACCTTTTATGTGAAGAACAGACAGCATTAGGTCACTGGTTTATTAATTCTGAAGGAAAACATATGTATAATAAATCTGCAAAAAATTTCCTTGATAACAGCTTCCAAGCCTTTGCTACTTCTCTTTTAATGATTCACTCAATGCATAAATTCAACCTTTCACTCATTGCCGTGCACCCAATAGAGTCGTTTAGTCCGAGCAGATGTGTTTGAATGAAGTATAGCAAAGCTTTTAAACAGCTATGATATGGAAAGAAGAATCTGAAAGAGACAAAATAAAATGTGAATCAATCAGAAAATTAAAGAACAGAAAGTATGACAAAGTGAGGAAATTTAGGACAGAGAGAGGATAGAACAGCAGAATGGAGAAACATCCAACAAAGAAAGGGAGGGCAGTGAAAGAAACAAAAGCAAGGAGGGAGGAAGAGTAAGATGGGATGTGAGGGATAGACAGAGGAGGGAAGAGCGGCCTCTGGCCTGTGGATCAAAGCAGGCGGCAAGCTGCAGCTCCAGGACGGTCCTCCCAGCACCTGCTGCTGCCCCGCGGCCAACTCAAACACATTATTCCAACAGACGCACTGCTTAATGGCTTCTGTGGAGAGACCTTTACCAGGTCCATGACTGCCTCTGCAGACTCTCAAAGCTGCCGAACTGAAGCACACAAGCACTCAAGAGCTTCCTAAAACGTGCTCAGAGTCAAGGCGGACACATTCATTCACACACCAGCAGCCTTCCTGTGTGTGAGCTATCGGATCTCTTTATTACACACCTGCTTGGAAATAGACAAGTCCTGACAGAAGGTACCCACAGAGGAGTTAAGAATTATAGATACAGGAAAGGTCACATATACAGTAGAACATCACACCTGGTCCACACATTGTCCCCGTCTGCCTGCTTTGTTAACACGACCAGGGTTATGATTGGACTTGAGTCAATATTGAGCAGAGAACAAATCATCCTTAGAAAAACAGTAAACATCTGTTTTGTGACTTGGCCACCTCTCACTGGCAATGTCAGCCTGACCTCAGCAAGGCTGGGCCCCTTTCACATTTTCCAGGAGGGTAAGCGGGAGTACCAGTAAGTGGGTGACAGCATCTGTAATTTCTTTTTTTTCAAATGTGAGCAAAAATAAAAACAAACTTTGACGCATTGAAAGCAGGTAGTCGGGTGCTCTTACAGACCTTTGCCTTATGTCCAAAAAGAATAAAATCATAGACGGCCTTTAAATATGGTTTTTGTCCTGACGTGGTGAAGCCTCATTGGCTATCGTTGACATTTATGGCTCAGCTCATGTGAAATACAGTCTGCTGAAATATCACTTTAGAGCCCACTTTCCTCGCTGCTTCAAGCCTTGATGGCAGTCGTTTGATTTGCATGTTGTCAATGATACTTGGATGCAGAATATTTGGAAAAGTAACATGGTGGATGTTTTTTTGTTGAAGACAGTATGTCATCGTCTGTTGATCCTTATGGGGAAATTCTGTTCTATTTTTCAGACCCAGTCTATAACTGTATAGAGAAGGTTCAAGAGGATGGATGAATCAGTCAGTCAAATCCCATTTGTTAATAGGTGGTAGATTAGGTTGCTATTTAAAAAAAGGAATGTATTGGTCTTAAACAATAAACATACTCATGCATCATTCATTCATATGATAAAACTCAGTTTAAGAGGTGGTGGAATTTATCTAAAGTACCAATATCACACTGTCTACGACTAATATTCTGCTAGATTAATTATTTTTTACCGCAGTAGACATTATGCAGTAAGACAGCCCCAGTGTTATACTATTTACTGTTCGTTTTTTTAATTCATATTCCTGCTGCATTAACGTGTTGGATTTTATTGTAACTTTTTACATTTGAGCTCATTTTGACATTTTACTGAATACATTTTTAGATAGTTTAACCCTCAAAGATCCAAACAGTAACTGCTGACCAAAAGCTTCAAAAGATCCACATTACAGGTGAAATATTGAGAATAAAATCATTCGGTCACCACAAAACAGGTCCAGGTCTTCTAGGATTAATTCATGGTAATACATCATATTGTATAAGGTATTAACTTGGAGTATCACTGTCCCATGAGGACTACATATCACTTGAAAGTCAATTTTTTATGAGCTCAGAAAAACAGGCCTCTTTTAGTTTTGTGTCAGTGCATTTTCCAGCAAATCTAACAATTAAAGACTTCATTTAGCAAGTAGTGGAGACTTTCCTAATTTTATAAAGCAAACCACACCCTTCCTTTGTGACAAACATTTAAAATCAACAAATATGCAGATATGTGATTTTCAATGGATAGGAAAGGGAGGAAAAAAAAAATTAATCTGAAAACAAGCTAAAGCTTCCAGACGTGTAGTGGACTGAAAAGTGTATTATTCACCACTGAAACGTAGTGGAGTAGAAGCGTAAAGGTGCTTAAATGAAATATCTACAGCGCTTAAGTAAAGTTACATGTCACCACTGAACAAAATGAAAACACTCCCACACTGACACAAATGGATTATGTCGTAGTAAAACTCCAATTAGGATTCCACTCCATCTCTCTGTCTCTATATCTTACTATTGTCTTCTCTCTTTTCTTTTCTTTTCTTTTCTTTTCTTTTCTTTTCTTTTCTTTTCTTTTCTTTTCTTTCCTCTTCTCCGTCTGCCTCCTCTTCCAGTTTTGTCCCTCCCATCGTATCCCCTTTTTAAGTCTATCCTGATGTCTTTACCAGTAGGAAGTGAACTTTTTACAGTGAGGGCCGCCAACCAAAAATCATCTGAAAAAACCTCCAAAGTTGTAGTTGCTCCTGTGACCACCTGTGATATCCCAGCTCAGGTCAAATATCTGACAAGGTGTAGTTCCATGGTATTTTTTCCAATATTTGTCGGCACACGAGGGAAAATAAATTACAAGTTATGTCAGGGCCACTTACAGCAACTCAAGAAGGATTTGCACAAGGTAGAATACAATATTTTCATGCATACACTGATCAAACTCTACTTTGGTAAATCATTAGGTGTCTGTAAGCATATTATTCACAATCATATCTTCTGTTTATACCAACTCTTTTGTATATAATGCCATTCACAATTTATACCTGTGTTTCATACAAAATGGTTTTTCTCATACACAATCAAAGGTTAGATAAGTAGGAGTGTATATTTGTCTGCATACGTGAATTTAGTTTTTTATGTAGATGACTCCAGTCTGCTTTTCCATGAAAATCCTTACGTTCACTCAAGAGTTCTTTAATGTCTCTCGTCCTGTGCAGCAACAAAATTAGCTATAGCCAGTTATCTTAGAAATGGAGGCAACACCAACACAAAATAAAAACTCAACGTGAGCTCAAAAGCCTTGATGCATTTAATATGAGCCATTTCTGACAGTTGAAGTGAGTAGGATGTTTTTGAGCTATGATTTTTTACTGTTACCGTTAGTACTGTTTTACTAGCTGCTCCCTTACATATGGGAATACATTTAAAATAAAAACAGAATCATTTTTCCAGAAATCTATTGTGTGAATATGTTTTTTAGGCCCTGTCCATACAAAGAGGGTTTCGGTATCCACAAAAGTTTTGTATCAGATAGGTTTCGTCCACAGGAAACCGGCAATTTCAGTCACTGAAACAGCAACTTTTCCAAAACCATGATGTTATAGCCCCACCTCCTTAACCTTTTACCCCAGAAGCAAGACACCGCTTTACAACAACAACAACAACAACAGCAGCAGACTACAGATTAGTCCTCATGCTACAACAGCTATTGAGCTTATTGAACTAATTCAACTACTCTTTCATTACAATGAGCAACAAACAATCATAGTTAACAATATTGACTACATGCTCTTGGTTCTACCCCTGAGAAGGGCAACCTGGAGGTAATACTGAATCAGACTCAGTAGAACCAAGCAAGCTTTATGCGCATGCTCCACATCTTCTCCATTTTTAATGAGAACATTACAACACCACATCCTGTATGTGGCATTTGTACTACATTGTTTTCAGTTGCTTTCAGTGTTTTCATAATATGTTTGAGTTCAACAATGTGCCCTCTGTACATTAATGTGTTAATAATGTTGAAAAATGCAGATTAAATTCATGATAGATTATTAAAATGAACTTATGTTCTCATAGTTTTACATATAGAGATGTACAGTGTATATTAGTGTCTACAATATGATGCTTGGGCCATAGAATTGAATTCCAGGGCCATATTGTCATAAACATTTATAGCACATACATAGTATAGTGGGTTTAATAGCTTTTCCCCCTGTGAACGTTTATGATTGAAATGTATATTCATTGAAAAGAAAAACAAAAAGTATCAGAACAAGGTCATTTTTGTCAACAACTATGTCAATATCCAACCTGTTTACAGCTGTTGTATGGAGTTTCCACCGGTGGGGAAACAGTTGACCTTGTTCATACACTGGTCTTGTGGAAAATGATGGTAATTCCGATACTGGGGATACCTCTGGAGACTTGGCAAGGCTTTACTAATCTGCCTGGATCCAGCAGAGAACGGCATAACATTAAAAACACTTGGGATACAGCTGTAGTTGTCATGGTAATGCACAGCCACCAGAAGCGGCTCTCCTATCCCTATTTCTTCCTCAGCTTTCTTTTTCTATTCCTTCATAGTCTGTATTTTACTCTTTTCATCTGCCTCACTCTCTTTCCTTTCTCGTACTTCCTCAATTCTTCTTTTAGCCACCCAGATGAAAAGACAAGGTGGTTTCCCCTTTCCATCTTAAATGTTGTTTTTTTTTTCCTTTTTCTGGGATGGTTCCAGTTATGTGGGAGAACCCTTTCCTCGCTGTCTTTTCCCAGGACAGGTGCCTGCTGCAGTGGCTCTAGTATGCCGTCTGTTAATGACATTGGTTCCCCTCTGTTGGTCACATCCTGTGTACCGGATATGATACTGCCATGAGTCTCTTAATGGAAACACGTCTGGCTTTGCACTGCTTGATGTTCATTTATGGGAAGATGGTGCTTAGAATGTAGGTAAAAGCCCTTTTTTTCACAGACAGAATCAGTGTCCAGCAAAGTAATTCCCATATGCTCACTTGACAGAAATAGATTTGGTCAGAAATAGCTGTTAAATGTTACAGAAAGCTCAACTAAAGTGCTTCTTTAGTGTATATCTTGGCAGTGTCAAACAGCAGAGCTTAATTTGTAAAAGACAGGGTTTGTAAATGGTCGCCCACTGCTGTTAGAGAAGGAATTTGATATTGTTTTTTAACATTTTTTTGATTTAAGAACAAGTTTAAATAGCCACGACTAAAGTCATTATAGTAGTGACAAGTAGAAAATGCAACTTAATACTTATACTCCATTCAGGTGCCATACTTAAGTATGAATCTGAAGTACTTGTATATTATTTGAGTATTTTATGCTGTTTTATACTTCTATTCTGCCACTTCTCAAAGGCTAATTTTCTACTTGTGATTCCATAAAATAAAGTTTAAAGTGTTTCCTTTATGGTTTGAGAAAATTCCCCTATTTCTTAAGCAAAATTAACTCATTAAAAAACCTTGTTGGGTGTGAAATTCATCATCACAAAGATGAAAACAGTCTATTTTTCCAAAATCATGAAAAGTTGACTGTTGATAATTGGTTTTCACAGAATACTGACATAACAAACACAACAGTGAATAAAGTATACATGAGCCCTGGGGATAGAATTTAGTTAAACACAGGGGGCATTCTGTTGGTTTTTATGGCACATTTTTTTGTAACTTTAAGTGGAAATGTCAGATTTAAATCAACAGAAACTTAATTCAGTGTAGAGATGCATGTAACACTGCTTCACATAAATGATAAACTGCTTTTAATTAATTTATAGACTCCCCTTACACTGTTTATTTCTGCTCAAAATCATGTTAAACATTCAGTATCTGTGTTTGGGGATTTGCCCTATAGAAACATTGATCAAATCTGTTGTCTATGTTAAAGTTTGACTTTGTGTCATATTTTGGAAATAAGACCCTTCCTGAACAGTGTTACAGTGTTTTTTCAGTATTCTATTTGGGGCGTGATGGCAAATGCACATGATCCACATCCCTACAAAATGCACATCTGTTTAATAAGCCCTGAGCCATTTGTTTCCAGTGGGAATCATTTCAACGCAACACAAAACAATAAATTAGCAGAAGCTTCATTCAATTTTAACTGTCATCAGAAAACAGTAAAGGTAAGACAAAACTCATGATCACCCCTTCATAATGTGACCTTTATTTTTGCTTTTCTTTGTCTTGTTCACTGAGTTTTATGGTAAATACTTGTAATGTTGAATCAGTGCAAACGTTATCTCATTGCTCTGTTTTATTATTCATGACAAACGCTGGTATCAGACTGTTAGCTTGTTTTAGACATTTGCACATTTAAACGCTTGTTGCTTGGATTGCGTTCTGTTGTCAACTGATTTTAGATTTTTGAGCTTTTAGCTGATGTTCTTCTAGTCATTGGATGTATAAAATGTATATTGCTGCAAGTGTTGCGTAGCACCATCACGTAACATAGATGGCATCGTGGTTACCGAGGGCAACTGGGTATAAGAAGCTATCTAAGGAAAACAAAGGCATCACATAGAATAATAAAACACTGATCAACAGAGACCATTTTATTGCACTTGTGCTTTTTTGCTGACTTTTGCAACTGAAATTTATACTATTTTCACAGTGGCATTAGTAATTCTACTTTGAAGTTACATATGACTTTCATTACCAATTTTTCATCAAATCTGTAAAACCCGATCATAGCCTAAGTATCACAAATCCATAAGTCTTACTGTGATTACGTGATTATTAGCAAGAGGCAATGAAGCTCTTTTGTGTTTGTTACCACTGCGGCCATAATGCGGCTGAATGGAACCCTGCTTCCCACAATGCCTGTCGCAACAAATTTCCAAAAATGCCAGAGTGACCTACCGGCTCCGTTTGTAAACAAGTGGATTGTTTATGGTGGAGTACACTTCAAAATTGTTCACGTGAGTGAAGAGATTCAGGTGCGTAATCACAGAAAGACTTATGGATTATAGGCTATGACTTGGATTTTACAGATTTGATGAAAAATTGGTGATGAACGTCATACACAGGTTTAAGAATCTGAGTATTACTTCCACCCCTGGTACTGACCGAAATGTGGATGTACATTAATCACTGAGCACATATGGAAAATAATATATGATTGGAAGATCCTATTGTTTGTTTTAAGCAGAGCGTCTAAAAGCATCAAGATGTTCACAGTAAAGTTGTACGGTGTCCTCATTGTGACCTGAATAATTTGGATCCCATCTTCATTCAGGGTAGACCATTAAGGCACCTCATAAAGCAAGTCTTAACACTCTGTTGTAAGTTATTGCTCACTCTCTTAACTTCATAGTCTAGACTGATCTCTAACTATGGCACAAACTGTTTCTTCTTAACACACACACTGCTCCTCTCTGTTATTCTCTGTTTCTCAGTTCTTACTTTCATTCAGTTTGCCACCTGCCGACGCTTGCACTCTCAGCCACTAACCTCAGGCAATTAAGAAAATAAACAGACTTTTCCTCAGGTCCCCAGGGTCCATTAATCTTTCTTTTTTCCTATTACACCATGCTAGAGCTGGCCTGGCAAGGTGCCTGCTCTTCAACAATGGGTAACCAGTAGACACCCACAAGTATGTGGCCTCCACTTCACCACGAGAAATGTAAAATGTGTCAGCAGCAATTTGGTCATATTTACCACAGCTATATGACATGTTGAGATTAAATAATGATGTGTGGTTATTGGCTTTCCATGGTAACAATGGAGCCCCTTTGGGAGGGTTGAGCCGTTGTGTAGATTATTTATCATGTGCAAAAGTCAAGGAAAATAATCTCATATATCATCTTTCACCTCCAAAGTGAAAGGGTAGCAAGAAGCGTGGGTCACGGTTGGATGTCAAGGCCGTTTTTTGCTATAATCGCTCAAATAAACTTAAGTGGGTGGGAGTCCTCACATTCTTGACAGCACAGTGGCTTGAATCAGAGCAGGAATATGATCTGATCAGTCACAAAAGTGCAGCCAAAATGATCTTTGATGTAAAATTCAAGAAGGCTGTTTTTTTACTCAGTGGCACTTGCAGGTGTTGAATGTTTTATAAACCTTGGGCTAGCATAAAATACAGCAATGTGTTTCCATGCGAGCCCACGCCACATGGAAACACATTGCTGTATTTCTCATACCTGCTATAAAGAGGCCAACAAATCATTGGTCTTAACCCACAGTTTAAAAAGCACTCAGCCATCTGCAGCCCGCTGACCCCTTTGATTTGTCTCGTTTTGCTCTCTACAAGCAAGGTCAGGGCTAAAAGGGGAGACGGTTCATGAAGTCCCTACAGCTAGAGGTTAAATATCACCTCTTGTGAGCCTTGAGGTCAAATGTAGCATCATTTATCTAGTATATTGCTTCTCTGAGGTACTCCCTGTGGACAGAATGCGAGTGTGTTTAACAATGAAATTTCAATAGTTGTCAGGGGAACAGCCGGAAAATCTCCCGACAGAACCTGTGTCACTGACTCACACACATGCACACACCGAGCACTTCATAAACACCTCGGCCTGTAACATACACATCCAACTTCAGACACCGAGCATGCATGGTAGGCTCATTTTCACCCACTTTTAGCTTATAGACATTCAAGAAGACCACTGAAAGAGCTGTTGAGCTGACTGGAATAGCGTTATACTGTATATGGCATCATCAATAGAGCCGTCTGGACAACACCTCTATCTGTTTCCATTCTGTAACCTCTTCCTTTCCTCTTCCCACTCTTCCTGTTGTTCCGATCAAAGGAAAAGGGGTGATTGAAGAGAAATGGATATAAAAAGGCTTATTTGGTTTCATAACATCATGACGGAGAATCCAGAAGGTATTTTCTGGGAACAGACACACATAAACACACGGGAATAAATGCATAATATATATACACTGTAACCATTACGCAAGGCTACAACCTCCAAGAGAGGCACTATTTATCCAATGTAATAAATTGGATTAATTATATTTACCTAAAATGTTCTCACTCTCAATCGTTTCCAGTCATAATGAGGAGGCAACTCTGACTCATATCTGACCATCGGCTCAGAAAACCAGCAGTCAGTCTGTCATTTAAGGCAGTGGTGATCTATTTAATGAACATCTGCGTTGCCCATTTTTACAATATTTCATCTTTTCATAAATGTCTTAATAAATTTATACCATTAAAAGAATTCTAACAGCAGCCAATTTATGCAAGAAAGACAGGCCTTAGGTGTGAAGGAAACTTACAGTGCCTGCCAAAATGGTGCAGTCGACCGGAGCTTATTGGACCATTTATAATCAAGCAATTTGGCTTTTTCTAACTAAGCTAGCAGTGAACAAATTCTCCTGAACGTCTCTTAAATTATGTCTTAATGACACTTTTCTCACTGAGCTTCCTGGTATGACTTCATAGGCTTTCCTTTAATGTTACAGTGATATATCACTTTAGAAATTTTGTTTAACTTTACATTCATCATCTATGTTGGTAAAAATGTAAGCATAGTAAAAGCCTAACAGTTACAGTTACCAATAACATAAATGGTAATATGGGGATACGTAGCCTTTAACCAGGTAAGTTAGTTTAAAACTGATTCTCATTTTCAGTTACAACCTGGACGTATAGAGACAAACAACCAATCACTCTCACATTCACATCTATGGGTAATTTAGATTAACTAGTTAACCTATCAGTGCATGTCTTTGGATAGATATGAGATCATTTCAACTGAAATGCCTAAGTTTTAGGCAACAGATTTTGTTTCAACTTTTGGAAAACACTAGAAATCTTTTATTCCTTCTAAATAACATTTTGATGTTACTAATAAAAATGTATTTCTTTGCATTCATTTTGATTTATGATTAGCAGAAAATAAAAAAAATCCAGTCAGAAATGTGTTTTTCTGCACATTATTAATTTTTTAATAAAACAGTATTACTATTGTATCCAAAGACATGCACTTGCAGGTTAACTGGTTGACCTAAATTGCTCATAGGTGTGAATGTGAGAGTGACTGGTTGTTTGTCTCTATGTGTCCAGGTCGTTATTGAAAATGAGAATCAGTTCTCAACTAACTTACCTGGTCAAATAAAAGTAAAATAAAAACAAACAAACCAAAAAAAAAAAAAAAACCTATAACGATCCACAGATAAACTGAAACAACTTACATTACTCATTGGATGCTGATGGGTTTTAGTCATGATGCTATTTTGAGCACTATTAGGGATATATTATGAATGGTTTATTTTGTTTTTTACAGTAATCACCACACACAGTACAACAACCACAATAAAACACAAAAAAAGGAATCGGCCAGAAGCAGAAGCTTGTCTTTTGCCTATCCTTCTCACCTGACACACCACTTACATTAAATGTGTACATCGAGCATTCCCATTATTACAAAAGAATCAACAACAAAAACACATCTACCACTTAATATTCCTGAATGATCTTATACTGTACTTAAGGCAACTTTGTCAAAGAAGTGAACAACTTAAATTCATCATGAAGTCCATTCCATAATTTCACATCCACAACTGAAATACATCTGGATACATTGTCAAGTGTATCATTGCAATCTACAGAGCCAGGACCTGGTGTAGGTGACACCGCTTATGCCAGGTAAAAGCGGAGGGTGGATTGAAGGACAGCACCACTATCAGCAACAGACGGTGAGGAAAAAGCATTCAGAATAATCTTTATTCGCCAAGTATATAAACACGTACAAGGAATTATTTACCAGCAGATGTTGTCTCTGTAGTAATATAAATACAAGATAAAACAAAAAATGTTAGAAATAAAAAATCTACGTACATATAAATTCTGTATTCTATTAGGCTTATCAACTTCTATACAATTGATAGTGTGTGTGATTAGAGAAAAAGGTGGTGAAATTACTTCCATCAAAAAGTAAAACTATATTTTATTTATATTTGTACATCAATATAAAAAACTCATTCTAACACTGTTATTATTAATACATATTATTAAAATGTAAAAGATGGCTTGGACAATTTTGCTAGCAGAGTATAGACCCAAAAATGCATTTTTGTTTTTAGGGGATATGAGTTTCACATTTAAAGCTTTAGTGCGGAACTTCTGTCGGGCCCCTAGTGGAAGTCTCATTATTACAACCATAAAGCCGGCGCTTCCATATGACATATAAAAGGTAGCCTAAACTCCATACTCCATTACTAGCTTAGCTGTAGATAACGGGTAAAACACAACAACAAAATGTACCAGTGTAGCTCTCCACGCACATGCTACACACCCTTTACTGCTCGTTATGGTACACAGACTGACACTCACTTCACAATGTGGCTAACACCAGGCTGCAAAAACCACATTATGTTCATAGCACCATTTCCAAGCAAATAATAAAGTACCGTATTGGCCCGAATATAAGACGGTGTTTTTTGCATTGAAATAAGACTGAAAAAGTGGGGGTCGTCTTACATTCAGGGTCTAGACATTCTGTCCCTTGAGACAGACTCAGCTTGGATGCAGACTCGCTCCTGTTGCTTCAAACGGAGGGGAAGAATCTGCCGCTTAGCCCCGCCCACAGTGCTTTACGAACGCTT
>JAPTYQ010000014.1:26469697-26482459 GCA_029814465.1 Ostorhinchus cyanosoma
GGTGTTCAAAAAGTCTTTTTTCAAACTTGAGTCTTGAAAAAGAGGGGGTCGTCTTATAATCAGGGTCGTCTTATATTCGCTATTAGGTCCCGTACATGTAACAGCAACACTTACAACTCGTAATACAATAATAAACCAACTCACTTACTTATCCAACGGCAGCAAGGCGACGTCGGTATCTGCCCTCAGCCCAGTTTCTTCCTTCAGTTCTCTCCACCAAGGAAAAGCGACACTAATACAAGTCCTTGTTTGCCTTTTCCGTCGGTTGCTTTCCTTCTTCGCTAATACTCCTTCAGCCAAACGTCCAAGCTTTTTCTTTGTGGTAGGATCCACTTCTAACCGTATCTGGGCCGCTTCTCCATGACGTTGCCTAACTTGCTTCCCCTTTCTACCTATCTCGAGCGCCCCCTTGTTGAGAGGTATATTACGTCATTTCCTGTGCGAGAATGTCGCCTTTCAATAAGCAAAGTAAAAATTATATATATTGAAAAATACCACGAGATTTTAGAGGAGCCCAACGGCTTAATCGGCATTGGGTCATCTCCTCTAGTAGTGACTTGGGTTCCAGGCATCTAAACACGTGCTAATGTGTTGTGTCAATGTGATATATGTGCTTGCATTATACATGTGTAACTTTGTAACTTCTGAATTTCTGTGAAGCAGTGGCGGCGCCTACCATGGCAGCGGCTCGCACTCGTTCTTCGGAAGGAACGGAGCAAATGATATTTTCGTTTGACTGTCTTGTACATGCCAAATGACAATAAATGCATTCTATTCTATTCTTCTATTCTAAACGAACATTGACGGACATATAGAGATTCCGAACGATAGCTTTAAAAAAACACTGTCCCCTGCAAAAGACATTCAATTCAATTATTTAATGTAAAATAATTAAATAAAACCCCCAAACTTGTACTTTCCTGGGTCTCCGGAGGTTACGATAGCAACATTTTACATTGTTAGGATTTGCGGGGTCTGTGGCATTGAAATGGTGGGGCCCAAATCCCTGCCTCTCACTATGTGTCTGCGGCGTTACAATAAATGGCATCAAAGAAACGATATATATATAGACTTCTGTAAAAAATAAAAGTATCGCTATGTACTTGGAAATGACTTTAACCAAACAGGCTTCCATACTTTTTCAAAGAGTGTTACTAGTTCGAATCTGTCATTTAATTAGAGTTGCTGAACGCCGGTGGGCTGCCACAGATCTACACATCATCTTGACTGTGTCTGTTGGAGTATTTAAACACTGTGTCCGATCCACAGTGTGTATTCATCTGTACTGTGCCCGACGAAGGGGCGTGCACGGCCGGATTCGGTCTTTTTCACACCAGCAGGGAACATTGTTCACCCACCGAGAGCTTCACCATGGCTTCAATACTAAAATGCACATCATTCATGTTGTGTTTTATTTATTATTCTTTGCTGTTCACCTGTGTGTTTTGTGAAGCCGAACCTGAAGAAGAAGACGAGCATGCCAAGCACACGTACACGGTCGAGATGTTTAACGAAGCGGTGCCGACTGCACCACACTTTGTCATGTTTTACGCTCCCTGGTGAGTGCAAAGCTGAAAGTTTCTCTCGGGAATATACCACCATGACAGTTCTTGTAAACAGTTAAGCTAATAAGGGTCGCAGTAGAAGCATTTCCTTTGCAGCGGAACTAGAGCTAACCGGCAAGTTAGCAAAGATGCTACTTATTGGTATGGACTTTCCCTTTATTCGAATGGTGCTGTTAGCTTAGCTGCTAACTAGCCAACCTCCTCACGGGCCTTTAACAATGCTAACAGTTAGCTAACTGTCTAAATTACGTTTTGTCATACGATTAAATTTAACCGCTTAAACACTGCTTCTAATCTTATTAAAGTGTGCATTAGATATGGGAACTGACAATTAATTACTGTAAAAAGTTGTACTTTGTGAAGTGATGCTTACGTGGCAGACACTCAGTACGTCAGTGGTTTCAAAAGTGGGGTCCACGGCCCCTCAGAGTCTCTGCAGGGATTTCAGGAAGTCCAGATAAAGAGTCAGATAACCAGACCTGTCTGATAAAAGTAATTGAATGTGCTATTACTCGGTAAAGAATAGCGGGGAGATGGAGAGATAAAGATGGTATTTTGTAGCTGTTGAGGTGTAGTCAGTGCCCTGAATGTGCAACAAAAGGATTATCAATAGGTTTCATCTCATATTTCTGTCTGTGCCACTTTTTTTTACCTTCTCAATGTCATGGATTACCGTTCTCTACCTGTATTCACAATACCACTAGCTACACTATGGCCTGCATTATTTTTGAGAATGGGTTGTTAGTTTTCTCAGATTTGCAAATATTTTCCTCTTTCTGTCTGTGTCACTTGGTTTGGCAGCCAAACTGAAGTTTTATGCTGTTGGCTAGATTTGACTAAAAGATGCATTAAGGGTTTATTGCACATTCACTATATCTGTCCCACTGTTGTGTCCAGGTGTGGTCATTGCCAAAGGCTACAGCCAGCATGGAATGAGTTGGCAGACAAATACAACAGCATGGATGAACCCCCGGCCTATGTAGTTAAAGTGGATTGTGTCCAGGACACAAAGTTCTGTTCCAATGTCCATGGAGTCAGGGGCTACCCCACGTAAGTCTGAGTCACAGAATCTTATTAAACCCTTACCCTGCATTAGCTAAGATTTGTTTTTTTAGGCTTAAAAATAATTTTGGAATGGAAAATAATGAAACAACCGTGGCAACACAGAAGCACACTGTCTCCTTGATCAATGATTGACAGATGAGTGATTCATTAACATTTATTTTAGTGCAAATTTACTCAATAACTTGAAGGCATTCTCTTACTTACTCTGTCAGTGTATTTAGCTTCATAATGTGACTGCAAACACAGCACATGCAGGATAATGACTGACAGAGCTTTAAACACATTGCCTCATCATAAGGATTATAATGATAAATTGACCAATGAGAAGAACTGCATGTATGCATTGCATCAAGTTCACACTATGTATTGTAATTTCATCTTCATATCTGAGACATCTCTCATTGAATAATTTTGCTGTGTTTCATGTAGGCTAAAGTTGTTTAAGCCAGACCAGGATCCAGTTAAGTACACAGGGCCCAGGGATTTGCAGTCCCTGGAGACATGGATGCTGAAGACACTTCAAGAGGAGCCTTCAGTGAGTGGCATTTCTCCAGTTTAACATCTGAAGTTTGAAAACCAACTACAAATAGTACTGTTAAAGGGTTAAGAGCTTATGGTTGTGTGTCCTTTAGGAACCAGAAACCGAACTGGAGCCTCCCAAAGCCCCAGAGCCGAAGCAGGGCATGTATGAACTTACTGTTCACAACTTCAAGACCCACATAGCCAAAGGTAAATTTATTGTAGAAGAAATGGTTTATAATGGTTATTCTTTTGTATTATTTAACATATGAAAATCAGTAGATCACTTCATATTGTCTGTTTTTGCAGCTGCTTCCTGCTTTACCAGATAGAAGTTTCTGTTGCAGCCCTAATTCTAACCTTGCCTTCTGTTTTCAACCACACAAACTAGTTCTTCTAGAGCTTAGAGAATGGAAACCCTTACTGGATTTACATAACTGACGTTTCAACAAGAGCAACCAAGCCACAATTTGCTATGTCAGTCCATACACACCAACTGTTACACACTCGTCTCCTGTCACCTCACGTTTCTGGATTTTGAGACAACGACTGCAAAAACAAACAGCACTCACAATAATTATCTCGCTGAAATTATGGGCCATAAGTGAAGTTGAATGTTTTGGTTTTGAGGAAAAATAAATAATTTCTTGTTTGGAGACGAACGAAGACAGGATATGACATAGGCATTTTTAAAGCAGTGTTTATAGGTCCCACCTTCACATCTTGGCAACAGAGCTCCAATAAACGTTGTGTAAATGGTTGAGTATAACCTCTGTGTAAGACATGTATATTTTCACTTAAAGGCTCTGTTAAGTTCATACTGTAATCAGCTTTGCACAGTCAAATCAAAAATCTGAACTCAAAGATTTCCAGCCTAGCTTTGCTACAGAGTTGTACTTTAATGTGTAAATGTTAAGAGCAGCCATTTGCTCTATATCACTTTTGTGTTAAATTCTAACACGTTTTTTTCCTCTCTTGCTTCAGGTGCACATTTTGTTAAGTTCTTTGCCCCGTGGTGTGGTCACTGCAAAGCCATGGCCCCGACCTGGGAGCAGCTGGCCACAAGCTTTGAGCACTCTGATGATGTTAAGATAGGAAAGGTGAGTCTGTATTTGTAAACCAACGATTGTGTCAACATTCACAACATTTTAAAGTTCTGTGCTCAGCTTCCAGCTTTTAGTGCTCTCATCACTGTGTTATTATAAAACTTGATCCTGTTGTTTCATAGACAGAACAGGATATGATCTGATCAAGACCTTTTGTTTGCACACGAGAACATTAAAGCCAATGCACACCTTTAAACATATTTGCAGGGTGTGTTTGTACTGATGGTTAGTGCATCTTCAGTAACACAGATGTTCATATTATGTTTGTCTAGGTGGACTGTACACAGCACTATGAGGTGTGCTCTGAGAACGGCGTGCGGGGATATCCCACGCTGCTTTTCTTCCACAATGGACAGAAGGTGCGGGGGAGGTTCTAGACAGTTATATATGCTTTCCAATTTAAAATGACTTCCTTTGGTTTTATGGTAATAGCAGTGCATAATAAATTGTATAATGTTTATACAGACAGAGCAGTACAAAGGCAAAAGAGACCTGGATTCTTTCAAAGATTTTGTAGACAACCAGCTGAAGGCCATCCTCGCTGAAGAGGAAAAGCAGGAGGATCCGAGTGCAAATGAGATCCCTACTGATGAGCCAGCCAAAGAGGAGGAGGTGAAGGTGCGTATACAGAGCCGAAGGAAGGAAAAAGTAGACATCGCATCCATATAAGCTCAATCCATTCAGTTTTTGTTTGAGATTCAAGGATCCATTCATCTTTTAATCATTCTGCTAAACATTTGCTCCTTCACTCTTTGCAGTCCAGTGTAGTGGTCCTGACAGAAACCAACTTTGATGAGACGGTAGCCAAAGGTCTCACCTTCATCAAATTCTATGCTCCATGGTAAAGTCATCATTGCATATTATCATAAATTACCAGTGTTCACCTTTATGGTTTAGTACTGTGAGTTTTAATCAAATGTCAACAAACTTCTATGGTGTGAAAGGGTTATTTTTATATTTATTCATACATGTATCCAAACTGTTTGCAGTCAGTTGAAGTGATGTAATCCTTGTTATCCTGCTGTGTAGGTGTGGCCACTGTAAGAACCTGGCTCCAACATGGGAGGACCTTTCCAAGAAGGACTTTCCTGGCCTCACTGACGTCAAGATAGCCAAAGTAGACTGCACTGTGGAGCGCACACTCTGCAACAAGTACTCTGTAAGTATGCATATGTCAACCACAATTTATGTTGCAGGAAGAACTAAACTGAAGTGGACATGTAGCAAGTTGCATCTCCTCCTCCTCTCATTCTGATCTGCCATATTTTCCATTTACTCAAGATTAAGTGTGTTACAGGATGCAATAAAACCAAGATGGTGGTTTTATCACACAGCCATAAAACAATATAACTGCTATATTCTTTAATTAGATGTTACAGACTGTAATTCTAAAGCACGTTTAACACTTTCAGGGTTAGAAAAATCTTATTGCACATTTACAGAGACGAAAGCCTTTATTCAGCTTTGACTACGTATGAAAGGATATGACAATTCTGAAATGTTCCTCCAGACCTATAAAACAGGTGTTTTGAGGCAGTATTATAATATCATATGGGGTTTGTTGGCAAAAGGTCAGTCATTAAACCAGTTTATGTCTAACTGTTTATATTTTTTACGGCATTTCTTTGTCAAGGGTCAACATCCACAGCTGGATATACACCCTCTGAATTACCTTTTTTTTTGTTGTGATGATTGACACTGACTCACTATGACACAATTGTAACTTGTTTATGAAGGTGAAATTATATGACAGTTTCATTCAGTAGTAATTTGGTTGCTGTTTAACTGCAGAAAAGTCAAATATTTGTTTATTTAACAAAACACGGACAATATGATGTAACAGTCTCACTTTTAGTGAATTTCATGCATAAATGTGAAATGCTCTTCCTCCCACTTCTATATAAAGACGTTGTGTTTTTGAATGTTGTCATTTAGAGACAAAACGATTCACCAACAGCAAATTCAGTTTTACGGCAGTTTTTTTAAAAATCTGTTTTTAATGTATTCTCTAATCTGGTCTGACATGAGTTCATTACCAGTGAACTTTTTCTTTCAACATTTTTAGCTTTTCTGAACAATGAATGCACATTGGTTTTTAATCTGTTGTGTTAAACAAGTTTATTATAGGATGTAATATATTTGAACAGAGCTGTACTTGCTTGCATACTAGTGTTAGATTTGAATGTCAGCATTTCAAACAGGAAGTAGTATAGAAGTAAATTGTTGTCGTTCTTCCTCCTTGGTTCAGGTGAGAGGTTACCCCACCTTGCTCATCTTCAGGGCAGGAGAGCAGGGTGACGAGCATCACGGCGGGCGGGACCTGGAGTCCTTGCACAGCTTCGTGATGAGACAGGCAAGGGACGAGCTGTAAAACCGTCAAATCACCACGCACCTCCCACCACTTGGCTCGCCCCGAACTGCATTTCTGATCAGTAGGACATCTCTGTCCTACAGCAGCCAAACCTCTTCTGTCTTTCTCTACTTGGGTTTTTTTTTTCTTCAGAAAGGAGTCAGCCAATGACACACAGACACTCTGTCCTTTTTTCATTTTCTCTAGGACAGAATGGTTCAGTAGTGTTTTGGATGTGAATGTCTCATTAGTCAAACCTTTGAAAATGGTGAATTCTGTTCTATCGTATTGCAAATTAAGTAATACGCTAAACAACCACTTTGTAAGCACTGCTAAGTCAATCAGAACTACAATTCCTCTCACGTTTGTGAGTAGCAATTCAGGACAGTTGTCCCACTTTCTAAATATCACCTGTTTCTGGGCAAACCTCTATAGCCATTTTAAATGTGACATTTTATACATGTGGTTAAATCATAAGCCATTAATATTCTGGTACTGTCACTCAAGAGATTGTACAAGTTGTCCCCCCATTGTGATGTCGAGTGTTAAGTTGAGGGTACTTTCTATCCATGCCAGTGTCGGCCTATGTGACTTAACTCTCAGGGAAATGTCTGTGCTGACTGGGAGGAGTGGCGACAAAGGCTTTATTGTTGTCATGGGAGTCTGTCACATTTTCTCAGTGTTTGTTTGGTTTTTTTCTCTTGAATGGAGAGGTTTTATATCATATCTGACTCCTGTGATCTCAATGAGCCATCCCTCTCTGCACCTCCTGGATTACAGTCTCAGGCCCAGACCATGTGCCCCATATCCCCATGACTCAACACCTTTAGAGTTCCTACTGCTTCCGTTTGTTTCTTTTACCACCAACCAAATGCATTTCACTGTCTCAGTCTGGTCAGCATCATATCCTCAGATGTGTGAATGTAAAACTGTTGTGCTGTAATACTCAGGCCAGCCCCATGTTGAAAGGTTTGGAACCAGCAGATGGTGCAGGAGAGGGTAGTTGGCTTATCCTGGGGTGAGTATTCAGGGTAAAACCTGTGCAGTGTGAGTTTAGAATGTTGACTGAAGTAGAATTCTTTTGCTGTGGCACTGAACCCTCATTCACAGCTCCATGTGATGCTGCCATTGTCATGTTTTCGGTTGAAACTGAAAGGCTTCACTGCAGCTCAGGGTCAGTTGGCGCCGCCAGCATCAATTCACCTCTGTTTGGTCATTACCTTTTTTTTGTGTTTGTTTTTTTATAACCTTAGCGATAAAACCAGCTGGATGGTGGGTCTGTATCTTTTAGACACTGAATGTTCTACAGAGTACAGATGAGTACAGGCTACATCATGTATGAATGGTGATTAAACAACAATGGAAAACAATCATAAGTCACTAAACCACATCTGGCTTGGCTTTAATTTCTTCTTACTGTAAACACTGGCTAGATTAATGAATCAAACTGAAGTCTTTAGTGTGCCGCAAACTGTATCCTAACCACCAACCCACAATTCCAGCATTAATGGAAGACTAATGA
Organism: Ostorhinchus cyanosoma; assembly: GCA_029814465.1. Taxonomy (NCBI): domain Eukaryota; kingdom Metazoa; phylum Chordata; class Actinopteri; order Kurtiformes; family Apogonidae; genus Ostorhinchus; species Ostorhinchus cyanosoma. Next base: position 26,477,825 of record JAPTYQ010000014.1, read on the forward strand.
GTGTTAAACCAAGAACATGTAATTTGACACAGGACTCGGATTTAGGAGCATTTGCAGTTACTTGAGGAGTGAAGTTCACGTTAAAGGCCACTACAGTTCATATGCTCTTTGACCCAGCTTGTGTCAGGTGTGTGCAGTGTAATATAAGACACCATGTACTGTCTAACACAAGCTCACAAACAGTCACAGACGAAGCATTTTTTTGTCAGTAAAAGTTTTTTTTATGGATAGCACATGGTCTACGGAACTCCAGTGACAGAAGTATTTTTTTTTTCCTTTTTCCTCGTGAGTCATGGGTTGTGCACTACCCATGCTTTTTGTACAAAAAAGAGTGAGTAATGGCAAGTTGTAACATGAGATTTCATAATAAATTTTTTTCAAAAATAAGTTTGCATTTTCATTTTGTTCTCGCATCTGTCTGTTAATAAGGTATGTGATATTTTTTAATAAAGGTGCAATAAATAAGCCGAAAATGTACAAGTATTTACAAAAACAGTCTTAACATGATCACATGTAAACAGCAGCTTACCAGAGGTATATTTTGTAATTTATGGTTGGTTAGGCACATAAGGTATTTTGATTCTTATTGGTATTAGTTTTTCATTAAAATACGTTCTCTAAAAGATCCCATGTCATTCAAAGAACTCAAAGCTCACAGTAACAAGTTCAACTGGAAAGACGTTGCCACTGGACACAAAACTCGACATAATTTCACCCTCAGGGTTGAAAAAGCAAAGGGCTAATTTCAGAAAACTGGCACAGCAGTCCTTCTGCCGGCTGTTTTTGACTCGCAAAATGTTTTTCCACAATCTCTTGATGGGTTGTCAAGGGTGGAAGCGTTTGTTAACTTTGTGAGTGCAGCAACATGGAAATGGCCATTTGCGGTATGTCGGAGGGATAAGGCCGTATTCTTCGGTTCTTTGGAGGAAAACATCAGTTTAGCCACAACATGCATCATGTTGAACCAGCCTGGTGAATCGCAGCTCAGCGTGAGCCCGGCAAATATTGACATGGAGGAGATATTTGGAGCAGTGCACTACTGAAATAGCCTGTGGTCACTTTGGTTCAGTCCATATTATATTTTAGGAAGGCAAATATGGCTTGAGAAGAAAATACATTAGTAAAAAGGAAGGAAATATGAATCTACTGCCTCCAATGTATCATATATGCAGTATGTGAACGTCTGGGCCGGGATCTGTTGTTCCTTTAATACGTCTGTGCTGAATTCATAGCACTTGTGAACAGGTTGACCAGGTGAAGTCACTGACTAGAGGTGGTTTAACTGCCGTCGTACACCCCAGGGTCACACGCTGAAGAGAAACGGATCATCAGAAATTCTGTTTCTTTGTCGGAGAGAAGGGAAAGAAAGCAGCACTCTGACTGGTCCCACAACAGTTCAGGTTCGCCCTCACCCTCCCAGTGAGGTGCAGTAGCCTTTGAGGCGTTCATACACACACTTCCATTAACACATAATATACAAATTGAAACATCCCCTCCTCCCCACACACACAGCCATTCACTCACTAGCAGACCCATGAAGTGACGGCTCCACTCCACAGCCGATGGAGAAGGTGACAACTCGACAACTCGGTGGCTCAACACGGGAGTGAAGTTGCCTCATAGACGACACCTACTGTATATGGCTTCATTTTTGCAATGGTCCCCTCCAAGTGACATACTTGGTTTTAGTTTTCAGTTTGTATGAGTAGACGGATGTTTTTAAATGTCCAGAATGATTGGAATAGAAGGTGTAAATGTCCTCCAGGGTGGACACTTCCTTCAGGCAGGGAACTGGTATCAAGTGGTGGTCAACCTCACCCAGTTGTCACTGATGCATTTGCAGCCCTTTGCCAGCCCAGCCTTCAGTCAAACCCTGCTGATCCTCTGTGGTGTCAGTGGCAGCCGCACGCCCGCACCACCATGTTCTTGTATTTCTTCAGTATGACGTTGGAGTTGTCGTCAAAGTACAGCACTGAAATGGCGTGGAGTTTGGTGGGGGCGCAGCATGGCTTTGGGACGTTCTCAGGGTTCATCAGGTGGACCTAAAAAAAAAAAAAATCACAGGACACATCTCAAACTGAGAGAGTTCCATTATAACACCTTTAAATTATTTGCAAATAGGAAATTTAGCTGCAAACAACTCATTCCATATTTACTTAATCTAACTGTATGACTTTCATGTCATGGATTTGAGGGGAAAAACATACATCTTTATCAAATCCTAAAACTCTGGTCAAAAACTTGTTCAATAATGATTTTTTGGCCTTCTGACCTTAAGTTTAAATCCTTAAAATTGCGTATTTTTCCAGGACTGTGTTGAAATTAATTAACAAATAACTTATTTTCTATAGAATTGTCTTTGGTCCTGCATAAAACTGCACATTTCTTTAGAATTGAAAAAACAAAACAAAACATTTTTTACAAAATATTTTCCAAAGACAGGTTATTATCATATCCTATTTCTCCTTAATAATAGAATATTTCTTATAAGATATATAATTTTTCATTCTTCACACAATTCCTGTTAGAAATGACTTACAATTTCTTAGATGCCCCGGACTAATTACAACTGAAGTGGATCACATGTCATTGGTAAGTCATAGAAAATTTTGATTAATAATGAAATATAGCTGAAAGTCAAAAAAAGCTAAGTAGCTAAGTTCAGAAAAAGAAACAGACAAAATCAGTTATTGGAATACAGAGCGCATTGAGCCGTATGAGCCTCAAAGTCAAAAAACAAGTTTATGATGGATACTTTGATCAAAACAACCACAGAAATTTATAATATAAACCTATTTTTGTGTCTCCCAGAGATGATATATTACATGTACAGCTGTCCAAAGATAATATACGTAGGTAGGATGAAGCATATTTTGCAATTCTATGGCAGCCTGCAGCCACTTTTATGCTGTGTTGCTCCATTTTTACTGCACCCGTCCTACATTCACAGAAATCTATGTAAGCATTACCACAAAATCCTAAAATGACTCCTCCTGGACTGAATGCGGTAAAGTCCAGAATTTCAGTCTTACCAGTGTCTGTACAATAGCGTGGTTGGTGGCATTCATGTGGGCATTTAAGGGGAAGGAGCACTCTCCATCACAGTAGTTGGCTGCGTAGCCTTCAGGAGCAATGATCCAGTCCTGAGAAAAAAGAACACAGCAGTGGGACTGTTTAGCTGCACTGTAAATACTAAACTCCATCATAAAATTATAGTGTGAAGCACAATGTTTTAATAAGACTCATATGGTCAAAAGCACCCATTCAGATCACATTAACCCTTAAAGACCTAGAACTGTTTTCATGGTGACTTCAAAAGGAATCCCCAGGATTTATTTTATATAATCCAGTGCATTTTGCAGAGAAAACCCATGAAAATGTGATTTTTTTCTACAAAATATATCATTAACTGAATATAAAATCAAGCATGTGTAACCACAAACTACATATAAAACAATGCAACAAATTCAATCATAACTGAAAACACTATAAGAACATTACTATGAGCTTCAACGTTAACATTTACAGACGTTTGTTGTGCCTTTCAAATGCATTTACCTCTACATCTCACCTTTTCTAAGTGATTTATCACCATTTACAGTCGCAGAAAAAATTATCAGACCATCAAAAGTCATCACAAACAGTGGTTATGCAATCAAGTACTAACTCCTGTGTGGATCATGTGACTAAAACAGACAAAAAAGAAAAACATGGAATGCCTAAAAGCACTGTTTTTGTCAGTACAATGCCATAGACACTGATGTAAGAACTGAAGTGATGTTGGCTATTATATTAAAAAAAAAAAAAAAACATGGAAAATGGATAGATATCAGCTCTGAAATGAAAATATTATGAGCTATTTTTGTTGTCATCATTACATTTGTCCAAACAAATGTACCTTTAGTTGTACCAGGCATTAAAATAAACAAGAAATTGAAAGAAAAAAAAAAACAAGGGGGTACTAATAATTTTTTGTGTGATTTAAAGACATTGGAACAGAGAGATCTGAAGAAAAAGTGACATGTTTTACTAAATATATCATTCACTGAATAGAAAAGGTGTCTATACTAATACCATGTGTCTGTTGTTATCGGTGAATGAATGTTGCAGAAGATGACAGTGTTTTAAAGTTTACTATGGAGCCCCTGAACATCTAAATAAGACACATCTGATGACAATGAAAAGATGAAGAACTGCATTTACCTGCATTATTTCAACATACTGGTAGGATTAGTGGTTCTAAAACTACTAAACACTTTAGATCAGTTGCTGCTTTTGGTCACTGGTGCCTGTTTGGGTCTTTGAGGGTTAAAGTTCATTGTGTCTTTTGACCAGACTAGTGTTTTTTCCTGAGTGCTGTTGGTAAATTCAGTGTTAACCTCGTGTCTGAGGACAAATCCCTTCTCAAAATCTAGAGTCTGTGGAATCACTCAAGGAAGTAATACCTCTCTCCTCCTTCCTTCCTCTCTGTGTCTTACTGTTTTCACGCTGACATATTATTTTCATGTTTAACCCTTCGGAGTCATATGTGTTTATTTGAATGATTGTTAACTCTTCAGCCTGTTTGTGTGTGTGTGTGTGTGTGTGTGTGTGTGTGTGTGTGTGTGTGTGTGTGTGTGTGTGTGTGTGTGTGTG